>VZTG01004377.1:180385-263780 GCA_013397845.1 Melanocharis versteri | reverse complement strand
TTTTTTTTTTTTTGGTGGGTTTTTTTTTGCAACTGGTGATTTTGTTTATTCTCGTGTCATGCCCTTTTTCACATCTGGAGCGAGATCTTGTTTCCCCTGAAACGAAGGAGCTTTCCCCAGGGGGGTAGGTGAGCAGTTGAAGTGGATCTGTGACTGATAGCAGCACTGCTCTGCAAGGCAAACTGGCTGGCTGGGGGGCTATCCAGGGATTACTGGTGGTTTGCTTCGGTGCTGTGCATAGCTTTGTTTTCTTGGCAAATAAAGATAAGGCTTTGGCTCAGTGAGGTGTTTTTAAGCTCTTCTGAAAGAGAAAGATCTTATAGCAGCCTGGAGACCTGATAGCAGCCTTCTAATACCTAAAAGGGGTCTGCAGGAAGGCTGGAGAGAGACTTTTTGCAAGGTTATGCAGTGATAAGAGAAGGGGGAATGTCCTTAAGTTGAAGAAGGATAGATTTAGATTAGATATTAAAAAGAAATTCTTCACTGTGAGGGTGGAGAGGCCCTGGCACAGGTTGCCCAGAGAAGCTGTGGATGCCTCACCCCTGGAAGTGTTTGAGGGCAGGTTGAACAGGGAAGGTGTCCCTGCCTGTGGCAGTGGGGGCTGGAATGAGATGATCTTTACAGTGCCTTCCAACCCAAACTGTTTTTTATTGTTCAGTGAAAGTTTTTGCTTGACTGTGCTACAGTCAATGCCTCTATAGGTAATCTTTGCTGATTTGATGTATTTTATGCCTCTCTTCCCCATGGATTTGGCTGTGTGGGCAGAGTTGTTTGCATCTGAGGAAAGGGTGGGAAGCAACTCAACCAGTGCCAGAATGGGTGTGAGTCTCCATAACCTCAGTAGCAGGATCTGCTCACTGTCACTTCAGGAACTCTGTTTGGGAGAGCTCCACAAACCGGTGCTGTGTGGGATTGGGGCCCTGAAAACCAGACTGGATATATATGTGCTCAGAGCAAAATGAAGGGTGTGCTGTGTTCTGAGAGCAGCAGAAGGGATGAAATATAAGCTGATTATCTGGTGAATGGGTGAAGCAAATCAGCTAAAAGCTGCAAACTGGCACAGAATAGCATACCAGCAGTCCCATCCCTACAACAACTGCTTAGTGTAGAAGAGGAATTTATGTGCTGGAGTCTCTGGAAACACTTCATTCACCTTTAGAAAACATAAAGGGATCTCTTAGGGTCGGGAGTGTAGTGATGTCTGTGGCTATCTTATCTGACAGTCAGCAGCTCGTGTAGACTGATTTGTGCTTCTAGAGAGTGCATCTTCCACATAGTTTTCCACTCAGATGTGGTTGTTGCACGCTTGTGAGATGGGCTCTCTTACAGCTTCTGGCATGCAGTGCTTAAAGAGTTGTTTCTCTGCACTTGATCAAATGGAAAGTGCAGAGGGAAAAAAACTCCAGCCTCTCACGTTTCCGTGTCATGTTTAATCAGTCAGAGTGCAGGACAGTTTAGTCCTGATTTACAGTTATGCTTACGAAGAGCAGTCCTGTTTTGAGATCCACATATCAGATCTCTGTGCCCCATTGACTCCACTGTATATCGTCTGTGAACTTTGGTGGAACTTTCCACATGACTAAGGACTACTGAATAGCCCACAGAAGTTGTTGGCTCTGCTAGTGTCTACTTTTCCTTTATGGTTATTTAAAGGGACTGATTTGAAACCTGCAAACCCTGCACATAATGCGTTTGTTTAAATCATTAAAAAGCCCAGCTCGAAGGGGCCTCAAGAGTTTGTGTAGCTCACCCACCTGCCCCAAGGCAGGAGAAGCTTTACCTGAATGCCAGTCTCTCGTACTTTCACTCTTTTTTTGGTGTAGCTCCTACATTTGCATATAAAATCTTGTGAGCTCTTACAGGCACAGACTCATTTACTGAATGCTTGCAATGAGTGTTTGTTTGCAATCTCGGTGTTGTTTGAGAATTCTGGTGCTGGTGCAATAAAAATAAGCTGTACTGCCCATTTGTGGAGGGGATAAGTGATTGGATATGAGTTGTGTTCTGTCATTCCTTTTGTGACTAATACATCCTCATGGAGGTATTTCACAATTAAAGAGCATGCAGATGCAATTAAGAAATAGCTATGTGTAACAATTACAGACAAGTTCGTAAAGAAAGGAGACTTAGAAACCAGAATTAGGCTCAATCTCTTAAGACCCAGAGCACCTGGGAATATTTAGATTAGAACCTTTGAAACTAAGAAACTTTTCTACAAAAATAGTGTTTTTCTGTCTTTCCTGCTCTCTTCATTCTATTTTAAAGACATAAATGTCATCAGAAGGAGAAAACATAAAAACTGAAATAAATTTTATGCTACTTAAAATTTATTTTTAAAAACTGCCCCTAAATATTACTGCTATGTTTTTAGCCAGAACTGCTCATCTGACTCTAAACATGTTCCCTGATACCAAGGGCATTCAGGCCTATGATTTCACAAATTTTGAAAACATTTGCTCTGAGAGCTCCAGAACTGCCCAGCATTAATGCAGTAATTTTACTGATCTTCGTACCCATCTCAAAACGAGGAAGCTTTCAGTGTCACTCTCAGAGAACATGAGCCCTGGGTTGGCATTAGGGAGGCTGATATATATATAGCTGGGGAAAAGGTCTCTCTGTCAACCTTAATAAATGTTTTGTACAACTTCTTGAAACAAGGATTATGCTGACAAAATGCTGTTGCATCTGCTCCTCTGACTTGCTGAAATGGAAGATTTCTTGCATCACAACGTGTTGCAGTGAGTGAAGTTGCTGTATTTGTGAGGGACACAATGAGAGACTCAGTGTTGAAATATTTGGCCTGCAGCAACGGCTGCAGTTATCCAGGGAGAATTTGACTTTTTTAGCTGTAGCAAGGTTGGAACCTGATGTTTCCTTGGTCATTAATCCCAATGTTTAGATCTTGTTCTTTATGCCAGGAAGCAGGTGGGTTACTCTGCTTTTATGCAGGCAGAGGAATTTTGTAAAGCCACTTTTAATATCAATGGTGCATCACTGTCACACCGTGTCTATAGATTCTAGTTCAGAGCTGCCTGCAGTGATACAGATACAAACTAAAAATAATAACACAATGGAAAATTTCTACTTTTACAGGGTAGTTCTGCAGTAATAACTTTTACAATTCAGAATTTCTGTGGGAGAGAATTCCCTCTTCTGCCAGGATGGTGGGCACAGCTTTGTTTCTGCCCTCTGTGTGCCAGCTGAACTGGTTCTGGGGCTTGTCCTTAGCTGCTGGTGCAGGCCAAGATAGAGTTTATGGGGCCTTTTCCCATGGAGCAAGGGGAAAGCATTGCTCATCATTTGGCCTCTGAATCATGGCACCTTTGCTGTTAATAGGATGGAGAACCTCCCCTTTTATGAGGCTGTGCCTAAGGGCACAGTTTCATCTTGGAATTGTATTACCTGGTTATTATTCCACTGAAGCAGTGGCAGTATTCCAGCTGACACCAATGGAAAGGGGAGCAAGCCTTCAGGTCTCAACCGTGTACAAATGTGATATATTCAGAACCACGGAGATCCTCCGCGCTCTGAGCTGATTTCTTCTGAATCAATTAAAGTTTCACAAGCACGATTTATTATTAACATCCAGAGCTGCTTTCACAAATCTCTCGGCAGCGTGGTAGGAGAGTGCTCATGAATCAAGAAAATGACTTCCAAGTAGGAGAGGTTATTTACTAGCTAAATCCCTGATCCAGGCATGCTGCCATGGCTAAGTCTATCCAATAGGATGTGTGCATCCACATCTGAAGCGTTTCTGATCTGAAGCATTTTTGTCGTGGTGCCTGGCCAGAGTGGGTCATGCCATCTTTGGCTGTTGTGCTGGAAGGGGAAGGGGAGTGGAGGAGGGGATAGAGTGGGAAAAGCAGGGTTAGCTGTGCAAGGCAGCAGGGGGAGATGATGCCATGTGCAAACCTGTGTGGTAGCAGGGGCAGTAGGAGGCATCCCCTTCAGACTCTCCAAGGACACTCCAGTCAGCCAGCGTGGGCTGTGGTAGCGAGGCTGCAGCCAGTCTCAGTGTCCAGACTCTGTGGCACTTGTGCTCACAGTCTGAGCTGCTGTGTGACATTTAGCAAGCAGCCTTTGGGTTTTCTCCTCCCTTCTCTGGATCTTGTTACGCTCCTCTTGACATTTACCTGGGCATGAAAATGCAGCAGGGTCCCATGTCCTTGTTGACTTGTGCCTAAAAGCTGAATTAGCGTGCTTTGTATTTCTGTTTGTCAGTATCTCTTAACCATAAGTTGAGGAATTGTATGCTTGTCTATGCTTTGGGGATTTTGACACAATCTTATCAACTTAATGTAACCTTTGACATTTCCTACACCTTCTCTTTTTTTTTTCTTTTACTTTATTGCCATTCTTCCTAGTTGGAGCTCCCCATTCCAGTATTACTCATACAATTTCTCATATATTTTGAGCAGTAGCTTGAAACTTGGTTCCCAAACAGCAGCTTGACAGCCAGAATTTCTACCTTCAGACCCTGTTGAGCACAGAGGGAGCAAAAACCTTGGCAGCTGGCTCCTGCTCCTTGCTGCTCTGCCCAGCCTTGATAAATGAGAAAGCCAAGGAGAAGCTGTGACTCCTGCCAGCTGGCCAGGCTCCCAAAGAGATTGTCCACCCACTGGGAAGGTCAGAAGGCGGCACTGCCCGGCCACTCCACCCTTGCAGCGGCGCACAGCGTGGAGCCAGAGCTGGTCCTGCTCCTGCTGAGGTCTTTTTGGGGCCAGGGCCAACCCCCACAAGGGGGTGACAGCTCTCGGTGTCCTTTGTGCTGCTTGGGTTGCAGCAAGCCAGGGGAGATTCAGGCAGTCCGCTCATGCCTCGCACTGCAAAGTTAATTTTGAAGCTGGGATGGCCGATGGATGGCAGCTGATCTGCTGGTGGTAGGTTTGAGATAGGACTGGTGTAACTCCTACCTGAGTTGATGTTTTTTTCCCCTGTCCTTACACAAAGAGAAGATGCCCAAATAAGCCTTTGTGGTACCACATCTGTTAAATAAATAGCTTTTATCAGTGACTGAGCCACTTGAAACATAGTTCCCAGTCTGCTTTCAAAAAAGGCAATACTAAACTGTGCTGCTTCTTGGAACTCATGAGGTTTTGGAAAGGAGCCAGAGCAAAGGGAGACCAGCTTTCAAACCCCTAAAGCTACAGGTCATCTGTGGCTTGAGTGGGCTGAAGTTGGATTCATGCGTGGAAAGTCTGTATGTCACAGATCCCCTCTTTTGATCTTGTGGAATCACCCTGCTCACTCAAACTGGTGGCTGCCCTGACAGGGATTGCCCCGGGTGAAAAACAGCTATTTGGTGTGATAAAATTCATGGCAAACGATCTTGCAGCCTGCCTTATTTACTGCCCCTCACCGTCTCCACTCAGAGCTGCCTTGGGGCCCTTCAAGACTGACAGTTTTCCCAAGCCACAGGACAGCCAGAAGTTCCTGCCAGAGCTGTTGGATGCTGCTTCCCAGCATCAGCCAGTGGCATCTCTGGATCCCTGCTGGCCAGGAAGCAAGGCAGCAAATGCCAGATATTGCCAGTAAGCTGACATTGGAATGGGGATGCATGGAAGAGAGGGGATGGTCATTGGAGGCCTGGCTGCTGCTTCTGCATGAGTTAAATGTGGCCTGGAGTATTGGGTGTCTCACATTCTGTCATGTCTAGGACAGGTTAATTGAAGTCACTGTTCGACTGCCTGAGAACTTTCCCTACTTACTCTTCATTTTCTTACAACCAGGCTCATGCTGAAATTCTCCACCTCTTCTTCGGGGAAGCTCCTAATATTTCCAAATCTTTGCTCTCCTTGTGTCTTCCTTGGGACCCTGCTGTAGTTTGGGGTAGTTCAGGTTGTTCTCCTGTTCTCTGGGGGCCACAGTTAAAAGACAGCTGTCCTTCAGCAGAGTTGGGTTGCAGAAATAAGCACATCATTCCCATATGATCCCTATTTCCCTGAAGCCCACAGTATGTGGGGGTGCCTGGAGCCTCTGGGTGTAGCACAGGCACTGCTTGCTCCCAGGCTTTCTTTGGGCTGTGCTGGCACAGCCGTGCACAGCGCTGGCCAAGTGAGTGTCTGTCCCAGCGCTGTTACGTAAGGAGGAATTTCAGCGTTAATTACCTGTCGTGGCTCTGGGTTTCATTCTGTCTCTCCAGACACCAGAATGAGTCTCAGACGATTCAGTGTGGCTTCCGCAAATAAAGCAAACAAACTTTATTTCACAGGCTCTGGGCTCTGCTGCTTTCTGCCAGGAGCCTCTGCTCTTCTGGGGCATTTTTCCTTTGTTTCCCTGCCACTGAGGAGGGACAGCAGTTTTTCTGGGGATGCTGCTGAGCATAGCTAACATGCTCAAGTATTTGAGCTGCAAGGAGGCTGGCACTTCCAGTCAGGCCGATTAAAAGGGACAAATTAACATTTCCCTTTGCTCTCAGCCACCTTCCTGCATTCTGAAGGGCTGGAGGAGGGAGGGATGCCATCAGGGCTGTAGAGGTTGGCTGGGACAGAAGTGTGTGCTGGGCCAGAGGTATCTGTGTGGATCGTGTTCTCCCTAATGGCTTTCCTCCCCCCATCTGAAGTCATTAATGCTCGTTAAGCCAGGATGGAAACAAACCCAAACAACAACAGTCTACAAAATAATTCCGTCACTCCAGACTGGTTCTTTTTTTTCCTCCAGTGAAGCAATTAGTCTCCTGTGATCCCATTTTTAGCCAGACTGGAAACAACCAGCCGGACAATAGTGAATTCCTCTCCTGGCAGAGCAGTCATCGGATCTGCTCCCTGATGGGAAAGGTGAGGTGAGTTCCCTTGCCTGTCTCTAGGGGAAGAATCTCCCTGCAGAAATTCCTGTGGGCCTTGCTGAAAGCCCTATTTTCGTGGAGCCTCTCCCGGTGAGTCACAGCCTCTGGCTCTCTGGCTACTCTGAGAGCTCTCAGTACCATGGCTTTTCCCACTGCCAGCCCACTGCAGGGTTAACCCCTCTGTGGTTTTGCTCTCAAGCGTGTACAGCCCGTCCCACTCGCTGGCTGGTGATGCAGATTGTGGGTGCCAGAAAGTCATGAAGTGACTTGTGGTTTACACCAACAGCAGAGCGATGTAGGGCTCGCGTGGAGGCGGAGCGAGGCTTTTCCAGCCTCACTCATCTGAGTGGTACTTGATCCTAGGCGTGGCTCGACTTGATCCTAGGAATGGCTCAGCCCGTGTTAGGGGACAGCGCTGTGGAGCAGCAGAGTGTGATACAAGCAGGGTCTGGCAAAATTCGGGGTGTGTGATAGGGAAGAGAGGGGCCAGCTGGAGCCGCTGAGACTGCCACCTGAACAGGCTGCCCAGAGAAGCTGTGGATGCCCCATCCCTAGAAGTGTTCAAGGCCAGGCTGAGTGGGGCTTGGAGCAACCTGGGATAGGGGAAGGCGTCCCTGCCCATGGCACCTGGGCTGGAAGGAGATGATCTTTAGGATCCCCTGTAACCCCAGCCATTCTGTGATTCTCTCCTGTGGTTCCCTGAAGTCCTGTGTAGCACCACACAGAGCCGTGGGGGAGCTTGGCCAGAGCCCCCCGGGCAGTGTCTCGGTTCCTGTAGCTGCTTGTAACATGAGTTAAGTGAAGTGCTGTCCTCTGCCCAAGGCACACCAGGCCTTCCTCTTGCCTCTGAGGTTTTTGTAGGGTGTGGGGAAGCACTGGGCTCCCCCTGCATCGCTGCAGCTCCCTGCAGGGCACTGCCTGCCAGGCATGCAGCACCCTCACTGCCCCGAAAAGCACGGATGGGACAGGGTATGAAAGGGTGGGTGCAGCTGGAGAGCAGTGTGGCAGTGCAGCTGGAGGAGGAGACTTAAATCACCAGAAAAAGGGACCTTGCTGTCTCTAGGTCCTAAAAAGCAGCCCCGATGCCACCTTAGCAGCTGGACAGTGCTAAACCCGAACACCTCCCTTTCAAGATGCAGGCAGGCTCTAAGCCCAAATCCATGTTTTACCTCGTGCACATGAGGTAAAAGCCACAGGGTTTCTAGTCAGGTGCCAGGAAAAGCTGCAGCTGCCCAGAAAAGGGCAGCTGAGGACAGAGGGGAGCTGGGATTAAGAGCAGTTCGCCGCGTGTTTGAGTCATGTGTCACCAGCGCCGTGGCTCTGACTCCTGCGGTATGAAGGTGCCGTGCGGGCACCGGGGCCGGCGGGCTGCGGAGTGCTTCTCCTTGAGATGGAAAGCCGGGCTGGAGAAACACTTGGCAAAGAAGTCTGCCACGCAGGCTCATCTGGGGATGTGCGGGAAAAGTGTTCCTGCCTGATCCCTGCAGCTTGGATCGGCTCTGAGGCAGAGCCTGCTGCATCCCAGCATCACCCTGGGTGTCGGCTGCTCCCGCTCCGTGGCCGGGCAGAGCCACCTTGGTTGCTGTGGAGGGATGAGAGGCTGTTGATAAACGTTGTCATCTTGGTGGGTGTTCTCTTGTTTTGAGTCATTCCAGCCGTGGTGATGGTTGCTGGTGGTGCCAGGAGTGCCAGCAAGCGCTTGGGGCAGGAGCAGCAAACCAAATGCCCAAGGGTTGAGTTCCAGGTGGCTGTGGAGATGCAGGCGTGTGCAAGGGAAACTCATGGGTTCAAAACCTGCTGTGTAAAATTAAGGGATTGGCTGGAGAGGAAGCAGGATGGGTTTGCGTTCATATCACTGTAGTGCTTCCCAAGTCACCACAGGGACAATGGGAGGTAGGAAGAGAAAGTAACCCAGTGTTTGAAAGCTGATTCTAAATGCTCTTGGACATAACGTTGATGGGAAAGCAGCTGCTCTGTCGTGGTGTGGTTGCTTTCCTGTTACCAGCCCAGGACAAAGCACACTGCAGCACCCACCCCACCCCACACGCACAGTGTCCTGTGCTCTCACAGCCATGGGATCATTTCAGGTACCGTGAAATCATTCCACGAAGAAGTTTGCACTCCATTTGTGAAGTAAAGCATTGTGAAGTCTGTTTGAGAAGAGAGATGGAGGACAGGTAAACTTACAAATGATGTCCCCAAAGTGCAGAGAGGACACGGGCCATCTATTGCTCTATGTCTGCAAATCGATCTGGAAAAGTTCCATGGGTTCATTAGCTCTACTGTGTCTCTTGTGGGTGATGCATTTCAGCATGTTGGTATTAAAATAATGCCCTTTTTATTCCTTTTTCTCAGGACAGTACAGTCATTCTGCTTTCCCTGAGCCTTCATGGTCTTCCATTAGTCCTCAATCAATTATTTATTCATGGGAGAGTATCTGAAAGCAGCAGTCCAGTCTGAGAGCAGCAGTACTTGGCTGTGGAGATGAGTTTGAAGTACTTGATGGCTGAACCCACTGGAATTGTCAATAACATTACAAATTGCTTTCCTGCCACAAAATAAAAATATAGCCTTGTAGGTGGAGAGTGCTAAACTTTGATGAGGACATGAGCTAAAAACCAATGCACTTTAGATGTCACCTGGGTGTAACTTTAGTGAACACAGACAAGGATTTTTTTGAAAATCATCTTGTCTTCAAGTTAACTAACTTTTGTATTGTTACAGAAAATGTGTATTGTTGTGCAGTTCTGGCCTGTGTTGTAAACATGGGAGGTCTAGGTAGAAAATCTGTAGTTCTGAGTTTTGATCTGATGCGGTGCCTCGGCAGGAGGCACCAAGATTTTTGCCTGCTGTTTCTTGTCTCCCTAGACTAGAAATAAGTTTCAGTGGGGATCTGTGGTGTCTTCTTCCTGACCAAAGGGTTTTATAAGCAAGATGTATAGTTGGAGCCTGTTTAAGCAAGAGGAACCTGATTCCACAGCTAAAATAGTAAAATCTGAATATGCCAAGAGGCGTATTTCCAGATAGACACATGGTACCCTGGGTATCCTCCTCCATGGTCACACGTTGCAGAGACCAAAGGGACTTGCAGGGACTTGACGTGTGGACATGCTAAAAATTCAAGGGCTGAGCAGTGTAAAGACAGACTTTCCTCATTCATGTCCCATTTCTATTTTTTTTCTTGATGGGGTCAGTGGAGACAGTGCTTATTTCATTTTGTGATTCATTTGTTTCATACATAACAGGAGCAAGGGAGTTGGCAGCTCCATGTGCCTGGTAGCTGTATCAGGTGAGCATCACCTGACTCCTGCTCTGAGTTGCTGCTGCTTTACTAGCAATCAGGCAGCCACCTAAGGCACCTAATTTGGGAACTTTGGTAGCCTTGTCAGCTGGTGAGTCAGATTTAGAGGGGCTGAAGTGGCTTGGGAAAGCATCTGCTCCCCTGTGCCAGCTGAAGAGGGAGCCCGGACCAATGAGACTCGTGGTTTGAGTGCTTGGTGTGACGTGGGGACAACAGCAGCCAGCATTGTTCATGGGCAGTTTGGGGTCTGTTTGATGCTGTGTGGCATTTAGGGTGACACATGGGGTCTAGTCTGTCCCTGCTGGCCTGGCACAAGGGTCAGTGTCACTGGTTCCTGCACACAGGCAGCCTGGGAGGTGTCGGAGAGGGACTGCAGAGAGCTCCGAGTTCCCAGCCAGAAATTCCACCTGGCTCTGCCCTGCTTATCCAGGATCCTCGGGCTTCACACAGCTCTGGGTGAATCACCTGTAATGAGTGAATAACAACAGTAATTCACATGAAACGAGAAACTAAATCTTGGGATAATGACCCATCTTCTAGGCTCCTACAAAGGCCTCTTCCATTTTAAATTTAAGTGAGATCAGAGCAGTCAGGAAAGCACTTGTTTGCCTGAAGGTTCCCTGGAGTCTTAGAGAAAAAAGAGCCAATTATATCAGTGATGGTGTCAGTTTGTTTTTTTAAGAAACAGCTCTCAAGACAGCATTTCCTAGGCAATTCATTCAAACTTTGTTCCAAGGGGAACCAGGCAGAACCCCCTCCTGTGCAGCAAGTGTGCTTTGTGCCCACAATGTGTCACTAGCAGGGAGACTGTTCTTTTGCTCTGTGCATAAAAATTCAGTGCAGATGGTGAGATTTTCAAAAGCAGCCACACTGGGCCAGCACGGATGCTCCCTCAAAAGTTAATAGTAAGTTTGGCAGTGGAAATCTACAGGCCAAAGCAAGGTGCTTTTAAAAATCCTGTCTAAAAATACAGTACTTCTGCCTTCAGCTTTGTTTATTCCATTATAGAAAGGAGATTAGCACCTATAGCCTTAGCTTTATAAATCTGGATCTGTAATTCAGATCCTTAATAAGGTTAAGTAATTTTTTTTTCACAGGGCCTGTTTCAAAACTGAGCGAACTTGACAGGAGTTTTTTTTCCCACTGGTTTCCCTGGATTCAGAGTCAGGCTCAGAGTACAGTGAAGCTTACCTGTGTTAGATGAATGTGGAGAAGTCTGCCTGACCAGATTTACAGGTTGCAGGCAGGAGTGTCCTTCCCACAGAGCCCTGCTGGCATTGCCAGTGCCAGCGCAGGTTGGTTTGCTGCCCAAGCCGGTGCCAGAGGCAGTCTGCACACACCATCCTGATGGATAGGGACACCTTTATTTTTATTTATCTGATATTTCTAGGAGGGGAATATTCCTCCCAAGACTGGGGTGTGGGGAGGGTGGATTCCATGGCAGCTGTGGGCCGAGCAGGAGAGTTGCTGGCTGGTTCCCCCAGGGCAGGCTTAGTGGCACACAGCGGTGAAATGGGGACCTGTCACTGTGTGCCAGGGGAAGGAGGAGCCTTTTCAGCAGCACAGGCCACCCCCGATGCTTCCAGGACAGCTCGGAGCTGGGACAGGGCCTTCAGCAGCCCTGTGGTGGGCTGTGGGCAGCTGGTGATGACTAATCCTGGATAGCTCTCACTCCATCTTGCAGTGTTCAGACCACGCTGTGCTGTGGGCACAAACCTGATTTCATTTTAATTTCCATATCAGGCTTTGAATCAACATTGATCTATTTTTGTCAAAGTGACACAACAGGCTTGTGCTTTTTAACCTCTGCTAGCTCCATCAGCCCCCTGATTCTTGTTCCTGCATTTGGGTCTTGAGTCTGTTGCGTGCCTCCTCTGAAGACTTCGGGCAATGGGATGCACGAAAAGAAGCGTTGTGGTTGTTTTTTTCTTTTTTTTTTTTTTTCCTTTTTCCCTCTTTTTCTGGCAACGGTAAAATAGGAGCTCTGTTGGGAGCGACTCAGCAAGTAATGTTTCAGGGCCAGCAAATTCCAGTGTTGCTGCCCAGTGGGACTGAGGAGTCTATCACAGGACTAGGCTGGCGGCTCATCCGGAGGGAGAACACGTGGCGTGCATACCAAAAGCTGGACACCAAGCCTTCTTCTGCCCTCCTCTCCCCTTCCTGCAGTCAATGGGAGGACATTTGCTCGGGGATTTGGGGGCATACCTCAAGTGTAGCTCCTCTCTCCTGATCAGAGTCACACATAAAAGTGCAGCAAATGATACATAGATTATATATAAGTATCTGTAAAAAATGCACGCACACCAATTTGGATGTATAAATGTATTATAGGGATTGTGCCATCTTTGGGATTACTCCAGTGTGGCAACCTCCAGCACGTCTGTGTTTCACCAGTAATGGCTCTGGCTCGTGGCTGCCCCATTTCACAAGAGTGTCTTTTTGCCCTCGTAAAGCTGCCTTTGGGCACTGTCATCAGCCCTATTACAGCTGCTGTGGGTGTAATAAAGGGGAAGCTCGTAGGTGTGCCTGACCCCAGAGGGACTCAGGGCACCCGTGAGGTCCCACTGGATCTGTACCACCAGCGTGGGGGAAGCTCTGTGATTATCTCTCGTGGTATGCCCAGGGTTTTTAGTCTCTGCCTTTATACTTGAGCCTACCACTCTTGTTTTAACTGGAGGATGAATCACGCCTGCCCATCTCAGCAGCAATGAAATCCTGTGAGTAATTGTGTTAAGCTTCCACAGGCGCCCTTCTGAAGTGCCCAGAGGGAGGGGAGGCAGGAGTGCTGGTGCTTCAAACCGCCGGAGAGGTCTTGGATGCCGGGTAATGCCATCTCCTGTGCTGCGAGAGAAGTCAGTGCCTTGGGCACTGCTTTGTCTTCAGAGCGACAGCCCGGGGTTTACCAGGAGAGGGCCGGTGCTCTGATGTGGGCTGGGGAGCTGCTTCCAGGGAGCCCTCGCCGGCAGGAAGGGGTCAGGCAGATGGACAGCCAGCAGCCCTGGGTGCCAGCCCGTCTCTGCCAAAAACCCCATGGTGCTGCCTTAATGCAGGCAGATTGCTTGCAGAAACTTGTCCTCGTGCTCGAAGGGCTGCTTGACTTTAAAATAATAATAACAGAGCACTTCTGGATACAGTGCTTGCCAGTCTGTTTAGTCTGAAGCCCAAGCAACAGAGCAAGAATGTATTTTAAGGCTTAATCAGACTTACCCCGTGAGTGTGCAAGACTGATACCGAGTGCCTTTGGACATCCTGAAGAGCACAGATGAGGGTGTGAGGATCTGTCTTGTGCTAATTCACACACCCCTGACCTTGCACTCAGGGCAGTCCTTGGCCATGTGCTGTGGTGAGAGTTTTCAGAACGTTCTAGTCTTGTGTCTGACCCCGGACTTGAGTCCATATTGCATCAGTCTGTAACATCTTGTGTTGCAAGAGAGGTGGAGCCTGCCTTGGAGGCTGAGTATCCCTGATCCATCCCACCTTTATCCTAACCCACGGGTGCAGAGCGTTTCCAGAGGTCTGTGCTCTGCGTGCCAGCAGGGTGGGTTGGGTGAAGCAGAGACAAGCCAGGAGGCTCTGGTTGTGTTGTGCTACGTTCCCCTCCCCAGCTGTCTGTGGAGTCTGCAGGATGTGCTGTGGTGGGATGAGGCTGTAAAAGCCCCAGGAATGGTGCTGGGCTCCTGGTGCTGAGGTGCCTGTGGGATGGACCTATCCCACGCACCTCCTCTGGCTCCCATGGCCAGCAAGGACAGGCAGCTGTCTGCTGTGAAATGGCCCAGCAGTGAGTGTGGATTTTCAGTGGAGTTTCACTTACTTGTACCACTTACCCTGAGTCTGAGTTGGGTCCTTAAATCATTATATCACATTTCTGCTATTGGTTTGTTTGTGAGAAATGAGAAGGTCAGCCTGGAGCTGTGGTGGCTGTATTTACGGTCCCTAAACACTTAAGTCTGGTCAGCTTTTGAAAACAACTTCTGGCTGTTAGGCCAGTGTAGAAGGGCACTTGCTATGTTTCATTTCTACTTTCTGGTAATTATGAATTACAAATATCTGAAGAGATCTTCCCTTCATTTCTGCCCTGTTACGCTGCACTGCAGGTTGCAGTTTGCTGCAGCCAGGCTGTCTGTGTGGCTGACAGTGGCCTGGGTGGGTTTCACCTCGGAGGTTGTTTGGAAACCAAAAGAAATGTTTTCTTTACCCAAAAGAATGTTTTTCAAGGAAACAAAGAGTTGAAGTCATGTTTTGCAGTCCCTGTGTGTTTTGACATGACTTCGTGCAGTGCTGGGGACGGGGGCTCACAGACTAAATCCCGTGGGATTTTAGGGATTGTGCTGGGAAGCTGCAGGTGTGTAAAGCCACACTTTCCATCTCAGCCTGCGATGCCCACACAGTGGTGTGTGTAAATGCCTGCACACGGGTTATATGCTGGGTAACAACACTGTCCTGCCTCTGGTTCTTCCCTTGGTGCTGTGCCCACGAGGGTCCCTGCGTAAGCACAGGGGATTTCTCAGCTGTGCTAATTTCCCCCTGTTAAAGTTCAACGGGAGTCAAATTAAATGAAGCCTCCAAGGCTGGAAGGGACCGACAGCTCGTCTTTTTATTTGGCAGCAAAACTCAGGATTTCATCTGTTTTTCTCCAGCTTGGTGCAGCTTGATCTTTTTGTGATCTCCGCTTTGCGGCTCCCTTTATCAAAAGCCAGTAACCTGGTGTTTTGTTTGTGATTTCAGTGTTTCCTCCTGCCCTAAAGATGTGCCTAAGCAAATACCAGCAGCTCAGCCTGGGTTTTTATGTCTTAGCTCTGGTAGAATATGTTGCAGGTGTCAGCTTCAGCCTGTATTTACTGCTGCCACTCAGCTTCACCACTGCCTAGGACAAGCTTAACTCTTCCTTGGGGCTGTGAGAGTATGAGTCTGGTTATAAAAGCTTACTTGATCATAGAAATAAATAATGTTTTGTTGTTATTAGAAAAATGTGGGAGATGCGAACCATTTTCTGTGAAGGAGTTTGTAAGCAAGTTCTCTACGACCCAAGACAGACAGTAGAAATATCCTTGGTTCCCAAAGTGGTATAAAATCTTGGGGACAAAACGTGGAGGTCCCTAGTCCAAAGCTGATGGGAATAGATTCATGAAAATAATTATTTTCTTTGAGTTTCCTAACTGAGTCTCCAAAATTTAGTATGGAAAGAAAGATAGAAAATAATTTCGTGGGCCCAAAATAAATGGTAGGGCTTTTTTAAAGCAATTATATATTTTTTGCAAGTCAAGAGAGCATTGGTTTCAGGTAAAATAAAATATTTTCGTTTGGATGTTCCTAATGAATGCAAAGGAAAATGGGAAACATTATCAGCTTCACATGAGTGTTTAGGGCTTTACATAAAACTAGGACCTCCATCTGTTCTCCTCCTTATTTAATCAAAGTATGGGTTTAAATCTGTTGTCCACTGTATTTGGAGCAAAGCCTCCAACTTGAAAACTACTGCCTTTTACTTGACTATCTTACCAACTGTGCTATTCTGCAGGTTGTACATCTTCCATTCTCCTCTGTTGAAGTTGCTTCATTTTCAAAAAAAAAAAATTACAATGTTATTGGAGCAGGAGTTGGAAATGTGTATTGCTTTGGCTACCACAGCAGGCAATAGAAACGCATTTTTCTGCATCATGATGGAGATTGCAGTATTTTTGTGAAGTAAAATGACTTCAGCAGAAGAGGTAGAGAAAAATTAAAATCTCATCCCTGCTTGCAAAGGGACTTGAGTGCACATTTGCTCACCCAAAAGTGTTTCCAAGGAGTGTCTAAAGGGAAAGTTTTTCCCCTTCAGAAATGCCAAAGTTACTCATTTAGCTAATTTCAGGTTTGGGGGTTTTGTTTTTCATTGTGAATTTTTTGAAAACCGTTTGGCTGGAGTTTTGTGTTAGTCACACCTACCTTTGTGCCTGGCACCCACAGCTTTCATGACTGAGCTTGGTTTGCACTGAGATGGGAACACCAGGCTTTAATGAGCTTTAAACTGGACCTTTGAGATTAGCAAACCTGGGATAACCTTGAGTGGAGGCAGGAAGACAGTGTCTGCCACCCTTACTCCTCTGGATCCTTACTACATGTACAGCCCTTACCACAACATGGTGATGAAACCAAAATGAGGGAAAAACCCACCAAACTTCATCCTTTCAAATAGTTTCTACATCACGAGTGAGGATGGGAAGAGCAGAGAGAGTGGCAGGTACGTGTATAACACACATTCCCTGGCAAAACTGCCCGGTGCAGGGAAATTGCACAGATGCTTTGGAAAAGGACCAGATCATCTGCAATTGTAATTTTGGGTTTTTTACAAATGTCAAACTCGAGCAGCAGATGTGCAAAGAACACCTCTCCCAGTGAGTGACACTGAAGCAGCTCATTCTGTCATTTCTTCTGGGTCTAGACTAAACAAGGCCATTAAGCCAGTGTGCCATAGCTGAGGGTGAGGACAAAGACAGCCTTTTCTGAGTCAGGATGAAGCTTGTTTTCCAGGGCAGGTTTGCCAGTGAAAGGCAGAACCTCGGCCGGACCTTAGAAACACAGCCTCAGAAAACCTCTCGGCCGTTACTGCTTCATGGAACTGCTAAAAATATTGAGTGGAAAATGCAAGTATTAAGGAAATGAGGTAGATTTGGCCTTTCTGAGCTGGATGGCTTCCAGTTCCATCAGCTTCCCGGAATCCTTGCTGCGAAAATGAAGAGCTCCTTGTAAATCTCAGAGAACTGTCAGTGTTTTTCCTCTCATGTGGCCGTGCTGGCTTACGGGGTTCGGTGCGTGGGGAGACCTGTCAGGATCAAGCCGTGAGTTCAGAGCTCACAACTGATGGGATGGCTTGAGACAAATGCTCAAACCACAGCTTTCCCAGGGAATTATCTTATGGGGCAGCCAGAGATAGCAGGCTCTGGAGGAGCCCGTGGCTGAGGCTGCCACTGTGCTGGCCCACGAGACCTGCTCCGAGAGGGAAGTGTAGGGTGATTTCCCATCACTTTGCTGAGCAAAGAGCATTGAGCAGCCTTCTGTGGTCATGGGAGGTCCTCTTCTGAAATGATCTGCACGTAGCCAAGGGCCTGAGCAAGTGAGAGCCAGAGTAACGTCACATTACAGGTTATGTGAAAATAGAAAATGCAAGTGTTGGGTTTCACACTGCTGGACAGAAGTCAGGAGGAGACAACAGACACTGTTAATGGGTTTAACGTGCAGTGTGGAGAAGCCAAGGGCTGGAGCTTTGCCTCGTGTGGTTAAAACTATGCTTACCCAGCGAGAGGCAGCCAGTTTGAATTTAATGGCAATTACAGAGATAGAGACTCTTTGGGAGGACACAGCCAGCGCAGCGCTCTCGCACCTGCAGGGCTCCTGCCATCTCAGATCAGGGATGAGCGTGGTGCACTGTGGAGCTACCAGAGATCTGGGGGTTCCTGCAGCGTGTCCTGTGGGGCAGAGACCGGGAAGTGTCAGCGTGCCCTGGTGATGTGGTCAGCAGAGCTGGCCCAGCCCCGTAGCTGTCTCTTGCCTCTGCTCTTCCACGTTCGTGACTGTGTTTCTGCTGGCTCAGATGTAAGGATGGTGTATTTTGAGGTATTCCCAAAGCATGCCAGGATGTGGTGGATGTTTCAGGGAACGGGGAGGTTTGCTAGGGGGATCTCCAAGCAAGTTCACCAAAATTCCCCTTCCAGTTGTATCTTTAGGGGCACACCGCAACAGTCAGCACTGCCCAAGACCGAGAAGGTGTTTGCTGCATTTAAACCTGAGCCAAGAATAAACTGTGCGTTTCAGCCACATCGTGGCAGATTCCTGAAAACAAGGCCTGCCTTCATGCTTGGAGGGCTTCCTTGCCCTGCCAGGAACCACAGGGAAGAGCAACAGGAGCTTTGGCTGTAAACTACTGCTGAAGACGGGCTGTCGTGGGCAACCACGCACAAACCTCTCCCTGTGCTCGCCTAAAGCCTTTCCAGGACAAGCCTTTGCCCACATGCCTCAGCCATCATTTGTGATTCTCAGAAGGGAAAAAATAAGTGTCTCCTGCTGAGCATCCCGCCCAGAGCAAACACTGCAGCGTGAGACAGGCATGGGCACTGTCCTTGGCATCCAAATTTCAGTGGCCACTGAGTAGCTCGTGGGCTGCCGGGAAGGGCAGCAGTGTTGCAGAAGGCTTTTTGCTGGCTTGCGTTGCCAAGCCGTCTTAAAGTTGAAGAGAGAGGATGTGTGATCTTGTGATTAAGATCCGGAGCTGGAATTCAGGAAGCTGCTGTTCAGCCTTGTCTCTGGGGGGAATGGGCAAATTTCTGAACTTCTATCCTTTGCTTTCCCATCCATTCAAAAGAGGTTAAGAATACTTTTCCTTATCTCTTTAGGAGAGGATGTGGCTCTGATTGTCTTACACAATGTGTCCTTGATCTTTCCAGTGCTGCAGTGTAGCTGTCTGGAGTCCTGTGGGTTGTGCAAATGCCAATGCACAGCAGAGCCATCAACCCCCTGATTTTCCCTTTAGGATCATAGATGGATGAACAGGATCAAGCTGGATTCAGGCTTCAGCTCAAACATAGGTTTTTATATTGATATGAAGATGTCACCACCTATGTTGCCACTGTCCCTACTTCTCCCCCTTCCCAGGGAAACAGATATCCCACCAAAGGGCAAAATGGATCAAGATCCAGCGTAGATTTCATGGAAGGGTTCTGAGACCCTAAAATGTATTTAGTTTTTTGATCCTGATGCAGGTGTCAGGATGACTTTGAAGGTGGCTTTGTCACGGACCCCCCTGTCATGGAGCTGCTGTGACGCCTCTGGGCAGCTCTTGGGCCAACACCTGACACAGTTCAAAAAATGAACTGTGACCTGTTTGTGCTGCGCAGAGCTCCCATCAGAGCTCCTCTCCTGCATCTGCAGTGGAGCCTGGAGCTTTTCTGGCAGCTGCAAAGCGGAGGTGCTACGAGCTGGTGTATTTTTAGGCAGGCATTGCCTAAGTCTGCAGATGACCCTGTGCTTTCTGGTCATGTTCCTGACAGTGCTTCTGGCTGCAGGCGATTCCCATGGGCGATCTCAAGGTCAGGCAAGCTGATAAGCTTTGTTAGGGCTCTGTCATTTTGGCAGCTCTGCTTTCAGTGAGGAGCTCCCAGGCCGTTAGAGGTGACATGTTGGAAAAGGTGTCCCTCTGCAGCTTGTTGGGCTGCAGGTCTCTTGTGACAGTGACAAGGAGGTCCCCACTCCAGTGAGCACTGTGGGGGATGTTCACTGCCTGTATCAGTTCACTGCTGGAATTGATACAGCTGGGAGCACTTTAAGACTTTGCCTTGTGATGGAGGCATCCTGTGCTGCCCGAAGATTCCCCCTGCCCATGTGGAGTGATGTCAGCAGGGAGTTTCTTCTCTTCTCAGTTTGGGTAATGCTCCAGGTGGGGCTTATCAGGCAGGCTGATAACAAGGAAATCTGGAACCGAAGCCCCAGCACCTCAGGAGGATAGGGAATGTGCTTTCCCTCTGCAGAGGCCTTGCTCTGCTCTCCAGCTCCAGTGTCAGCTCCAGTGCAGCTTTGCTGAATCAGAGCGTGGCCCATGCAGAGCATTTTGCTGCATCATAACATCCTTACACAGTCTGACAGCTCTGGCAGCCTCTGCTGCAGTGGGTCCCAGAGCTAAAGGAGCAGGAGCCCTGCCAGCCAGGCTTGTGGTGTGTTTGGAAAGCAGTGTGGGTGAACTCCTGCAGCACCTGCCCGCATTAAATGCCATGGGCAGAAGGATGCTTCTTCCTCCCTCCCTTTTGTAAGAGATGAAGCAAAAGAAAACCCCTCCTGCACAACTTTTGTTTATTCTTTTATGATGATGAGGCTTGTCCAGGTTACAGGTTGAGCTGCTGAGGCCTGGGATGCTGCCTGGGTCTGTGTGGGGCTGCTCCAAGCACGCGGTGACTGTGAATGATTCTCATTGCAGGGACTTGAAGCTGGACAACGTGCTGCTGGACTACGAGGGGCACTGCAAGCTGGCAGACTTTGGAATGTGCAAGGAGGGCATTCACGATGGCATCACCACAGCCACCTTCTGTGGCACGCCAGACTACATTGCTCCAGAGGTACAGGAAGCCTTTCTTTGGTCAGGAAAGGGGCCACCATGTGAAAAGTGTAGGTTAGCTCTGGAACAGCCGGTGTACTTTCTGGTGTCTTTGGCTATGCCTTATTTCATTGCTGAGCTCAAGGTTTCCTCCTTAGGTGAATTATCAGCCCCTCGTGAAGCAAAGCATGAGTAAATCTTCAGGCTGCTGTATGCACCAAAATAAGCCTATGTTTTTCTTTAGAAAATGTGAAGTGAAAAATGGAAATACAGCTGCAGAAATCTTGAGAGGCACATACAGATGCTGTCCCAGCTTGATTTGAAAGGAGATTGAGTTCTCCTTCATTATACAGTTCCTTTTTCTACCTCTTCACACTCCCTGTCATTCCCCAATCTCACTACAAAATTAATAAACACCTCTTTAAGGAACAGCTGCCCTCCAGATGCTGCCAGATGTTCTGACAGGGTTTCACATCCTTCAACACAATTGAATTTCTGTCTGTGGTTGATGTTTGCACCATTCTCCCACACTCACACTGCTTCCCCTCTCCAGCTGAAAGCCTTGCTGTTGGAGCCAGGTTGGTGTTTTCTTCCCGAGGGCAAGGAGAAGGCGATGTCAGCTCACACTCTGCAGGCTGCTCTGCTGCTTCTGAGGCTCAGCCAGTTTTGCTGGAGTGCCCCTTCTCCTGCAGCTCAGCCCCAGCATCATTCCAAGGGCTTGCTTCCCAGGTCACCCAGCCAAGCCAATTCAGCCCTTGCCTCAAGTATCTGATGTACCTTTGTGCTGATCTGGGGATCCCCAGAGTGAGATCACTTTATGCCCATGGACATCCACCAGCCTCACAAAGCGCTGTTAGCGAGAACTTCTGCCTTAATGTCTCCAAACCCTTTTTTCCTCCCCTGCTCGGTTACGCAGCTTCAGGGCTGGTATTTCTTTCCCACCTGTGCTGCAGATCCTGCAGGAGATGCTGTATGGCCCTGACGTGGACTGGTGGGCCATGGGGGTGCTGCTGTACGAGATGCTGTGCGGCCACGCGCCCTTCGAGGCCGAGAACGAGGACGACCTCTTCGAGGCCATTCTGAATGACGAGGTCGTCTACCCAACGTGGCTGCAGCAGGATGCAGTGGCAATCCTCAAAGCGGTGAGTTCCTTTGGCTGTTGGCTCTCTGTCCTGGCTTTCTCCAGCCTAATTCCAGCAAAAGAGAGCAGGGCCAGGGTATTGGCAGGCAGAAATGGCGTGAAACCCTGACCCTGACCCTCTTCTTATCTCTGATTGAAGGGTAAACAGAAAAAACACCCTGCCACACTTAGGTGTGTTTGCATAGTTACGGCATTTATATGGTTTAGTAGCCAGCTTGGCAAGCGGAGTGTGAGCTTGTCTGTGTGTCTGGAGCTTGTCTGTGTGGCTGGGCATTCCCCTGCTTGCTTAATAATTGACAGTGTGTGGTCATCTCCCAGAACAGAAGCAGCAGATAAACACAAGGTTTAATCAGTAGCAACCGCATGGCCAAGAAGTGAAGGCTTCCTGATAAGCCTCCCTGGTAATGCCAATGTCCCCCAGGATTGCTGCCTATCTGCCTGCAGAGACAGGGCTTTGATTTTTATGTGTTTGGGAGGAAAAAACCGGGGCTGTACGGCAAAAGTTTGAGGAGACCTGTTGCTGGTGACGCTTTGTCCTTGTCCTGCCGTGTGTTCCTAACTTTTTCCATGAGTTCTTTTATTCACATGCCTCACATCTTTGCCTGTGACATGGGAATTAAGCTTTTAAGATTTTGGGCTGTGTGTGAGCCCAGTGCACTGCAACTGTCTGGCTTTTCTGTAATGAATCAAAAGGTGATTCTATGATAAGGGTGTTAAACTATGAATTGGGAGACCTAACTTGGCTGTTCTGCTACTGACTTCTTCCTGGCCCTCATCAAATCACCAAATATCTCTAAAAACCTTTCATAAACAGAAGGATTAGAGTATTCCCTTTTCTTGAAAAAGCACTGTGGACAAAGATGCATTTAAGACTGGATACCAGTAAATATTATGGTAATAGAGGATCTAAGGAATAATTGGATAAGGTAGTAATTTATAGAAACTCATGGAGCACTGACCCAAAGAAATGGGGTAGTCAGTGATGGGACCATTTAAGGGAAAGAGGAGAGTTTTCAATAGTGAAAATCTGGAAAATTTCTGCTGAAGGGTTTCTGTTGTATATGAGTCAAGCAACTACTTCCTGTAGCTGAAAACACATCTGATGAATTCCACAGAAATCAACTGACAATAAAACCCACTTCTGGAGGAGTAAGAGGAGCTTTGAAATCACAGGTTGTGCTCAGAAATGATTGTTTGTCATGCTGGAGGCCCTCTTGGGTTTTGGAAATAACTCACTACATAGTTAGAATATAAACATGTGAACTTCAGACTTAGTGCAGCTTCTGGATCAGCATTCATGTGGTTGGGTTGAGACTCCTAAGTACCTCTTAAGTACCAATTCCTCTTCTGCAGTGACAAGTACTAGAGGAGTGGATTTGTTGCAAGTATATTGCATAATTATGAGCTGGAGGTAAAATGTGTTCGTGTAGATGCTTGTCATAACAGGAATCTCAGGGTGTAATAAAATATGATTTGTGTTTTAGCCTCTTGGTGAAATGAGTGTTTTCCTCACTCTGATAGGGCCTCTCAGAAACAGCCAGTGCAAGCTGCAGTCACCCTAGGCTGCTCAAGCTCATGTTCAGAGCCCAGATTTTAACAGCTTAAGGTCCCTTCTGTGGTTAACAGGTGAGGATCATGATGAGGGGCACTGGAGAAAGAGGACCAGAATTGAGGAAGGAGCTGAGAATTTAAATAGAAAGCATTGAGCATCTCCAAAACACAGTCAGCTCAATAACTGCTGGTTCCTTGCCTGAAAAACCATCTCCTCTCCAGCCCCTCTGCTTGTCTGCTGTATTTTGTGTTGCTGGTGACACACAACTGAAAGCAAAACTGCTTCTCTGAAATGCACATGCACTTCTCAAGAGGGGCACTACACTGTGTCTGCTCTGGGGAAACAGGCTGAAATTTGGGGCATTCACCAGGAGTCTTCTGATTAACTAGTGGGAAGTTACTGGATCTTCAGTTCCTCAGTGTTTCTGCTCCCTGGGTGGCTGCTAACTGGAGGTGATTTTTGCATTTTATTTCACAGCACTGGTGATAATTGGCTACGGGCTGAATTTCTGCAGCTTCACAGTAGCTGCTTTGGGGCCCAGGAGCTGTTCGTTGGAAGAGCTCCTCTCCTCATTTCTTTCTTATGCTGAGTTTTTAGAGGCAGGGCATGTTGGCTTTAGTGGGAAGGAAACATCCTGTCAAGAGATTGTCTGGGGCTCTAGATTAAAATGGAAACCACACACACATGCTTTGATTTCTTTTGAATGATAACAAATGTCATCACTGCCGAGGTATTACATTTGCAGTGCACTGATAATGTTTGGTCAGTATTTTTGGGTGTTGGTATAACACAGAATGGTAAATCAGTTTCTTTTAAGGAAGATGGTAGATTTTCTATCTGCTAAATATGTAGATTTTCTTTTACACAGAATTCTGATGCTAATATTTCTCTTAGATGCAGCATTATGACAAAATGAGCATCTTCTAATGAGCATCTACTATTTTATTTTTCTCCAACAAAACATGCACTCAAGCTCCCTGATATAATGCTGTGACAGTGCTTTCTAACCATGATGCTAGGAGCTCTGGAAAATCAGCATCCAACTACTTCAGTGACATAAATGATTGTAAGCAATTACATGGTGCAGGAAGCCTGTGGAAGATCAGGGAATTAAACCTGGGTTCTCTTGTATTGCAGGCTAAGGCCTTAATAGCCTTAATAACTGCATTATCCCCTCACTAAAAGTTCTGGCTTCTAACCTTGGGCAGGACTAGTGAGAATTCGCTGAGTTTGAATGGTACAAAGCTCTGAAATGAAAGTCAAATTCTTCTGCTAGGAAGATGCACTTAGGTGTAGGTGCTTAGGGATGCTCTACAAATAGATGTATCTAGGTTTAGAAAGCACTTGATCCATTTGCCTTGGTGAAGAGCTTCATTTTAAACAAGGATAGTAAGTTTTAATATTCATTTCACAGATGCTGTTGCCTTGTTTGGCTTTCATTTTGCGTAATTGCATTTCACCGATTTCCCCCCATCAGAAACCACACGATTTCTGGAGATTGCACCCTGTTCATCTTTGCAGTTTCTTGATAATGACAAAACTACAGTCTTAGGACCTGATTTACGTCACTGGGTGTTCCTGGAGGGTTTGTGAGCACTGGTACCAAGGAAAACAAAACTAACCTCAGTGCCCTGGGACTTTGTATAGAATTGAAAGCAGAAATATCTGTGCTCCAGAAAAAAAACTTTTTATCTGTTTCCTTTTCTAATGTTTTTTTTTCGTCCTTGAAATTTCCCCTGAAGAGCTGGGGAGGGAGTAGGACAGAGGTAAATCAGCAGGGTTTGATGGAGTCAGTACTCCCAGAGGAGGAAAGCTGAACATCTCACTTGTGTACCCTGTCCTGTTTGAATGTGTCACTGGGGAATTCAGGTACTGATGCTTTGAGTCAGGAGGAGAGGACTCAAACTGAGGTCTCCTCTGCTTGTGTGAGCAAGTCAGACTGGGCATGGTTTTGCTTGTAGGAGTAATAAAAGTGCAGAAGAGAATTGCTGCTGAATGGATTCAGACCGCTTCAGCTTATTCTAGACATAAGTTTTGCTTTGATTTTAATTCCTAAAGGAAAAAGATTTCTCCATCGCCCTACCTGAATGCAGTTACAAGGAGTTCATGGCAGTTACAAGGAGCTGTTGGGTTTGTGTGTGTCAAATAAATTCTTTCAAATACTCTTTGCCATCAGCTGACAGAGCAGTCACCAGGGTCTGATGATGGAGAAACTGGGAGGGAGAAACTGTGTGAGCGTGCAGAGAGCAGAGACTGCTGCACCAGATCTCTTACAGGGAGAGTGCAGCTAGAGATTACTTTGTTACAGCATATCAATATTCTGAATTTGTTAATTGTCAGCAGCAAAAAGTGCTGGAGCAGAGAGGGGAGCTTTCCAGGCAGCCTGAAGCTTTGGGATTCAGCTGAGTGAGCTGCCAGATGAAATACAATCCTCTTGCTTCCCATAAGCGGGGTGGGTTTTTGGCAGTGCGTTTCGCTTGCTTCGTGCATGGCTTTCTCAGATGCAATTCAGCCACGCTGCCTTGCTCACAGGCAGCTTAGTTTGAGGGGAGAATGGAGGGACACAGTGAAAATCAGGTCTCAGAGGCTGATGGTGTAATGAGAAGCAAATTCCCAGGGAAAGCTGCAGGGATTTTCCTTTCCGAGCGTGGTTTGGGATGAGGAGAGAAGGGCTTAGCCTATTGAGTCACTCCATGGACTGGTGATCTCAAGTAGCAATGCTTGGCCCAAAGGCTTGGAAATTTGGATGAGCAATTGCAGCTTAGATGTTTTCACCCTCAGAGCCTGGTAAAAGCAGGGGCTGGAAAGCAGCATCTCCCTAGGGAAGTGTTAGTACTGCTCTGCCTTCTGCACCCTGGATTTCCAAACTTCGGTCACAGCTGAGTTTGCTGAAGCCAAGGATGTCTCTTGGCACTTTTTATACTAACCCTCAGTCCTAATGAGAGCTCTGAAACACTTCTGGCCTAGCTGAAATGCTCCTTCAAAAGTGAGGCTTAGGCAGCCTTGCCTGTAGCTTTATATTTTGGGGACCCAAATGAGACTAAAGCCTGTTCTTCCTCCAGCTGGTTAAAGACATGCATTTTGAGAAAAACACTACTGGAGTTAAGAGAGTGGGCAGAAGTGGTTATATCTGCCTCCAAGTGGTTTTTGTGTGAAAAATAAACACCAGACGAAAAAAGGGGAAGGTGCAGAGGAAATTGGCTGTGGTTTCAGCAGCCTGTGCTCTTTCTCAGCACAGGTGGAACAGCACCGGGGAGTCCAAGTGCCCCTGGATTTGTGTGAAGAGTGTGAGGGGGCTTGGCTGAGGGCAAGCATGAGAAAAATTGCATCAGCACTACAGTGCCAAGGATGCAAAAGGATAACTTTATCTGTGTTTCTAGAGAACAGCAGCCTGGAAGTGACTCAAAAGACAAATGCTCTGGTTGAGTGAACTCTCTCCTGCTTTGTGTCACTGAGTTCCTTTCACCCCTCCAGATACCACTGAGGCTTTGTTCTTGCAGAATTGTGTAAAATCCCCTTTGTGCTGTCAGGTTAACTCCGAGGGACTGTCCTGTCTCCAGTGGTGCTTCAGACTCAGCTGCAGCAATAATGGTGCTCTGTGGGTCAGCAGGAGCCTGGTCCTGCTCTGATGACCTGTGTTTTATGGACTTGTTTCTGGCTGTCAGACCACAAGGTGAGGGAGTTGGGATTTCCTATGTGTACCCATGTGCATACATAGAAATAAGTTTGGTGGAAGTTAGGAAAGTGTGTGTGTATGTGTATGGTTTTTGTCTTCCCTAAATTTGCAGCTGATACTAGGTGAGGAAAAACTGTATTTGAAGGGTACCTTCCTCTGTCCCTCCTTGTGGTGAAAAGGAGCAGTGTTTCCCATCATTTTTCAGGAATCCTAAGTGATGATAGAGTGAGATAAATTTTATTACTGTTTATGCGTGTGAGTTGAATCCAGGACTGTCTGGGGAGTACAAGTTATCATTCCAAAGAAATACTGAGGAGCTGCTCACATCCCACGTGGCTGGTGCACAGGGCAATCCAGTTTGGCTGGGTGCAGGATAACAGCTCCAGCAGAGCCCGTGGAGACTCAGGCTCTGCAGGCACTCGCCATAATGGGCTGAGAAGAAAGAAGATTGGAGAGGTCGCAGAATGGTTTGGGTTGGAAGGGACTTCAGACACCATCTAGTTCCAACCCCCTGCCGTGTGCAGGGACGCCTTCCACCAGACCAGGTTGCTCCAAGCCCTGTCCAGCCTGGCCTTGAATGCTTCCAAGGATCATTCACAGCTTCTCTGGGCATCCTGTGCCAGTGCCTCACCACCCCATAGTCAAGAATTTCTCCTTTATATCTAGTCTGTATCTCTCCTCTCAGTTTAAAACTGTTCCCCTTGTCCCTATCGGCCTGTGTAAAAAGCCCCTCTTCCTCTTTTTTATGAGCTCCCTTTAACTACTGGAAGTGTCCACATATAGGTACGAAAGAAAATTCCCTGTGACGCTTCACGCAGGGGTTACTAAGGGAGAGAAAGCAAAGTGAGCACTGAGCTGTGCTGTGGGAGCAGTGAGCTGCCCACCCTGAGGGTGCCACCAGGAATGCCCAAACCCTTGGTGAAGACCCCTTATTTTCAGAAAGGCCTTGTGACTGGTGAATGCTCTGTGCTGAACCAGCCTGGCCCCACCGCTGTGGGCAAATTGAAAATGCCATTAATGAGGAGAGGAGGCAAAGGGATGGAGCTCTTATCGCAGAAAGACTTAGAGGCAGATTTTTTAACATAATCAAGGGAAACAGTCTGCTGTGACGGGGAGTGGAGGGGAAAGGGCTGTTTCCAAACTGCTGACGAGGATGTCTGAATTCAGGAGAGGTGTGGATGATCCCAGCTGCCTACTCGCTGCAGCTGCTTGTCGCTGACATCAGCAGGAGGGTGAGGTCCTCTGGACTTTGGAGAAAGTTATTCTGTTCATACTCTGCAGTTGTTTGGGGTCCAACACCTCTGGATAGGGGGAGGTCAGAAGTAGCTGTCACCAGCTCAGATACCACGGGGGTGTCTGCATCCTCCCTCAGCACATCACTCATTATAACATATGTGCTTTCTGCTGCCTTCATGCCTCACCTTTTCCCTAAGTCCTGGGCAGTCAGTTTAGCCACTGTGTAAACTGGACCAAACCCCTGTGTCTGTGCTGCCCAGCCCTCTCCTGAACACCTCTAAGGAGTGAAAAGAGGCAGCCAGATGCTGATGTTGCCCTTGTGTCACTCTGCACAAGTTGTGTCTCCCCTTTGCATTTTTATCCTGCAGATCTGGGCCAGGTTCTTCCTTTCCAAGTGACAGAAAAAGGCAGATAATCTGTTTCACATTCAGTGCTGGAATAGCCAGAATGAACTTGTTTCTGAATGAACCAGATGTGAGTATTTTTTAGACAAAGTTCAGAAGGAAAAGGGACAGCACGATGGTGGACCCACTGAAATCAAAGAGGGAGCTGGATGAGCTCATTGCTTTATCCTCAGAGCTGAGGAGCCTGCTAACAAAGGCAGATAGATATTAAAAATGCCTTCAAGTATGCCAATAAATTATTCTCCTTGGCATCCCTTCAGAGTTGGCAGTCTCCATAAATTCTCTTGCACCATTTGATTAAGCTTTGGCTTTCAGCATGAGGCTGATATTTAAATCTCTCTGTGAAGCTCCGCGCTGGATCTGTGTATACATTTTTCCTTTATTTTGTTTTCCAGAAATGCTTTCATCTTGCATTTCCTGGTTGGCTCTACAGCCATTGCTGCAAAAGCAGGGCTCTGGAGCCTGTTGTTTCCCAGCTGGGGAGGAGTTCTGCAGTTTTAAATGATCTCTTGCCTAGACCATTTCTGCCATAAACGCACACCGTGGTGAGTGACAGGGCTGTCCCCCACCACAGGTTGCCTTCTGACCTCTTTTGCCTGAGCTTGCACATCCATATCTGTAACCTGCTGAATCTTACTCGTTCCCTCCTAATTCTCAAACAGCAAACAGCTTTCCCCAGTGATTTTAATATCTTCTGTTGATTGATCCCACCTCTTTCTCAAGCGCTCCTCTTCCCCACACTGATAGTCCCATGCTTCTGAATAATTCACTCTGAAAGAAAACTACAGATATCTGTGTAGAGCTTGCCAAGGCCAAATTCATCCTGAAATAGATATTAGGTCTTTCACCATTCCCTTTCCAACAGGCTGAAATTAGCTTCTCATTTAAGTCTGCGGTGTGCAAGCTCAGATTTACTTCAGAAAAAGCTCCTAAACCAGCCTATTGTAATGTCAAGTGTGACTCATCCTCCTCTTTCCTGCCAGGGATGGGGGGAAAATGAAGGTGTATTCGTAGTGCCAACATCATCTTCCCCATCTTTTTTTCCTCCTCACTCCCTGGTGCTCACAAAGGGGGGAGTCCCAAGACTTGTGGCCCCCGCTCCTTCCTCAGCTCTGCCACAGCTACACTGATATTACAGACCCACAAACGGGGTTTGGTGAAGTCCATTAAAACCCAGTCTTGGGGAAGAGCCTAAGGATTCCCTTGAGAACCTTGTTCCATCCTGGATTTGGGAACGATTGCTGTATGATGGGGCCAGCTCTGGCTGTGCAGCCCCTGGCAGAGAGGGACCATCTAACTGGGAGGTCTTCACATGGTGATGGAGGTAACAAAACTCTGACTGAGCTCTGACTGAGCTATTCAGGATGTCAGGTCTTACTCGTCCCTCCAGCTTTGAACTTTATGACATGCTGTGTCTTTTCAGGAACTTTAAAATTAAAAAGAATTGAAATATAACCAGGACTACAAAAAAAGCTCCTTTGAAGTTTTTTTTTTTTTCTTGATTGGCCTTTACAGGTTTGTCCGGGGCACTTTAGTCCCCTTTGTACTTGACCCTATGTAAATAGACCACCCAGGGTTGTGTAACAGATTCCCAGTTCCTCTTGACAGGACTATCAGAAAAGGATTAATCGTTTTCTGTGCAACCCAAGGGAGACTTTACTCCTGCTTAAAACAGGAGTGGGATCATGCTCCCAGTCTGTTAATAAGTGTGATGCTCATTTTGCCTTCTTGTTTGTGCTACTCTGATTGATGTATTGATTTAGTAATGGACCTGCATATCCCCGTGTTGTACCTATAGACTGACTGGGGTAATTGAAAACCAGCAGCAGGATTTTGATTCTGTCTGAGCAGCCCCTGCAGCTGGTGACCCATGTAGGGGTGACTCCTCAGGTCTGAAAGCACAGCTTTCTGGGGTGTCATCCTGGCTAAAACCTGTGTTAAATATTCCATATAGACAATGACTGAAGTTAGTGTCTAATTATTATTACTTACTACAGAAGTACCAAAAGCAGAAGTGTCAAAAATCACTAGTTATCCTCAGGGGCCAATGCTCTTGATGCTTGTGGCCTTTTTATTCTGCGTTAGTGTTGATGAGTTAGTTGTTGATGAGTGGGGAGAGGCAGGGAAACAGGAAGATTTTAGCACAGCAAGGAAGTTTGTAGCTATTCTGGCAGCATTTCATCATGGTAGTCAGCAAAGTCTCATCAGTTCACACCCCTGAGAGATTTGGAGCCAGATGTGCCTGTCCCACATGGGAGTTGCTCTATCCACCTGGGTTTATTTTGCTAGTCTGTCCACCTTGGTTTATTTTGCTCTTCTCTTGCTCAGCACTGTTTGCAATCCAGTTAATCCTTCTTGTTCCCTCGAGCTCTGTCGGGGCAGCATCGAGCAGCCATTTCTGCACCAGGGGAAAGCGAGATCAAATTTATCTGCTTAATTCCCACTGCACTGACATTTTGTCCTTCCTGCCTGGGGCTGGCATATTGGACATGTGACTGCTGTCATGCTTATTGTTATAGTCTTCTGGCTTTTAGGGAGCTGGGCTGAAGACTTATTTTTACCTCCCTTCCCTTTCTTATCTGGAAAAGGAGATAACAGATATTTCACACTCTGTCTCTTCCTCCCCCCTCTCCTTAAAATGCTTTCAGGGCACTCTTGTACTTCTGAACCCTGGCGCTGTGCTTGCTGGACCTTCTCTGCACGGAAGGATTTCACCTGCTCCCAGTTTTGTGTAGCCAGGACTGCGGCGTGGGGGTCCCCACACCCTGTGGGGTCACATCCTGGCTCAGCACCACCATGAATGGCACTGGTAGGAATCAGGGCTCTCAGCAGCTGATCCCTCTGCGTGCAGGAGAGGAGCAGAAACACCACGTGGCCTCTGATGTCTGCAGTCAGAGCAAACCCCCAGCGTGAGACAGAGGTGGCATTTGAGAGAGCCGCCGTGACTCCAGTCCTGCTCTCAGCAGCGCAGTGCTCAGGGAAGGTCAGGAGCCTTCCAGCTCCCAAGTGCCTGGCTCACACCCACAGCCAGGCACTGGCTGAGCTGTCCTGCATACAGGGACTTCCACGGGACAGCTCTCTAACCACAGCGTTTAGTGAAACTGGGCTGGGCTGCCTCCCTCACCCCCTGTAACCCACTCGTGTGTCCAAGCCCTGGATTGCTCGTGCATGGGGAAATCAAGCACATTTTTGAGCATCGCCTGGCAGGACTGGGGTGGAGGCGGATGGGAGCTTTGCCCAGGAGAGCGAAAGACAATTCTGGCTCAAAATGAGCAGCTTTTTATTAAAGAAAAAAAAAAAAGAAAAGAAAAGATTCCTGGCTTCCAATCATTAAAAATAATACAGGCATTAACAGAAGGAGCCATAGAACCATCTTTCCTCTTTGTTTGAGGGCTAATGACACCCCAGACCGTGGGTTTGTTTGCCTTACATAATAGGCAGCCAAACTGTTTTCAGCAACTGCAGCATTCAGTCGAGAGATTCATGGAGGGAAGGCTTAATTAGAGTAATTGCTCTATTTATATAATGATTCCCTTTTGTCTGAGATCAAATGGATCTTTGAAAAATCTTATTTCCTTTCCAGTTAATTTCTGCCCTGTTAGTTTAGCTCATGAATCTTAATGAAGAGAAGCACCTTGGGTATCTCCTGATCTCCTCCTCTCCCTCGTTACTGGAGGAGAGGCTGTGGGGCATTAATCTCCTGTGCTGCTGCTGCTCTTTACTTTGGTACCAACATGGGAGAAACACCAACGGGCGAATTTTAAAACCATGAACAGGGATATCTTCCATTCCTTTAACAGTTTGGCTTGACTATTGCACTGCCACGATCTGAGCAGGGGCCCTGTGAGGCACAGCAGGGGCGTGATGCAGAGGAGGTGACACTGAGGTGCTGTGACAGGCTGCCCTTGGGCTCCTGGCAAAATAAAATGATGACTTTTCCTTGGTCTCTGCTCCCTGCCTGTATGGTTGGGAATATCCTCCACCTCTGCTGTGTGCTTGTGTTTGAAAGATGAGCTGCTGGGACACAGGCTTTTCTCTTACAGGGTAAATGCACCAGAGTCCTGGTGGGAACTGGTGTGTCCTAAAATATGCTTTAGTACAAGAAAGAATGATTTCTTCCTTGTCCAGATGGCTGACAGTATGAAGGGACTGGCTGAGTAGAAAGTTGTATTTCTCTTCCTGAAGTGCAGTACTCCTGTGACAGCATTGATCTTTGTTAATGTTTTCCTAGAACGTGATGCAATCTCATGTAATCTGTGATATTACTCATCAAATTAATTGTCCTGATGCAAATAACACATACATCAGTTATGTGAAACCAATCGGGGATTCTAGTATTGAGAAAGGAGACTTGTAATTCAAGGAAATTAATGCAAGGAAACGGCTGGTTTGTGCAAACATCCCTGCAGTGACTCCTGGGCCGTTAGACTGATCTGCAGACTCAGCCTCTTGGGACAGAAGTTGCAATGCTGCGTGTGAGCAGCACTGGAGGAGTCCACTACAGCCTTGCCCAGTGTCCCAGGAGTCCTGGAGCCCTTCCCAGCATGGTCTGAGCCCTGGGTGAGGGGGAGGAGTGGCACAGATCCCCCTCACCTGCTGCAGGCTGAGCTCCCAGGGCTGACGCAGATTTTCCCCAATGGCTGGCACTGCTATGGCAGCATTTTTTCCTTGTAGCTTCACGGGCCCTCTGTGGACTAATCCCCAGCATTTAACTTCTTGTCATGGCTTGCTGCATTTTCTCTCAGTAAAGGTTTTCAAATGATCTCGTGAAGTCATGGTTTTGGCTCATGCCAGCTGCTGGTTTTGGCTGCGTTGCTGCTGGGAGGGTTAGCTGAGGTCAGGGAGAGCCTTGCTCCAGTTTGCTGCTCGGCAAACTGGCATAGCCCAAAGGATCCCAGTCTGAGGATGCTCCCAGGGGGCTCCTTACCTTGGGAATGGGGTAATTTCCCATGGCTGGATGTGGTCACAGAGCAAGGGCTTGACGGCCTGGTTCAGGTTTGAGCTTGATAGTGTTGCTATTGGTTTTGCTTGGAGGCATCTTGGATTTGGGTTTCTTTTTGCTCAGGAGCATCTCTGGTTTGCCTTGTTGTTACTGTTAAATTTTTTTTTCTTTGCGTTTCTTCATTTCTTCATCTGTGTGCCAGAGGCTGAGGTTTGTGCTGCGTTCATGGTTATTGTGGAAAATTAGAGATAGTCAATTAAGCATTAGGAGATTACATCTTTCCTCAAAAAGCTTTCTGCTGAACATCTCTCATCACCTGCACTGGAGGGTTGTCCTTGGAAGGACACTGAGGGCTATCAAACCTGCGAAGCAAGTGTCAAACTCTGGCCTTCCCAGGAATGCCAGGAGCAGCCAACACTTTGTAAGACATTTCCCAGCTGTTTCTGAGTGCAGCCAAAGCGATCATGGGGAAGAGGAGCTACACCTTGAAATCCTTTCCCCTGTGTGTGCAGAGGGCAGTGCCTGTGCAGTCTGGGCACTTCGCCCCTCCTGCTTCACAAAAGCCTCTTCCATGGTCAGGACAGGGTCATGGGCTGCAGGTACTCGTTTCAGAGATGGAGGCTGAGCTTGTAATTAAGTTCTTCAGAAATCTTGAGCTCTTTGCTTTGCTGTAAGTGCCATCAGACAGCAGAGGCAGCACGAGATGGGCTGCCAGATGCTGCCCTGCTGCAGCAGAGAAATGTCAGTGCTGCCTCAGGCAGGGAGGAAGCAGGATTTTGGAGCCTTTGAGAGGTCATTGGAGTCTTGTGGGTTTTCCTGCCTGCTGGGCAACACAAACTGAAAATTCATCCATTTCTGTGTCAGTGCAATAGTTTCTGGTGAATTCAAATAGTGTTTGGGATGCTTTGCTATTCATTTTAGTGGAAGCAGGCTTCAAAAATTTCATTCTGTCATTTTATGTACCTCTTACAGCAGAGCAGGCATCTGTTCCAGTGCAGAACATCGGTGCTGTTTCTGTTGGAGTCATCATTTGCACTCCTGCTTTTCAGCCCAGATGAAGACTGGAGCCTCTTCCCAGAGAAACAAACCCCCTTCACCAGGCTGTGATGGACCTGCCGCCTCCAAAATTCACCAGGAGGTTTTATGTACGGGAGGAGCAGCCACGGCCAGCCCGTGGTTTCCCATCACAGCCCCTGGGTGCAGAGCTGTGTGTGCATCCACAGGCTGGGTAGCCTGGCGTGGTGCTGCACTGCCCAGAGAACAGGGCTGTGTTTCACGTGCCACGTTGCTCAGAGCCCCATCCAACCTGGCCTTGAGTTCTTCCAGGGATGAGGCATTCTCTGGGCAACCTGTGCCACATTTTTGCTGAAGCAGACCAGTGTGAGTTTTTCTGCCAGGAAGAGGGAGCCTCTTCACACTGTGTTGATACTCTTGGTAGAGTGCGTGGTCTATAATTCACTTTCAAGGTCCTGCAAGCCTGTGTTGGGTGCTTCCAGTACCTGGGAAACAGGCTTAGATAATCCTCTCCAGAGTGGTTTATGATGCTGTGGGGTCACTGCAGCCCCTTGTGCTCACTGCCCTGTTTTTACAGAGCCAGAGAGGCAGCAGCACTGAGCATAGGCCAGCTCATTCCTGTTGGAGGCAAGGAATAATTCAGAGGGGTTTTGTGGAAGCCTGGCATCAGTTTCAGGAGCCAGCCAGGGGCATGTGCTCCAGCAGTGGATGAATTTGAATCTTTCACTCTCCTCCTGCCTCCTTTAGGCACCCATTGTGGGATGGATGGTGCCTAGAGTTACCCAGCTGAGGTTTCCCAGTCTCTGGGTCCAATGGACAAACCAGAGCTTGTGGCTTGAATTTGAGCAGTTTTGGTTTGAATGCTGTTTTACTTTCTCAGACCTCAGAACAGCTCACCTTAAGGGATGGCCTTTGCCTAATCCTCATTGTCCCAACAAAAAGGGTGTTTTAAGCAGCCAGGAATGAATTTATGTTGGCTCTTCACTTGTTGCATTGGATGCCTTCACTTGGTGCAGTTTTGGCATCACATGGAATAAATCAAGCAAATAGGAATGTAAACACACTTTTATATCCCAGGGCTCTGAACTGGTCTGGAAATGGGCAGTTGGGTTCAGGTTTTGGTCTTATATGGTTGGGCATGGATGGAAACCCAAGCAAAGTGTGTTGCCTGTCCTTTTCAGAGTTTATTTACTTTCATGATTATTTTTTCCCTTTCCACATTTTACAGAAGGTTCCTGGTGTAATGGAGGGGGCGGTAGGGTAGGAGCCAAGAGATGTGTGATGTATTCCCAGACCTTTTCTCCACTTTTTTCTTGTCTTTTTGGAATGTTTTGGTCTATACCACTCTCAGCACCAGCAAGCTCTGGTCTTGTTTGAGCTTTCTAGGTGTTCCAGCAATGCAAATAAGAGCTAGTGAGGTGCAGATACCCATCTGTGGGGACAAAGAATGAATTTCTAGAGAAAGACAGGGCTGCCAGGAGGTTTCTGGTCTGTTTTGCAAAACAAAGAAGCCTAGTTCAAAACTTGCAAAGGCTTGTCTGAACCAGGTCTCTCAGAGATTTTGGCTTGACCCATTTCTTGTTTGGAAACCGAGCTGTGTCTAGGGATCACTCTCCCACAGAAATGTTGGGGGGGTCTCTTGGGAAAGAAATCGTGTTGAAGTTCTGCTGGTAGAAAGGGAGAAGAATAGGCTGGAAGGGCTGGGGAGACACAGAAGTTCTGCTTGTCCTTGGGCCTGACCCTGGAAATGCTGCATCACCGGGGCTGAAGCATCCAGAGGAGCATGGGAAGAGCCCAGCTGCAGCAGCCACCTCAGCTTTGTTCCTGTCGTGGTGACTGCTCCTACAGATCTGGGGGCACCTTGCGGCTCTTTCTTCTGACGTTCTGGATGGAATGCTGGAAAGCGGTTCTGCTGCAGGGAATCCTGTGGCAGCACGCGTCCTCAAAGGGCTCAGGGGGTCAGAGTGGAGCTGGGGGGTTGTGCTGATGTCAGCAGAGTCTGGGGTCCTGCAAGGTGTCAGCTAAAGATGCCCCATCTGCTTTGGCCCTGAAGCCCCCTCAGAATGGGGTGCCGGGGAGAATTCTATAAATCAAGCAGTTGTCTTTCTCCTCCCCACCTTCTCTGTAGGTGGGGAATGACTAGACCTTTTATCCACTTGTCCTAGGAGAGTTTGTACCTTGCGAAAGGCTCCTGCAGTCAGAATGGAGTTGGTCTCTCGCTGCACCTCCCCTTCTTTTCATTTCCCCAATGCTGAGATGCAGCAGACTTGGCCATTCCCAAAACAGTGACCGATTGTCTGGTTTGGCTGGTTCAGCTGTTTGCTAAACATAATGCTCTTTCATCTTCCAGGAAATCGTCTGGACACCTCCACCGGAGTGCAGCTTGCTTTTTGCTGCTGTTTCAATAGGCAAATAAAAGCAGCTATTTTCCCAGTTTAAACATAACCTGATTTCTCCAGTGAATTGGAAATACTCGAGGGAAGAGGAAAGATAGTTTGTTACTGAATTTTCAAGAACTGTAATCCCACATTAACAAGCCAACTAGCTCTTTTCCTTCCGGGGGAAAGGATTCTCCTCCTCCCCTTTAAGAATATCCACAGCACTCACACTTCATCATTTTCATCAGGACCTAAAGGGCATCCACCAGGGCCCTCTCACACCATCTGGTGATGTATGGCTTTCCTCATTGCTCCCTGGCAAGTCAGGGCACTTTGGCTGAGGTTTGAGTTTTCTTTTTGCTGGCAGCAGAATAAAAATGTTACTGAATGAAATCCTTTATTGGCGTTTCAGCAGCGAGAGAGGAGACGGTCACCTGTGTGCTCTCATCAGCTCAGGGTCAGAGGGCTCTAAAAGGCAGAGCCTTGCCCATTTTCCTCTGTTTCCTGAGATGACAGGGAGGAAAGCGTAGGCATCTGGCAGTGCTTCAGCAGGGAGAGGTTTAGGAAAAAGGCACAGCTCAGGACTGACTCCAGGCCAAAGCCTTGGCTGGCTGTGGGGCAGCGTTTGAGAGCAAGCTCATACTCCTGAGAAGTTAATACAGAAACAAATAATGACCAAACCCATTGGGCAGTATTTGTAATATTGCAAATGATGCAATTCAACTTTCTTTTCTTACTGTGGTAATCAAGGATTTCACCAAAAGCAAAAGGACCAGGGAGAAATAACACCCCAGCTCCTTCCTCTGGGGGAGCGAGTCAACTTCCCTGCCTGCGGTTCCATTACAAGGAACTTGAGAAATCTGGCCAGCAGCTGGGTTCAACAGGAAAGCTGAGGACAAGCTTTTGTGTGGCTGCTAACGGGTCCCTCTCCCGTGGCCGTGCCGGATGGGAGGGAACAAACAGCCCTTTCTGTCTTGCAGTTCATGACAAAGAACCCCACGATGCGGCTGGGCAGCCCCGGGCTGGGCGGCGAGAGCGCGATCCTGCGGCACCCCTACTTCAAAGAGCTGGACTGGGACCTGCTGAACCAGCGGCAGATGGAGCCTCCCTTCAGGCCCCGGATTGTACGTGGGGGAAGGGGATCCCTGGGGGGGTTTTCCTCTTTTTGGCTCTGTAAGTAGATTTGTTCCCGTGAGACAGGAGAGAGGCGAAGGAAGGGAAGTGAGGCCTCTGGCCCTGGCTCGGTTGCTGCTTGGTCACCTGGTTAGCCACCCCTTTTCCCCTCCGTGCTGGATTTTCAAAGGCAGCTCAGCAAAAAGATGTAGGTTTGTAAAAGCAGCTGCAGCAGATGAGGCACTCAAGTACCCCTTGGCTCTCCCCAAAGATAAAACAGGGGAAGTAATCCTCATCCTGCTCACTCCACTCACCCCTTCACAGCAGGGCTTCTCTCCCTTGCCTCTCTGTGTCTGTTCAGCACCCAGCGCAGTGCTCTCTGCTCAGGCCACTGTCAGTGAGTGCTTCCAATGGCAGAGAGGCTGCACAGGACACGGTGCTGCCCCTGTCCCCAGCGGTGCCACACAGCCCTAAGGATGCTCTGTGAGAGAAGAGCGCTCCTCTTCGTGGGCAGCCTTTCCAGGGTTGTCTCTGAGGCGTCCTTGTCTTTCAAATTATTGCCTGGAGTGGCTTGTCTCGTGCTGTGGTCACTCTGCAAGCTCTCAGTGGCAATGGTCCACCCAGTCCTGCTCCCTGAACACTGCATGCAGGATCAGGTACTTGGGGAAGGTGTGACAGCTCAAAAGCAGAATCTTGAGTTGCCCCTTAGCCTGAATCAAAGGCTAAGAGAGCCTGCTCAGTCTGCCACAAGCTCAGCAGGATCTGGGAATGTTAGACTCCAATGTCAATAAATTTTATTGACCTCAGTGTCAATAAAATGTCTTTCTCTGGGTGCAGGAAAAACACGTGCCTCATGAAAATGTGCCACAAACCCAGTTTGTGTGTGTGCATTCTAAACAGCCCCACTCTGGCACACAGCAAGGAATCCAGCACCTGGAGGCCAGCCATTTGTCTTCCCACAGCCCAGTAATTCAGTATTGTGCAAGTTTAATGGCTGGCACTAAGAGGAGTGTCCTCCACCCCCTCCCAAAACCCAGCTGAGGCTCTCTGCAGATAAGGAGGGACTGTGTGGAATCAGCCAGTTGGGAGCACAGCTGATAACTGCATGGGGTCTGGGCTGCCAGTTGAGGGAAGTGACTGATTGATGTGCCCTGCCCTGCCCTGTCTGGCCAGGGAAGCCCCCAAAGTTGCTGCCAGTTAAATTTGAGAGGGGGTTCCCTGTCAGAAACCTGCAGAGGCTGGAAAAGGCTTTGCCCTGTGAGAGGCTCTGTGGGGGCTGCTGCTCCCAGTCCAAGCCCAGAAAAAGCTCTCAGTCAGCTCAGCCTGGGTTATGGAAGTGATGGTTCAATGCACTGACATGCCAGGCAAGGATCAAGCAGATGATACATACTTTTAATGTGTCTTTCCTTTGTCTTTTCTGTTTGACAGAAATCCAAAGATGATGTGAGCAACTTTGATCCAGATTTTATAAAAGAGGAGCCCATCCTGACCCCCATTGAAGAGGGGATCCTTCCAATGATAAACCAAGATGAATTTAGAAACTTTTCATTCACCAGCCCAGAGCTGCAGCAATAACTGTGGCTCTGGAGAAAGGTTGCTGAGAGGACTGGGAGGAAATTAAATGAAAACCAGGTTTACCAGTAATTTCATTCTCAAGGAGTAGCAGTGCACTGACTTGCACGATACAGCAGCACCACTGTCAATGTTACCTTAATGTGAAATTGAAACCTTCCTGTGTTTGTAGGACTTCTGCAGCTCTTGGATCAAATATTGACAGGGGTGGAACAAACGTGATATTGTAAATAGCTGATGCAGACAGAGCATTGGATGCTGAGCTGGTTGGCTCAGCCTGAATGTCACCGCTTGCAGTGGATTCGAGGAGTCGGCATGAGCATGAAACAAGCATCTTGCAGCCCTGAGCCAAACAGACTTGTTACAATGCTGATTGTTTGCAAGGCTCTTCTGAGGAGTCTCAGCACTGTCCAGCGTTTTGGAGACGTGATCCAACATCCCGTGGCCTGACTGAACCAGATGTTCCTACTGACTTTACCTGTTTCCTGCAGTATTTATTTCTTTCCGAAGCACAAATGGCTCTCTTTGGCACTGTTTGGGTTCCCATGTGAAATATTTCATTGTGCTGACTAGCAGAAGGAAAAAAAAACAAATGCCCTGTGCCCCACACAGATTCTTCCAAATCAAAGGGAAGTCATGTGCTCGTAGTGTTTTACTGTTTGTGCGTGTTGAAAAGTTTTAGTGTTTGCATTCTGTGAAATGCCTTTTTACATCATGCATCTTCAATGCTCCTTTCTTTGCCTCCCAGCTGTTTTCAACTATAATGTAACTTGTTGTACTGTTTATTTAGGCCCTTTCTATTTAATTATGTTACACAGAGCCCCTTTTGTGGGTTTAGTGCCTCATTAAAATTTTGATCCAAAGTGGTAGCACTTAAATTATTTGTAGCATTATTGCAAGGGGAGCCGCAGAGCTGGCAAGCTGCTTGAAAGCAGAGTTGTCAACCAACAGGTAACACAAAAAGACAGCTTTTCTCCCATGAGAGTGATAAACCTTATCTAAGATACAGAGTGACTTGGTTTGGTTTGGTTTTAAGGGCTCGTTACTCATAGGGCACTTCTTGCCAGTTGCATCCTCAAGCCTCTGCCACAGGCAGACTGAGATGGTTTTTCAGGGCAGATTTTAGAACCCCGATGCTGTGGGAGATGGTTCTGTGCTTTCCCTGCTCTCCTGGAAGATGGGTGATTTTCCTGTAGCTCCTTGGCACACCTTTGCACTCCTTGCTGAGCTCGAAGCTGTGTGACAGGTTTATAGCCTCTTCCTTCAGCAGATATGAATTGCTGGAGAAGGAAAAGGATTTCTAGCCTCTTGCAAAACTGATGATGTTTGTATAGGGCTCCTCACAGGCTTTACCTTGAGGGAAGGGTGAGGTGCAGCGGAGAGGGACAGTTCTGCACAGACCTTGCCCCACTGCAGCTGTGGAGGTTGTGTAGGGAAGCAGGAGCCTTGGGTATGGAAACTGCACAGGCACAACCCTCATTACAGCACAGACCCCCTGGTCTGTATGTGCTCACCTGCTGAGACCAAGTTAGAAGCAAGAAATCACAGCTGAGATCTCCATGCAAGAATTACTCCTCCCCACTCCAGTCCCCTGTACTCGACTGAGTCACTTCTACCTCTAAAGCACTGCTGAACTGTCTGACAGGTGGGGCAGGGGCTCAGGTACCCTTGCACTCTTCTTGTCTTTGTGCTTGTGTGTTCCATCCGTTCTCCCTCTTTCTTTCCTGTGTCTCTTCTTCCAGTAAGCACAGCTTTATCCTCTGATCTCCCTTCCCTTCTGTGGGCACCTTCTGGCCACATTGCAACCCATCCCTTTGCTGGTCTGTGGATACCCAGCTCCTCCAAAGTGGGGCAAGAGAGGAAGAAAGACAGGTTTTGTTGTATAAGCGGAAGAAAAAGAGCAGATTTCCAGAAAAATGATCCAAGAACCAGTCATGCAGGCTGGCTTGAGTTGCTTTCCCACATGGGAAGAAGCAGCACAGGGATGGGTGCATTTGTATGAGGGGCCTCTGTGGCCCCTTGTTCTGTGTGAGTGACGCGCGGTGTTCACCTGTCTGCTGCAGACGTAACCCAAGGCAATTCCTCACTCCAGTTCCCGCTCGGTTTCCTGGGATTACAGCTGCAGCAGTGCTTGCTTGGCAAGGGGTAAGTGCAGCTAAGTTGGCCACCAAGAGTGAGGTGAATTTGCCCCAAAACTGTCGGTGAATTTTGTGTTGGTGGCTTTTTGAGACTCTCAAGGATTGTAAGCAGCCTCTCCTTCCCTGGAGGTCAGTGCTGGAGAACAGTACATGATACACCTTTTTTTGCCAGCATGGTGGTACCATCCCAGGGTTTCATTGGTTGTGTTATTCTTTGGGACTCTGGAGACCTTATGGAATCATTCCTGCTGGAAAAGCTACTGCCACAGTGTTGCCTTCAGCATCAAAATGTGATCCCATCTCCGTGGCCCCAGGATCTAAGTGTTTGCTTCGCTGACAGCATGAAGAATGTGCAGTAGTCACCTTTGGAGAGCTATATTGGTGTGTCAGTATTATATCATACCACATTTCATATCAATACCCACCAATCTGTGTCCTGAAAGCTTGGAAAATGGGGACTAAGTCACCTCTGGAGGTGGTCTGTTAGGGTTGTTGTGAACTGCAAACCAGAAAACTTGACCATCTCTGGAGGATATAGGATGGTATTTTGGGGAGCAGGAAAGCTCTCACTGTGGCCAGCCAGTACCTGCTGTGGCCCAGGGCTTGTTGGCTTGATGGGGCAGGGATCAAATGACAAAGGGAGTTTTTTCCCCAGCTTCACTTTTCATTGATTTAAAGTGGCATCAGGGTCACTGCACCCTCCTATCACCCTTAGTGCAAACTCACGGGCACATCTGTGATTGGACTTGGAAGCCTAAGGTTCTACTCTATAGGAGTTTTCTTGATTTTCAGAATTTTCACCTGGATCCTGATTTATCATTTAGGGCAGCTCTTCCCCTGCGTTGCCTGCCTGGAACTCATATGTCTGTGTAATGCTTTCAGCCACTGGAGTCAGCAGATCCTGAGTCAGCTACGTTTGGCCAAGATCCCTGAACTCTCCCATACTTTTTATGAGGAGCTGCCATTTCAGTTGTGTTCCCTGAGACTCTGTCAGCAGTATGGTTGAAGATCAGCTCAATAAAAAGTATCTATGCAATAGCTTTGCTTTTGAAAAAGCTGGATTAGTGTTTGCACTGCCATTGAATATGTAAAGAAATATTGATTTATTAAAGAAAACAAAAAAAGCAAGGGTACAAAAAAAACGCAAGAGTTTTCCAGGAGCTGCCCTGCCAGCTTTTTTTGCTTCATCGCTTGCCTCAGTGGATGCAAGATGGTTGTAGTCTATTAATTTGCTTCTGGCTTTAGAAGAATATTAAGCTGGCAGCCACAAGTTTGTAAGGTTTAAAGCATAAAATGCTTGTATTCACTCCAGTGTGAAAACTGGCGATTGAGCAAATTGTAATTAGTTCCCTTTGCACTGCTTTTAGTGCTTGCATGAAAAGAGAAGCTCCCTTTGATGTCTGTAAATTTGTGTTCGGTGCAATCCTTTCATTTTCAAAGAGGTTCATGAAATCTAGCTATAAAATTCAGTGGCCTACGTCTCCTTCAAGGCCTTTGAAAGTTCAGGGAGAAGCAGATGGCCGGGGATGAAGAGATGAAAATCATCTTGCAAGTACTCATGCTGGCTGTGCTGCCAAAGACATCGTTTTTAATACCGCTGCTTGATAGGCAATGGAAAAAATCTCACAGACTTCCAGTGCCCAGGGGGTTTTAAAGTAAAAAATTCAATTCTGACTGCTGGCTGAGGATGCTTTGAATGCGTTCTCAAGGACTGGCACAGGTTCCTCACTCCTTGTGAAGTCCTAAATGGTTTGCAACAGTAGTTTTTCCCTTGGAGCTGCCTGCTCCTCCTACAGGAGCTGCTCTTTCTCCAGTTGGATTTGAGAGCAGCTCCGGTAGCTGTGGTGTGGCAATGGACTTGATTAGCAATGCCCAGAGCCAGGAGCAGTGAGGAGGAAAACATGTCTGGGATCATCTGCTCTGTGCCTTGGCCAGAAAGGAAAGAGCTGTTCACTGCTGCCTGCTCTCCCTCGGTTTGTTCAGCTGCTCAAGCGTGCAGCCAGAAGGTTTCTGCTCCTCCCCGGGGAGACCATTTCACAGCTTTTACAACTCTTCCCGCTAAGTGAATGTCCTGATATTTGGAAATGACGTGAATGAGATGAAAATCTGTCTTATCATGCCATTAGGATTCTCATTGGAAGCTGCAAGTCAGGGTTTGTATTACCAAATATATACAGGGCTGCCAAACCAAAGCATTCAGAAATGATGAGTCAGGTTGTCTGAAAATCGCAGCTCACTCAGGAATCAAGAGCTTTCCAAAATAATAAATGTCAAACTCCTTTTCTTTCTTTTTTTCTTTCTTTTTTTTTTTTTTTTAACATCTGTATTACGGATATTTTGGATCCTGACTTGCCCTTCTCCACATCAATAGGAGCTGGAATGTCGTGCAATTATAATTTTTTTAGATGAAAGCTGGGGTCTGTGAATTGATGTGAAGCCAGGCATCAGAGCATGGAGAAAAATGCCAAACACCAAGAGGTGGGTGATAAAACGGTGAGCTGGCATGGGGTTTATGTATTTTTCCATCTCTTCCTGTTGTTTATGTGCAGTCACCACAGTGTGGTCCCTTGCCTCCTTGTCTCCAAACCCACAGAGCAGGGCACGCAGAAGGCACGGGAGTGAGGGAGGAGGAGAGAGGAAGGCTGGGGGAGGCATTTATGTGCTGTGTAGTCACTGTGTGTGGGGCTTGTCCAGCAGCATTGCTGAACTCGTGCATCAGCCCTTGCACAAGCCTGTCACCTCCTGCATCCCACACTGCCCGTCCTGCCTTCCCCTGGGCACAGCACTCGGCATCATCCCTCGGGCTGCCACGGGCTGGAAGTGTCCTGCTGATGGAGCCAGGCCTGAAGGAAGAGCAGGAAGTGAAAGGGCCTGGAGGAAAGGGAGTGGTGTTGGCGTTTGGCAACCTTGGCGTCTTCTCATGGGGACTTTGGTGCAGCCAGTGTCCCAGTGATGTCCATACACATGACTGGCAGCTGAGGGAGAAGGCCAGGCTGCCTCCCCTCTCGTGGCTTTAATAGAAGCTAAAAAAGAGAGGAGACAGGGCAGTGTCCTCAAGAAATGGGGTCACAGCTCTGAGTTGTGACTGAGAAGATTCACTATATTTTAGAGGTGCCTCAGGCCACTTGCAGGCAGCAAAGGCACAAGGATCATCATCATTTCTTCCCTGTCCACACTGGGGAAGACCTTCCATGAGGGCAGTTTGATCGAGGAGACTTGGGGACCACCAGTCTCAGGGATGTGGGATTTAGAAGGTGTTGTGGCAAAAGGCTGCCAGGCAGAATTGCAAAGGAACGTCCTCAAACCCTTTCATCTCAAGAAGGAAGCTTGAAATGAGGTTGGGTCAGACAAAGACAAAGTCCTCCCTGTGTGGGCTCCCCCAGGTAACGTGTCAGTGTGAAGTTAGCCCTGAAACAGTTTTAACTTGCCCGTGGTGTCAGTTCTGCTCCAGCTCTGAGCTCCCGCAGCTGTTGTTGGCAGCAGGTCTTTTATAAAAGTGGAGTTGAGAGATTTTAGCAGTGAGTTCAGGATTGCTCAAAACTGGTGACTCAGTTCCTCCAGTGCCTCCTTCCCCCTCCTTCAAATGAGGAGTTTATTCATCACCTGGTTTCTCATTTCCAACTATTTAATGTGAACTGGGGTCAGGGCCTCAGTTTTTCTACAATAGTGACAACTCAAACGGCATTTCTTCTTAAATGGCACCTCACCTGATTCCAGGAACAGGATCTCCAGATCTTCAAACCACTGCAACGACTTCAACACCACCACTATAACCACCACACCTGCCAGGAGAAGAACATTGCGGGAGTCGTTAATGAGCCCTTTTTGGAGACTGGCCAAGGTGTGCTGTAGTTCAGCTGGGAGTGAGAGGCAATTTCATGTATCTCCATCTTATCTGCTGCTAGACCCAGACGGGAAGCAGTTCCAGACCTCCCGGTTATTACAGGCCTGTCTGCTGCCCAGAGATGCCTCTTGTACAAAAGTCTGGCTTTCTTTTGCTAAATGCTGTCTGGAAGAAACAGGATGTCGAGAGCTTTGTCGGAGATTGGCGCTAACCACAGTTGTCTTCTGAACTGAGACTCAGTGTCATGTTTACCCCAAGAACGGCGTTGTTGGGTTTACAGATGACTCTGGCCAGTGTCTCCTCCAGCTTTTGGGATGTTGCTGTCTCCCCACTTTGGAGCAAAGGCAGCACCATCAGTAGCTCCAACCTGACTGAGGCAGGAGGGCAGCATTACAGGTGAGTATTTCACCTGGAGCTGAGTCACCATTATTTTTAAGCTCTGTGAAGGGCTTGAGCTGAGGTATTGTTATCTGACAGACATATCTGGACATGTTGCTCTCCTTGGGGCAGCCTTTCTGCTTGCCTCTTCTCAGGCCCTTTATTCTCCCTCCTCACCAACCCTTTCTCCAAGGGGAAGGCTGGGTGGTGGCTTTGAACAGCTTGGTGCTTCTGCCACTTCCCTGGACAGTGGGGAAAACCTGCCACCAGCTGCCTGAGGAGAAGGGTCAAGTGCGCCCGATGTCACAGGATAATGTTCGCTTTCAAATGCTAATCTCAGTGGCTTAAAACCCAATTTTAACGGGAGGGAAAAAGGCAAGTGGGGCCTTTAAGCATGTTCAGCTAGGCCTGGACTTCAGCAAAATCCCTGCACTTGTGGGAACCTTCATCCCCAGGTTTTACCATGGCTCCCTGCAGACCCACGTAGAGCCTTGGTCTAAATTAGACCCTGGCAACCAAAGGCTCTTTTGTTTCTGCTTACGATGAGCAAGAGTTTCCTCTGCCAGCTTGGGATGACTTCTCTCATCTGTTACCCTGACTCCTTTAATTTTCCTTCCAGTGCACCAATTTACCATGGCCCCGAGTCTCCTGTGCAGGCAGGGGAGGCTTCTGCTGGTGCCCATCTGGTGAAGATGTTGTAACCCAAAATGGGGCTCTCTCTCAGCTATTTTGGTGGAGTCCAGTAATTTGTCTGACATGGAAAATCCCCAAGCTGCAATCAGTGCCCAGGATGCTTGAGTGGAAAATGACAAAATTATAACATGGTTCATCTTCCCGTGGTCAATTACTCTGTGCCTACACACAGTCTGGAGCAGCCAGGGTGACTGTAAAGGTATCCAGCCTTTGTTTTGGCTCCTTGGCCTCTGTATTTGGTTAAACACAGGAGAAACAAAGCACCCATGGCCTAACAATTGTTCGAGGTGGGTGGTCCTCAGTTCCTGTGGGTTCATCTCGGGCAAAGAGCCATCATCCACCTCCTCTTCCCTGCCATTTAGCCAGGCCTGGGCAGAGGGAGTGGAGGGATGGATGGATGCCCTCTCCTCTCAGCAAGGGGGGGATGTGTCTCCTGGGTCAGAAGGAGGTACCGGGGGGACTGGTGGTGGTGGCCAGATTTTCAGGGTGACTTGTAGGTGTCTCACAGTTTTGGTGGAGTGTGAGTGTTTCCTGAGGACTTCTGGGCCCTAAGAAAGGGGTTTGGAGCCCCTGGAGTTCCACACCAGGCACATGGCCCACAGTATCCTGCCTTGGAGACTGGTTCCCAGGCTGAGACAAGGCGTGAGCAAGGAGTTGCCTGGAGCTACCCAGGCCTGGAGTGAAAGCCCTAATGCAGAAAGCTCATTAGTGTTCAGCTGGGCTGGAAGAGGCACTGGAGGTCACTCGGGGACTTTGCCTTAGTCCTCCACCCACGTGTGCCCTCAGACTGGGGCCGTGGTGAGCAGCTCCTGGGAGAGTGGAGTCTGCTTGGTGTGCAGGACCCTGGGCTTGAGCAATGTAGGAAAAGGCACCTGGGATTGCAATCAGGGAACTTCTTTTAAGCGTAGAATCATAGAGTATCCTGAGTTGGAGGGACCCACAAGGATCATCAAGTCCAGCTCCTGGCCCTGCACGGGACCACCCTCATTCAGACAATATCCAAATGAGCATTCTAGTTGAGAAAGGGTGATTGAAGCCTAAGCTGTTGTGGGTGCCTAGACCATCCCTGCTCCTTGCTCCTGGCCTTTTTCCCCTGGACACTGCTGCCCCTGAGCCCATTGTTCATGGAGCGATGACTGCAGGCAGCAGGAGCCCTGTGCTGGTTTAGGGTCATCAGGAAAAGGTCCCACAGGCAACATCTAAGCTTCTAAATCTTGGTGTCCACCAAGATAGAAAGCAGGGTTCTGCAGCTTTTTTTCACGACCATCATAAACTAAATCCAGCATCTTCCTGAGATAGGGTACAAGATAAGCCTGTAACACACCTGAGGAGAGAAGTAATTTTCTTGTAATTGCTGTTGTAGGACAGTAGAGATGAAAAACCAAGTGTCCAAGGGTATAGGAGCCCTCATCCCCTGATTAGATACATATAATGAGATGGAAAGCTAATCTATCATATTTAGAATCAGTCAATTAGAGGGCTAGGGTTATAGATGCATTTAGCTTTAGCGTTAGGGAGATATTTAAACCACATGCTGTACTTAGTCATTACCATGCTAAGTGATAGTAGATGCAGGTCACCCTATATATGGGCCATGGTAAGCAGCTTGAAGTATTATTAATTAAGCCTTTTCACCTTTGGGCTCTCTTCCATGCCACCACGCATGAAATGGGCCATTGAGGTCACGGTGAGATGCTCCTTAAAACCCAACACCCACTGTTTATGGTGAAGTGGAGGGTGATTTGGCTTTCTAGTTCCGTCTGTGCCGCTTGGAGAGAGCTGTAAGCACACAGCTCTTGCTTTAATCATGTATTTTGCTTCTGACTCTCAAGATGCCAGCTGGGCGCTGCCAGCCCTTCACTTGCCCAGCTGCCCGCCTGGCATTGTTTGAAGCCTACAAACTATCCAGGTGAATAAACCCCATCAAAGTGAGCGTGGCTCTGGCATCTCCCTCCTGGCAACCCTCGGTCGTGTTTTCAGAGGAAGTCAATAAAAGCTGCAAATGCTGTAGTTGCTCTGGAAAGCAGCTTAAGCGATTAGGCAGAAGGTCAAAAATAGAAAAGCCCACAAAGGAAGGGCTGAAAAATTGTGGGTGTGATGCAGTGATGCCCAGCGACGGCTTCACTCCCTCCCTCCCCACGCCCTGAGACACGGGTGGGTGTCCAGGTCCTCAGCTGGCTCTGGCACTGGCCCCTTCTCTTCAGATTTCATGGATCCCTCAGGCCAAAAGCTCTTGATGAATTAATATGCAGTTGCATGTGCTTTTAGGACTTTGCTGTGTCAGGCTGGTGGCAGAACCACAGGCCACCCTGCTGCAGAGGGCAAGAGAACAGGGAGCTTTCCAGTGCCTCCCAGCCCAGGAGAAGGGCGGGGTGGCCGTGGAAATGGGGGTGCAATGACTCTGGTTGCTCTCCAGCCCAAGGGGAGCAACTGCTTAGGAGCAGCTTTTCTCTGACAGTGTAACTGAGACATTCCTGGGAGCACTCAGGCTCCACTTCCATAGAGGCATAGAACATCCTGAGTTGGCAGGGACCCACAAGGATCATCCAGGTCTAACTCCTGGCCCTGCACAGGACAACCCCAAGAATCCCACCATGTGCCTGAGAGCCTTGTCCAAAAGTTTCTTGAGCTCTGTCAGGCTTGGGGCTGAGAAACAACCACCCTGCCCTTAAACCTTCTCCTCTCCATCCTTTCCCCAGAGGCTAAATGCTCCATTTCTGCCTTCATTTCTGGTCTCCCAGGAATCCAAGTAAGCTCCTCTCGCTTGTGATGGGTAAAGCTGAATCCATGCCCATAGCAGCCCTTTCCAGGCACTTCCAAACCCTTCAACCCCATCCCTCTGGGGCAAGTCTTTGCAAGCTGGCAGGAGCTGGCACAGAGGGTTTGGAGCAGGGATTCTGGTATTCCCTCTCAAGAGAATACCAGGAACTGGTGCTGCTCACCATGCACTGGAAAAGGTCTTAACTTTGGCATGCCCTGGGACCAGGAAATTATTTGAAATATTGGGTATTTTCTGGGACACTGGGCAAGCTGGTGAAGATCCCCCAGGGAAAGCTGGCAGGTTTGGGGCTGATGGAGACCTGCCCCAGGCAGGTGGAGTGAGGATGATGCAAGGAGCCGCAGCTCTTGCACCGCCAGGGCCGGGGCGCGGGCAGGGAAAGTGTCCGTGGTGTCCAGAGCCGGCGCTGAGAAGTCGGGGGGCTGTGACATGGCAGCAGCTCTTCACAGGGCTCTGGGGGGGCAGCCAGAGCTATTGGCTTTCTTGGCAGGTCCCTGGTGTCTTCTCCCCGTGTTCCCAAGGGCCAGGGACACTGTAGATGGAGCACGGAATCTTAATGTAGAGTTAAATTAGCAGCAAGAAGCCTGTGACAAATGTTTCATGTTTTCACAGAATCACAGAATGGTTTGGGTTGGAAGGGACCTTAAGGATCATCTTGTTCCAAACCCCCTGCCATGGGGACACCTTCTGCTAGACCAGGTTTCTCCAAGCCCCATCCAACCCCAGTGACATTTCCCTTGTGCTGATGGGGAAGCATTTCTGTCCCATGAACTGTACTCTTCAGCAGCAGTAAAGTCTTCTGTTCATTTTTTCCCCCTAATTCTTAGCCAGTAACTGCAGGTCTTGGAGGGACTTTCCATCTGGCCTTGTTAGCAGGTCATGTTCAGCTGCACCTCGGCACTTGCAGGTTGGTCAATCGCTGGACAAGTCTTTGCAAATCCACATTCAGCCAAGCCAGCCCACAGACACACCTCACTCCGTACCTGCAGGATCTGTGCATTGTCTTATTCATCCTCCTCCTGTTGTCTTTTTGCCCATCTGTGTTCCTCCAGTGCCATTTCAGCTCCCTGTTTGGGGAGAAGAGGCATTGTACCAAGGAGAAAATATCAATGTGACCTCTGAAAAGTTGTTTTTATCCCTGTTTGAGCCTGTGTTTTATTTTGGGGGGGTTATTTGTTGTTCATTCACCCGGTTTGCCAAGCTGCTCCTGTGCTCAGTCAGCACTTGGAGGTGGTGTAAATAAGCACAGCTCTGCCCAGCTGGTAGGGATGTCTTTGCTGTGGTGTGAGCAGAGTGTTGCCATTGGTTTGGGTGTCAGTTTTGGTGGTGGCACGGCCACCTCTCCATCACTGGTGGGGAGGGCGGTGCTTCCCCTTGCTCAGCACAAGAGCGGGGCCAGACACTCTCTCCTTTTCCATGGAAAGAGACAGGCACTTTCAGCACAGGGAGTTGTTCCCACTCTTCCCCATAGGATCCGCCACCATTTTTGTTGCCTGTTTTTCCCCGTGGACTTTGCCAGTTTTCCACAGGTACCAGAGGTGTCCCGCCAGCCTTCCTCTGAGCCATGGCGCAAAATATGTGATAGCCCAAGAGCAAAAGGGCTGAAACTGTGGGGGTCCTGCATGTCAGAGACCCCCAGCTGGCATCTGTTCCTGCTTGGAAAGATGAGGATCTCTCTCCCAGCTGGGTACTGTGGAGCAGCAGCCATGCCCGGGGTGAGAGGGTGGAGCCAGCAGGAAGCACGCCTGTGGTTTAGATATGGGGTGAGAGCCTGGATTTTCAGAAGCAAACTTTGGGTCATGGTTTTGGGAGGTGCTGGGGTTGGGTGGGTATTTTCCTGTTTGTTTTCTTCCATTGCAGCTCTAGGTCAGGATTTCTGAAGGTGGATGCTCAGCCTGGACTCCAAGCAATGGAAAGCCTGCCTGTGACCTGGAGCACCATCAGTTTTCCAAAGCCTTTCCAGCAAGGCCCTCCGTGGACCATTGTGTGACCCTTCCCAGCGCATCCCATGGGAAGAGAGTGAGTGAGCCCTCTCCTGACTACCTGCTGCAGGGGTTTAGGGGATAAAAAAGGGCAGCAGCTATGCTGAGCACTGACCCAGCTGCCAAGCCCAGAGCTGAGGTGGTGTGAGCATTGTGGGGATACACCCTGGCACGGTGAAATGAGAGCTAAAGGCAGGCCTGCTCTCTAGTCGCAGGTAACACAGGCTGTGGGCACATTTAGTTGCCTCTTGGCAAGGCATTGGCTGGGAGGGGACTGTGTTTCTTGCAGCATCCCTGGTGCAGGAATATGGGCTGTGGCAGTGTTTGTCCACCAGCACACGCAGCAAACAACCTGGCTGTTAGTCCTGGCAGCTGATACCAAGGACTGTTGCCATCCCTGTAGGATGGAGACCCAAACCTACCTCGGAAGGAGGCACCTTGTCAGCTGAGAGAAGCCCAGAGATGGTTTTTCTGGGGTCCCAGCTGTAGAAGCCGAGCAGGTGCTGCAGTGACAGGAGGAGCCGCCCGCTCGCTGCCTCTGCTGCTTCTCCTCGTCTGAGGCTGTTGCGCCATCACAGCCGACAAGTCAAACATTGCAAGGAGTGCCCTTTACCCCTTCCTGGGTTGGTTGCTGCTGAATCACTTGATATTTGTTCTGGTTACATGGCCCTTCTTATCAGAGCTTTTTACTACTTCACCCTTCCACTTTCTGGCACACCAGCGTTCGTCTCCTGACCCACCGGGCATTTCCAAGCTCTGTTTCCAAGCAGGGTTTCCATCCTGGCCCTGTGAGCCAGGCAGGCTCAGCATCCCCACTGCCTTCCCCTCAGCATCCCCACTGCCTTTCCCTCAGCATCCCCACTGCCTTCCCAGGCATTCATCAGGTCTGACTGAGGGCTCTGCCTCACTGTCCCAGGGGGATTTAGCTGCAGCACTCAGCACATTTCTGGTACCTGCCCCCCCACTTAAATCTCTCCTGGGACATTCTGGCTCTCCACAGCATCCTGGATGCTCCCCAGTGTGTTCTGGGGCCTGGGGTGAGAGGTGAGAGTATCCCAGAGGCTCATCCCATCCTGAAATGAGCCTGAACACCATGCATTTGGACATGCTCAGTGCCTCATTGTCCTTCTCTCTGCAGATCAGGAGGGATGGGGTCTTCAGGAGCACGATTCATGGCTGCCTTCCTCGGGTTCACAGGCCATCCCAGCAGGACCGTGCCCAAATTTTGGATGTGGCCCTAAACCAGGCGATACCACACAGGGGGCTTCCAACTGGGTGGGTGCAGCCATTGCCCTGAGGTGCCAAGGTTGGGGTGTGGAGCAGATGTTTCCAGAGCTGTGGTCGCACCCCTGCCGCATCCCAAAACTGCCACTGGGGTCTGGATCTGACGAGGGGTCACAACTCTTCCCCCCTGCCCCCCACCACAGTGTTGGCTACCCTACACAGCTGTCAGGGAGCCCGAGCAGGGTGAGGCTCCCTCCCTGTGGCATCAGTTCACTGCACCCCTGTGTTTGTGCTGATTAAAGCTCTGAGCGAGGCAATTGTGGGATGCAGGGTGCATAAATAGGAGGAGCTGGGGTGTCTCAGGCTGGGGAGATGAGCTCCTCTGCCTTGTCAGAGAGTATCTGGGGGTGTATCTGTGGCTCCCTCCTGCCTTCCTCACGCTGCCTGAGCCACCGGATCACCTTCACGGCGCGGTGATTTGCAGTAGCAGTTTGTGGTGGTCAGCAGTGGCCTGGAGGGATTTGTTCTGTCCCTGACTTAGTGGTGTCTTCCCTCCCTGGCAAGGATGATTGAAGCAGCTGGAGAGCCTGGCCCTACGTGTCCAGGCAAAAGGAAACCCTGGAAAGCCATGCTTAAGCGAGCCTTGCTCTTAGAGTTCACTCCAGTTTTATTTTCAAGGACTTCTCTCAATTTGTAATTTGAGCTAATTAGAGAGGATCTCTAACAAGGAAAGACAAATCCAGCCCAGCACTGCAGCACTGAGCATCCCTTTTGCATCTCAGGGCTTTCTTTTTTTGATATTGGTTTTATTTAGAGTTTTCATAGAATCACAGAGTGGTTTGGGTTGGAAGAGACCTTAAAGACCATCTCATTTCAATGTCCTGCCATGGGCAGGGACACCTCAGGTTGCTCAGACCCCCATGAAGCCTGGCCTTGAACACTGCCAGGGATGAGGCATCCACAGCTTCTGTGGGGAACCTGTGCCAGTGCCTCAGCACCCTAAGCATTTTCTTTCCTTCTTTTTTTCTTTCTTCCTTTCTTCCTTTCTTCCTTTCTTTCTTTCTTCCTTTCTCCCTTTCTCCCTTTCTTTTTCTCTCTTTCTTTTTTCTTTCTTTCTTCTTTCTTAGTTTCTTTCTCTTTCTTTCTTTCTTTCTTTCTTTCTTTCTTTCTTNCTCTCTCTTTCTCTCTTTCTCTCTTTCTCTCTTTCTTTCTCACTTTCTCCCTTTTTCTCTCTCTTTCTCTCTTTCTCTCCTCCTCAGAAGCCAGCTGTCTGTGTGCTGTCTGGATGAATCCAGCTTTTTTACTGCTGCCCCACCTTCCCATCTCCTGGAGCTACACAGCAGTTGAGGCATGGTATTCATGTGCATATACATGTTGTATATGGAGAGATCCTCTAATAATCTTAAGCATGCTTTGATCAGAAAAGTAATGACTCCCTGGCATGAATTGCTTCACAAATTTTGCTTTTGTGGAGAGAAGCTCCTTGGCTTGAGCTTTTCCATCCTGATAGGAACGAGTTATATCTGATGAACAGACCTTGCTGCTTTCACTCACAAAGCAGTAATTTACTCTCCAAGCAGCAGCAGCATCCCAACTTTTCATCCCTGCAGCACCATTTATTCAGCAGTGCAGTCAGCCAGGAGGATAATGAGGGGTGCAAACCGTGGGGTTCCTATCTGCTCTGCACCATCTGGCATGGCTTTCCCCTTCTTGGTATATTTCAGGACACATAAACCGGGCAGGGAAATGTTTTTCTTCTTGTGAGGAAATTCACGTCACCACATAACCAAATTTATCCTGCAGAATAGCAGCTACAGCTCCCAGTAGATCCAGTGGAAAATAGTTGTAGCCCAGCAAATTCCACTTCGCCCCTTACAGCTGCAAAGCCATAAAAGACTTGGATCTTTCCCTGCACAAAGGTCCTATAAAGGCTTCCTGTAGCCTTGACTCCTTGCCAGCCCAGCCTCCCAGGCCACCTCAGCCCAGCCAGGACTTTCCAAAGAAAATCCTGTCAAAACCTCCCCAGTTTCTCTGGTTTGTGTTTTGTGCAGTGCTCTGATGTGAAAATATTGATTCTGGACTTTAAAGCAGCTGCTTTGTATATTTGACCAATTCAATGGTACCAAAGTTTGGCCTGAACTGTCCTTGTCCTTGTCTGGGTCCTTTTTTATATTTTTAATGCAGCCTTAAAAGCACAGGGGGTATTGACATAAGAAAGAGCCAAATATAACAATGATTCAGCACAAACCCTGTATACCAGCAATTTTGTCTGTTTTGGCTACATGCAGCTTTTTTTTTTTTTTTTAAATTTTTTTTATTCTTTTACCCTCCAGATTTTACTCAAAATGGAAAATTTTAAAAGGCCATTTCAGAAGAATGTTAAGCATTTATGCAGAAACAGGGAAAATCAGGCTGATTGAAAAAATACAGAAACCCAAGATTTTTGCTGAAGAAGGGTAGGTTTAGATTGGTATTAGGAAGAAGTTCTTTACTGTGAGGGTGCTGAGGCCCTGGCACAGGGTGCCCAGAGAAGCTGTAGCTGCCCCATCCCTGGCAGTGTTCCAGGCCAGGTTGGATGGGGCTCTGAACAACCTGCTCTAATGGAAGGTGTCCCTGCCCATGGCAGCAGGGTTGGAACAAGATGATCTTTAAAGTCTCTTCCAACCCAATCCATTCTATGATTCTGTGCTGATCACACTGATCTGCCCAGAGATTTCTGTGCCTAGGGCTTTTCAGCAATTTCTGTGAGCACAAACCTTTCCACACGGTTGAAGCTGGAATGGTTTGTTGCAAGGAGCTGGAGTGCATCCTGTGCTTGCCACTCACTAGGCCCCAGTCAAAACTCTTTTTTGTTTGGTCAGCATGGGCTCAGCTCATGCCTGTGCCTGCTCCAGTTGGGATTTGGGTTGGAGCAGTGTTTGGATGTGGTCTGGCCCCATTCTGGCACCCCACACTCCTCAGCACGGTGCTACTCCCTGCTGAGCAGTCCTGAGAGGGGCTCTGGTGATGAACTCTTTTGGCAAAGCAGCAAATGATCCCACCAGCAGCCCCAAAGCCCTGCATCAGAGATCTGTGCACTAGGAAACACTCTCTCCTCACTCAGCAGTGTCTCAGTGAGGCGTCGTGCTGAGCCAGGCTGAAAATTTAACCCTTGGATAAAAGAGCACCGAAGATAGATTTGCTCTAACTTGGAAGTGATTTTGTATCTCTGAATCAAAACCTTTCCATGACTTGGTCCTGTTTGAAACTGGGCACATTGTGTAAATCTTCCTGGGTGCCATTGTTGAACCCATGGCATCTCCACCCTTGCATCTCCCACCCTTGCACGTCCCTGCTGCTCTGTGCTGGTAACAGGGACACGCTGCACGAGGGCAGATGAAGAGCCAGGGGCGTTTTCTTTTCCAGCTCTCCCCATGCCCTGTCAGCACAAGCCAGCCCATAATTCTGCAGCCAGCTTCCAGGACAGGACGCCCACCACAGGGTCCAGGTGAGGACTGAATGCCATCTCTCCATGGAGCAGGGTGGGAAGGCAGCCTCACCTGCCCTCCAGCCCCGTGTCCTGCCCCCTTACTTAGTCCAAGTCTTCTTAAAAGGCCAAAAGGCAAAGCAGGGGGATAAAGGGTGGGGAATTTCCTCCGGGGCATGGCTCCGTGACACCTTGGGTTAAGAGTGTGGCTATTTTGAAGCAAAGCAGGCAGGGTGGGAGGTAATGGGGTCTCTGCTAACATCAGTGGGGTTCATGGGGATGTGCTGGAGCTGGGGTTGGTGCAGGGACAGTGCTGTCCCCCTCACCAATTTTAGATGGGCAAAATCCCAAAACTTTCCAGACAATGTCCAGGTGTCTAACGCAGGTCAGTAGGATGGCGGGACTGAGGAGATACCGAAGGCTTCCCCCTGAGCCCAGGGGGAGAGGCTGGTGGATCTTGTGGGGCTGCAGCCCCCCTCTGCATTTGGGAGAGAGGGAGGGAAAAAAGATCCAACTTTTTGTTTCCAGGCTCTTCGTCTTTCTCACCGAGCTGCAAAATACTGGAAAGAAAATGTGTGGGCCAGGGAAGGAAGGTCTTGTGTGAGACACCCTCTGAAGCTGAGAGCTGTTGTCTTGGTCTCATGGGAAGCAGCTGCTGCAGTGGGACTGGATCTGATGTTCACCGAGCAGCTTGGCAAAAGTGTCCTCAGGAGCATCATGGGACAGCTTCACTCTCTCCAGCTTGTTTTGAAAGGTGAGGAGCTGACAGGAGCCTGCCTAGCACAGCTTTTCAAGCAACAGGACAATGTGTGGCTGCAATTCAGGGCAGCTGTCACACAACATGCTCACACAGGGGCAGAGGGGGAGAGCTGAGCTTCAGATAACCTGCTAAGACTGGAGCTGAGAAAACTACCCTGGCTTTCCACTGCTGCCAGTACCAGCAGAAGCCGGAGATGGGGCAGTCCTGGCTCAGACAAAACAGCTCGCTGGGCTTTGTTGGCAGCTTTTGTCCGCGGGCGGGCGGTTTTCCGCAAGGCTGGTTCCCCACTCCCTGCAAAGCTGTGCAAAACTTGCATAGCACCACAAAACCTGACAGGGTGAGCTAAGAACCAGAGCTCACAGGGCACTTCGACTCAGCTTGAAGTGAAGGTGAGGGTTGTTCCTGTCCCCACATGGGGATTTGCCCTCCTGGGGCTCCATGAATACCCTGAAATGAAGAGAGCAGGGAAGAAAATCTTCACATTGAAGAGCTTGTGGAGAAGCCACGGGTGCTCCAGGGTACTTGATCAGGATAGAGGACCAGGAGAGGGCTTGGGAGGACTTACCCTCAGAAGAGAGACAAAAAATTAAACTCCTCAGAGTTTCTGAAGCTATTTGTGCCCTAAGTTAGTGCTCTTGATGGGCATCCTCCTTACGGCATTTGGTGAAAGCGAGTCTGAAGGTTGTTTAGCGGCAGTTTATTTTTAGCCAAGATGACTTGTGACAGCACAATGGTGTTGCAACACCACGGTTCTTGTCTGTGGTTTCCCTGGGCTTCGGTGCTGGAGTGAGTGAAAGCTCCTGACAGGGGCTCATTGTGCTGGAAAGCGCAGAGATGTCGCAAGAGCCGGTTCCCTCCCAAGCTGGCAGAGAACAGACCTGCAAAAGCAGAAAGAAGGAAGTGAAGTCGGCCTCGTGGGCAGCCTGTGGGTGCTTGTCACAGCCCCACTGTGGCTCGAGCCATCTACCCCGACCCCAGCGCAGCCAGGTGCTGCACAACCCCCATGGACCTTCTTCTTTGAGGGGATGGAGATGGGAGGCTCCTGCCACAGGAGCTCCTTCCAGCTCTCCTTCCAGCCCTGCTGTGTCTTGCACAGCTGCTTTGCTTTCCCCTCCATCTCCTCCATGAGCATGAACCACACCACTCTGAAATAGTTGTTCTAACTCCAGCAATGTCACCTCAACTGTACGAAGTGACAGAACTGGAAGCCAACACAGGGCCAGGGAGGAGACTGGAGGCCAAAAGGAAATCTAAACCTACAGCCCATGACTGTAACTAAACCTGTCTGCCAAAGGCAGTTCAGCTTCTTACCTGGTGTAAGAGAAGAGACATCAAAGGAATAAGGATCTGGTTTCCTCAGCTACTGTCCTTTCACTTGTGCCTGCTTTCTGCCTGTGTAAATCCATTAACTCTTGCCCAAGGTAACAGCCCAGAATGAGGTACCTGATCTGCCTCTTTTCAGGCAACACAACCTGAGATTAAAGCTGTGTGAGCTTGGCACGCCGCTCTGTAAATCCCTACGTGTTGATTCCCTGTCTCCTCCTCAAGTTTTACAGGATGCCGACAGCTTTCTGCCTGTTTTATGGTTTCATGGCAGTTGCTCGACACATCAATATGAGAATTAATTAATCTTGGCTACAGGGTAGGCAGCAGCTCGGGCAGCCCAAGAGCAAACAAGGTCAGGATTTCAGCAACAGCCCATTTAGAGAACTTGCTGGGGCTCCAGCAGAGCAGCCTCATCTCTGCAATTTTTATTTGGATCACTGCTCTCTTGCCTTGTTTGCAAGTTCTGTCCTGTTGGCAAGGCTGCTGTGAAGCCAAACCCTGAAGACTACGGCAGATGACTCTGCTCCATACAGGGAGCAGGGATTAGGGCAAGGATAGTGTTTGGCTCACAAACATACAGTCACTACACAACAATTATTGACTTAAAATCCCTTTACTGATGTCCCAAATTTCATTTGATGATGTTAAAAGGTCAGAAGGAAAATTAAAGCCTTTTTTGCCCTAATCCCTTTAAGTGCTAAATTCATGGAAAGCAATTGAACCAACAATTTAGATTAGGGCAATAGCTTCAGATGATGGAGAAACTCTGCTCCTCAAAGGATGCCTGAATGAAATGCGGCTTTTCAGAATGGGATTTGAATTGCCCTTGGCCTCTTGTTACAAAGATCCTCCTTGTGAATAATCCAGGACAGCCATGCTCATTGCAGTGCTCAGCCCTGCAACATGCCCACAGATCACAGTGAAAAACTTTGAGCAGCAGCAATAAACACAGGGGAAAAGAAAGATCTGTGTCAGACTGGCTCTAAATTAATCTGTTTCCTGAAAATATCAGTAAATCATTACTGCTACTAGTGAACAGTATTTATCAAGTTGATGCTGCTCTTTACAGTCCTTGGCAGGTATGAAATATTTTTAAGATTTTTTAAAATTTTTTTTTCTCCGTGTGTAGCCAAACTTTCTCTGGATCATCAGAGTGCAGAGTGAGGATGCCCTGATGGAGAGGAGGGATGTCCTCTCTCCATGGAAAGGAGCACAACGAGTGCAAAGCATGATGGCAGAAGCAAAGGCAAACCCAAAGGAGGTCTTGAGGGTGATGTGAATCCTTTCTTCCCCGAGCCCTGGTCACAGACCCTGCTCCAGCTGAATGCCCTCAGCTCAAGGAGGCAATAATCCAGCAGGCTGCGAGGTGGTGGATCGGATCTTGCACGGTTTAGTTGGGATGTGGCCAGCTCGTTTCCTTGGTGCCTGTTGACAGAAGGGCTTTTACTGCACACACAAGCCTTAGCAGAGACAAAACTCATGTCTCCCCTTCTGATAGGAGAATTGAGAGATATGACTCTGTCAGCAAAATGTATTTTGCACGTGAGCGGGTGGGGCTGGAAGGGAGGTAGAGATCACCCAGTTCCAACCCCCTGTCATGGGCAGGGACATCTTCCACTAGACCGGGTTGCTCCAAGCCCCACCCAACCTGACCTTGAACAATTCCAGGGGCTGTGCACCCACAGCTTCTCTGGGCAACCAGGAAAATCATCCTGGACTTTCTCATCGAGCTCGAAAGCTAATGAATAGTGGTGTGTGGACTTGCATGGCCCAGCCTCTATAAACTGATAGTTTTACTCCCATGTGAGATGACCCTTTGTAATCTAAACCACAATGGTTGGCCATCATGGTGAAGCAGGAAAATCCTCTTATTAGGAGCAGAAACTTATTACATTCCCATTTATCACTCTTAAACAGCGGTTCCAGCCATCTCTCTACCCCAAACCCCTTGGCTTCAATTTTTTCTTCTTCTTTTTTTTATTTTTTTTTTTAAGTTTTAGATTTGCTTGGGAAATTTCTCATCCTGAGAACAGTTCTGAGAAACATGTTTTCCATGACTGGTTCCTTCAGAAATGTTATTACTGGCTTCAGAGAATTCTTATACAATAAGATTAAGTTTCTCTTACTGGAAAATTCAGACACTACACATTTTTAATGTCAAAAAACCAAACAAGTAGAAACAAGTAATTTCTTAAGAACATCCACAATCTGGTGTTGGTACTTTTTCATGGGAAAATGCTTCACTCCAGTGTGTGTGTCTGTTTCTAAAGAAACTAATGGCAGATGGGGTGAGAAGAAAAACACACAGGATAATTACAAAGCCCCACTTATCAACCTGCTCCTAACCGTTCTTTGGAGTGGTAGGCAAACATGCAAAACACTGAACCACTCTGTATTTTTATGATGCTTTGAAGTGCGAGTTCCAAAGAAATTTTAACTCGCATCACTTCAGCATTTCCATAGCTGGGTAGTGCTGGTGTCTTGGGGCAACAGCCACCATTTGGCTTTCCAGAAAGAAGTCCAGAACCGAGGATCTAGTTGGAGATACTGTGTCCTTAATCAAGAGAAGAGATGGGCAAAGCAGGGACAAGTCCCACCGTGATCCCTCTCACACACTATGGGATATACCCGCCATGCAATCTCTGGTGCTCCAGGATGGCATTTTTGAAGCACAGACAGGTTCTTGGTTGGCAGAAGGGAACCAAGGTCCTCGGCATATTTCAGAGGTGATTTTTCAGGGGTGTTTTAGCCAGGGTACACTCTCTCTTTCAGCCAAGCATGTAGTTTCCCACTTTTCTTGTATCACTCTCCGGAGCAGAGTGGCAACGAGAGGTGCTGAGTGTCGACCCTGGGGAGCCTCTNGTGTGTGCCTGTTTCTAAAGAAACTAATGGCAGATGGGGTGAGAAGAAAAACACACAGGATAATTACAAAGCCCCACTTATCAACCTGCTCCTAACCGTTCTTTGGAGTGGTAGGCAAACATGCAAAACACTGAACCACTCTGTATTTTTATGATGCTTTGAAGTGTGAGTTCCAAAGAAATTTTAGCTCGCATCACTTCAGCATTTCCATAGCTGGGTAGTGCTGGTGTCTTGGGGCAACAGCCACCATTTGGCTTTCCAGAAAGAAGTCCAGAACCGAGGATCTAGTTGGAGATACTGTGTCCTTAGTCAAGAGAAGAGATGGGCAAAGCAGGGACAAGTCCCACCGTGATCCTTCTCACACCCTATGGGATATTCCCACCATGCAATCTCTGGTGCTCCAGGATGGCATTTTTGAAGCATAGACAGGTTCTTGGTCGGCAGAAGGGAGCCAAGGTCCTCGGCATATTTCAGGGGTGATTTTTCAGGGATGCTTTAGTCGGGGTACGCTCTCTCTTTCAGCCAAGCATGTAGTTTCCCACTTTTCTTGTATCACTCTCCGGAGCAGAGTGGCAACGAGAGGTGCTGAGTGTCGACCCTGGGGAGCCTCTGCCATCAGCAGATGCAGGTGTTGGCAAGTGCAGGCGGGCTGCTAAAAATATCCTGCTTGCTTTATTCTTATTTCAAAGGCCATTAAGTATTTCTATGAGAGTCTTTTTCATCTTCGGCATGGAGATCTGCCTAGTACTCCCACGCATCCTTTATAATCCCTGGAATCTCAGGTTCTTCCAAATGGGATTATCTGGGCCGCAGATCTGAGCAACAAAACCTTTCGTGCTGTGTGGCAGCACTGGGAGATATGGGCAGTGAAGCTGAATTCCTTCTCCTTTTAGCCGTCCTTACAACACTAATTCTACTGACTGCAGGCTGTGGGTTTACTTCCTGTGTCTGCAAAGAGCACAATCAAATCCAATTACTCCTCACATGAGCATAATCCACATATGTGACTTCTTAATGCAGAATATTTAGGTCTGGTTCATAAATAGCAAAGGAGTGTTGCGAGGAAGTGTCATTGTCTCACCCACAGGCACCTCACAGAACCCAACATACCCATGCAAAGGCCAGCCTTGAAAACAAAAGCACCTTGCTTTCCTCTTGCTCCTGGTCTGCCAATGCATTTCCAGCGTGTGTGCTCTGTGATTCCTAGCAGCCCTGTGATTGCTAGCAGCCCGGGTGTTTTAGTCATCCTAATGTGTTTGCTTAGGCACCAACATTAGTGTCAGAAGCACTTAATGCAAAGGAAACTCCCCAGGAGTGCAGTGCTCGCTGCCAGATCCATCAGTCCCGCGTCGGGAGCGCGTACGCCGTGCAGCGTTTATTACTGTGGGCTGGGTAATGGATTACCCACACATTCTGAGGGCTGCTTCCCACTGGGCCATCTGGGAAAAAAAACCTGCTGGGCCCCATATTGACAGGCGTAGAGGGTTGGGGTTTCTCAGCCTGGAAAACAGAAAGTTTTGGGGAGACCTTATTGAACCTTCCAGTACATAAAGGGGGCTGACGAGAGCTGGAGAGGGACTTTGGACAAGGGCCTGGAGTGACAGGACAAGGGGGAATGGCTTTAAAACTGAAGGAGGGCAGGGTGAGATTAGATATTAGGAGGAAATTCTTGACTGTGAGGATGGTGAGGCACAGGTTGCCCCAAGAGGTTGTGGACTCCCCATCTCTAGAAGTGTGCCAGGCCAGGCTGGATGGGGCTTGGAGCAGCCTGATCTAGTGGAAGGTGTCCGTGCCCATGGCAGGGTGTTGGAGCTGGATAATCTTTAAGGTCCCTTCCAGTCCGAACCATTCTGTGACTGTCTGATCCTATGTTAGATGGCCATGGGTCCTCATGCACTCACATCGGCCTCCGATGACAACAAGTCTGAGATGAGGATGAAAATATTTATTCTTGACTGATGCTGTGATCTCGTATTGAGCAGATGATTCAAGCCTGTGACACAGTGATATCCTCCCACCCTGGAGTCTGTTCATAAAAACTCGTATTTCCCATCAGGCTAATTGGGGCTGGGTAACTGTGGGTGAGGTTCAGCCACTGGGAACCCCTGGCAAGGTGCCTAACCCCTTTCCCAGCCCCTGGCAATCACTCCGGATTTTCTCCTGTGCCACCAGCTGTTTTTCAGTGCAAGCAGCTCAGTTTGGAAGCAAGGCTTTAAACCAGGCTCATCTGAGCCTAGATGTGGGTTTTGGGGCAGAGGATTTAGCCGAGAGCCTTCCCATGTGACCCCATCATTTAGTAAGCAACTGCAAGGCTCTGTCTGTGGGCTCTCCTTAGGCAAATGGAGACCTGGCTCACTCACTGCTTTAAGAAGCCCTTTTTCCTTCATGATTTGTTTGCTGCTTTGATTATTTTTTTTTTTTTCAAGTTTCTGTAGCTTTGATGTAAAGGAAACAGTTAGGAGGAATTTGAGCTGAGCTGTGGAGGTGAAGAAGTAATCTGAGATTACATTTCAATCTGCTACTGGAGTTTCGAAGGCAACTCTTAGAGTCATTTTTCTTTTCTAATCTCTTCTTTCTTCCCCCTTTATAGCAGAAAATGAGCTTTCCAGGGATTCCTGGCTATCACGTTGTGCTGGATGTGGGTGAATCCTCTCTGTGCCCACCAGGAACTGCTGCTTTGCTGTCATTCACCTTCTGCAGATCAGCTCTGCCTGTGAAGGTGCCTCCAGCCTTCCTGCCATGCGTGCTCCCTTCCTGGAGCTGTAACAAGGAAAACACAATAATAATATTAATATAAAAAAATCCCCACCATTGCTTTAATTCAAGTGCTTTTTTTCTAGGGTTTCCAGTGCCAAACTCTTGTGCCTGGAAATATCCAGAGCCGATCCATGTTTATAGATGCCAGAGTCACCCTAACAGCAGCTGAACCAAAAATAGGCTTCCCTGCCCTGTACCTATACATCTGGTGCTTCAGAGCCTGGCAGTGGTGGCTTTGACTGGCAGGGCACTGTCCCAGTTCCTTGGAGATGGAGGGTGGAGGATCCCAGCCTCCATGGGAGCTTTCCAGAGGGAGCTGGGAAGTGGCGAGGCTGGTTTGCTCTTCCCACATGCCAATTTACTGTAACGCAAGGCAGGTCACCTCCTAGCTATCATCAAAGTGGTAGTGTCTATTCCAGGGGATTTTTGGGGTGGATTTGCCTAGGGCTGGTGCCTGAGCTGGAGAGGCCATTAATTAGAGCAAACAGTATTGACTTTCAGCCTCTTTTGAGAAACTGAGGATCATTTTAAAGAGGCAGATCCCTAAAAGGGCCTTGTGCCAATCCCTCGCCATTCCAGGAAGGTTGGAGCCAGCCTGGCTCATCCCATCCTGGCATGTGCCTCCTGCTCTAACAAGGATTTAACATCCTCACTACAAATCCATAGAGGAACTGACCTTCTTTCCATATATATCTCTGAGAAAGAGTGAGATCATTACAAACAGTGCAACTCTGAACAATTAATTGCTTGCAATGTAAATATTACAAATGGTGTTTTCACCCCAAATCCCAGAGTTTCTCAGCCTGTGGAGAAGGGGTGTGAGTTCCTGCTCCTCCAGCCAGCTGCCTGGCCTGAAGCCAGTGTTTTTACAGTGCCAGGGAGCAGAATTTGAAGTATTTGGGTGCAGACACAGCGGCTGTGTCTCTGTCACCACGTGCCTCTGCAGCTGGAATGCGGAGCTCCTCAAAGGGCGCACCATCCGATTTCCTGGCACGGTGCAATTCCCTGGACCCTTGGCATTTTACAGCCCTCAGAAGAGGTTTCTTGCTCAGGGCTTTGTTAGTGTTTGATGTTTTAAGAACACTAAGCAGACACCACTCTCCTAATCCTGTCAGACTTGCAATGAAGCAGATATGTAATCCTTCATGGGTATTAAATTTAATAGCAATAAAGTCTATTTAAGAATTACACTGTCAAATGCCTGCCTAAGCAGAGGAAAATATTCTTGATTTAGACTTCATCAAGAATCGATTTCCAGTTGTTATTGCCTGTGGAAGTCTCCCCTGCATGTGTGGGGGTAAAGATGAGAAAAATCAGCAACAGGCAGTCCCAGATTGCTCTTTTCTGGACACTTTTGGTAGAAACAATTCCCTGTATAATATATGACCATATTCACGAGTGCACATATATCTGTACAGCTGCTTTTATATCCATAACAGCAGGTGTGGGTGCACTCAGGGGCACCCCTGTGTGTATAAGGAAAAGCCCCAAGCTGCATGATGCATATTCATGCCAGGGGAAGGCTTCTGGAGGGGTGGGAGGAGAGATGTGCTGGGGGCTGAGAGAGACGAGGTGGAAGCTGTGCTGCAGGCAGGAACAGCAGCTCTGAGAGAGATGAGCAACAGGTGGGGTTGAATAAGGGATGGAGGGCACAGCCCTGAGGAAGGGAGCAGTGAGAAGAAGTCTCTGAGCCTCTGGTTTTTGTGCCCCTTCTAACTGGGGAGCTGTAGCTTGGCTTTGCTTGGGCTTGGCCCAGACACTGGGGGAAGCAGGTACATTTCCCAGATGGAAAGCAGGTTTCTCAGCTGAGTAAACAGCTGAGTTAGCTACCTAATTAAACAATAATTTTAGTGTCTAAAAGCTTTAACTCAGCCTCTGCTTTTGGCATGAAATGGATAAGAGGTCCTTATCTGGCCCTCAGTGCCCCAGTGCCGTGGTTGGGAGCCCTGCTGCAGGCAGGAGGATGAGGTGGAGCTGCTGGGGTGGTGGTGCCTGAGACACAGCTCACAGCAGAAGAGAAAGTCTTACCAAAAAAAGGCTGTTGTGAGACTTCAGGTCAAGAAAAAAGAGGAAAATTCCATCTTCACTGGCTGTGAGCTGTGCAGCAAGGTGTAGTGGGCAAAACATGGAATGGTCGTTTCAGGTGCTGAGTAACTTTTCTCCGAGAAGAATTCCCATCCTCCTCCCACCAGCCGTGGCACAGGGAGCTGGGAGCAGAGGATGCTTCGGAGGTGAGACCTGCAGAAATCCAGCTCGTCCAGAGCCTGTCGCCTCCTATCAGGACGCCACACAAACAAACCCTGTGTGACAGGAGTGTCCCCTCTGCCCCTCCCCTCGCTGCCCCCCAGCCCTCCGGGTGGTCAGGCAAACACCCGGTTTTGCTGTGGTTTACGTGAAAACTTTTTCCATGTGGCAAAACGAAGCCTGTGGTGCCGCCCAGACCCAACCAGCCACCGGCACAGGAACTGCCTGACACCACGGGCTAATTAAGGAGCTTTTAAATACTTTCCGCCAGCGATATGATAAAGTGCTGACTCTCCTCGTGAGGAAGCCTTGAGAAAGGTGACAGGGTTTTCCGTGCCGCCCCTCCTCTCCTGCGAGGAGCTGCCTTCCCAGGAAAGCCGCTTAACGCCGGGGCAGGGATGGAAGATGCTCCTTCCCTGTTGGATGCACGAATCATCCCCGCCACGGGCTCTGGATGCTGTCCCGGGGGTGTTTGGCGGCGTGGGGGGACCTGTTTGGGGTGGGAGGCAGCTCAGCTGGCTTTGCTTAGTGCCACAGCCCGGTGCCACCCTCTCAAGAGGGTTTTTTCCCATCCGTCCGGTGCGGGCATCTCCCCGCTGCTCCCCGCTCCCGGCTCCAGCCCGTCGGGTCTCCCAGGCTGAGCCTGCTCCGACACGAGCACCGGAGAGCCGCGGAGAGCTGGAGCTCGCAGATGTCTCCCCTTAAAAACCCGGCAAAGAGGGTGGAAATCCCCCGCCCCGGGCTGAAGCAGGGGGGCCAGGCCCGGCGCTGGGATGAGTTTTGGTTTGATCCTGATTAAGAGAGGGCAGGAGGAGCCCGAGCCAACGTGGCCCCCGCTGCTCTTAGCCTCAGATGACCCCGGGTAAGAGTCCGAGCGCTGCAGCCCTGCGGGGCGGCTGCTGGCAGCATTCCTCCGTGCCGACCGCAGAAAACTCCTCTGGAATCGCTCTGCATCCCGGCGAGGAGCTTTCGCTCCCGAGGATGGGCGCTGGATGTATGGGAAGCCCTTTGCTGTAAAGGGAGACTTCGCGGGGATAAATCTTTGCAGAATTTACAAGTCCCTCGCCATTTTTCATGCATGTACCGGGAAAACATCACCTAAATCACACTGCGGGGTCCATTTTACAGCAACACACGCGTTGTATTTCCCACAGAAAATCCCTATGCTTGGAAAACATTTAGTCCTTACAGTTCGACATTACCTAAAACCTGTGAGATAAACATCTTTCGGATGGAGAGCTTGAGCTGCGGAATAAGCTGAAGTTTCCTAAACTTGTTTTTTCACTGAGTTAGAAATGTGTGATAAAAGGCACATATTTCTGCGGCTGAGTCACCCCCTTGTAAACAGAGTGTCGCATTAATGCTTGCCTTGAAACACCTTTCCTTGGAGCAGCCAAGCCTTGACCCTTCCAGACAGCACGAAAATATCTATATATATAGTTCCAGTAGATTTTCATACTGTCTGACCAGCTGCCAGCAGCTGCTTAGGAGCTGCCTTCCCTAGAGGCAAGGGCACAAACTGGAATATGTATTACGGCTTCAATTTTCTCTGAAAATGTAAAATTTAATTTTAAACAAATGAGAGAGCTTGGCTGATCACAGGCTATTCTGTGATGGATGCTCTGTACCTGCTGACTGATGGAGGCTGTAAACCTGCTCTCGATGGAGCAGTGCTGATTTTCATGGGCTGAAGATTGAGACCCCTGGATTTATGCTAGGCAGTGTGGCTTTTGACTCCTGGTTGTGTCCCAGCATGTGCAGGAGAGGAAAAACTCACCCGAGCAAAGGCAGCTGCTTGCCTCCATGTCTGTGGCAGCACAATATTGGCCTCTTAATTTCCTACTGATTAAACTGTAGGAAAACAAAATCTGCTTTGCCTGGAGCAATTTGGCTTCAGCTCAAAAGCTTTCCCATCAAAATGAAATATCATTTGCTGTGAAACCGTTAGCAGGAGGATAAATGTAGTTATAAAAGCAGCTATTTGTAAAACCCAAGTGGGGAGCAGCAAAACGCTGTAATTTAGGGGAAGATCTCCACAAGGACTCTGGAGGGCAAAACTCCTTATAAAGCCCAAGTCTCATTGGGACTGTGTGATGAAACAGAGAATTGTTCAGCTGCCCATCACTCAGATACAGAAGCATTTTCTTTCCTAACATCTCTCTTGTCTTGTCTAAAAGATGAGCTGGTTGGTGCAGGGCTGGTGGGACCCTCCAGTCTGATATCGGTGTCCCCAAGCTCAGAGGGGGCGTTGGTGACATCTTGTTTGGGAAGCACAGGGCTGGAAAGGGAGGTGTAGCCACTCAAACACCCACATACTGGCATCAGCAGGGCTCAGGGCTGGAAAATGGAGTACAACCTATATAATCCCATATAGTGCCAAGTAAATAGCAGGTCACTTTAGTCCTGGGAAATAGCCACAAGAGGGAGATGTGATTGGATGTGCCAAATGTATGTCTTTAATAGGCAGGAATATTGAGAAATTGAGTATTAGTTCAGAGCTCACTAGAAATCCAGGAAGAAATTTCACCACAGGAGCCTGCAGTTTTGGGGTGGCCAAGTATCTGAGCTGAATTTTGGAAGTACTTTTACAATAACAAAATTATCCACGATGCCTTTTTGCCTTAAAATCTCCTTAGCCCTGATGAAAAATCATGTTTTCTTGAACATCGCCTGAATTACATTAACAATTTTAAGTGAAAAGTGAGGAAATACCAAGCTCCCCAAATCCCTAACAAAAACAGGGAGTCAAATTTTCATTTCTAGTTGATTCAAAGAAAATTTTTGATCAGTGAACCAAAAAATCCCTCATTCAGACAGCACAACCGTAATTATCTTGCCCTTAAGGGCAGACTGACCGGGTGATGCTGAAGCATTTTGGAGCGTGCTATGGAGATGGCTCGAATCTGCTTCCCACATTCTGTGCTTTCAGTTTAAACAAAACATTTCCTGAAAGCCATCGGTCTGTCACCTTTCCCCTGCATGAGAATCATTTCTGCTAAAAGTAAACCTCTTTCTTTCTCCTCTCCCTCTTTTTTCCTCCTGTCCTCCACGAACCCAGACCCTGATACCAAGAGCTCTGTGGGGCTGAAAATTTAGGAAGCATAGCCTGGTCTGTGGATACTCCCTTCAAAATCATCTCTGTGCCCTTTAAACCATCTAACTCTCGACTGTCATTGTACCAGTGGGAAGAAAACATTTCTTTCTCCTCTTAGAGCTGCTCCTGTTACATAACTGCTAATACCGTATCTGGCTCCTCTTGCCCATCGGTCCTTGGGGCTTTCAGACCTATTTACACACAAACAGACTAACACCCATCTGAAAGCCATCTCGGGCACACAGAAAGGATCCTTTTGCCTCCCCAAAATAACAACCCTTCTCGGCAGGGCACTGAATAACTGTTTGGCAAAGCAATTGCCAGGTTGATGCTTAGGTTAATCTGCTTAGATCGACTAACACAGTTGTGCAAGGGTAGAAAATACCCAGTCAAGTGAATTACATCATCCAGGGAAAAGCTATTCTAAAGAAAGCTCACGCTTTATAAGCCTGAGCACAATCCTGCTCAGGTAAACATTTACATATATTTATAAGCAGAAGCTCATTGCTTTCCTTGTGGAAAAAAAAAAAAAGAAAACGACAAATGGGATCTTTGAAGTTTTTTGGCTAATAGAAAGACATCTAACTAAATTAATTAACTGGCCAAGATCCCGAATGAATTAAGAACCCATTATAATTTTTCTCACATTAGTAGTACTAAGTAGGTAAAGCCCCCAATCCAGAAGAAAGGAGATCAAGGTGTTGCTTAGCACTGTGTATAAGCAAAGGCACTTCCCTGGCTGTATTGGGTCTATCTTTGAAATGCTGTAATTCCTTCTACTGTCAGACCATATTTTAACAATCTCCATCACTTGATGCTTCACTAAAATATTTTGTTCTCTCTGCAGTCTTAAATGCAATATGAGAAGGGGAAAAAAATGAAATTAGGGTGGATGGGGGGAATTTAGAGACCATATGCACATCTGGATTTAAATATTTAACTGCCGACTTGGTTTTTACTGTCCTGTTCAGAAATATTTTCAGTGTAAGATCTGTTGTCAGTGGTGAGGCTGGACAAGGGCAGATGGTGACATGCCTGGCTGCCAGCAGCTCTCTGGCTCACTTTCCCAGGCTGGCCCCCTGAAAATTTTCCCCAGTGAAAGTGCTTCAGAGGAAGCAAAATGAAAGATGGGATCAAAAGGCAAGGAAAGTTTGGTCTTGTGACGGAGCCTGAGCTGTTGCCACCGTCCTGGGTCACATCCTTGGGAATTAGAGCCCAGAGGGGAAGCACCACAACAGTCTCAAGAAGAGCTGAAAGTGCTGCCACAGGTGTGTGGAAAGGTAGCAGAGGGTGTTGGAGGCAGACCAGGTCTTGGGGTCTCTGTCACATTCCCTGGCCCAGAGCCCATTGCAGCCACCTTACACACCTTGCTGGAACAGAGCGGTTGTGCAGTGACACCTGAACACCTCACACAGGCGGGTGCACGGGGGTCAAACTCAGTGCACAGACCCCTGAGCCCAGCCCTGGCAGCTGCATCATCCCTCTGTGCCGGTTTTGCTTTTGCAGGAAGTTCTGCGTCATGCCAGGAGCTCTGCTTCAGCTTTCTGTGGTTGCACTGAAAGCTCTCCTCTAGCAAAGCTCCTTGTCATGATTGGAGCCTTAGATTACAGTTTGGGCCCAAATATGCAAGTGTGTCATGTTGGGAATTCCCACAGAATGGAGTAAAAGTAATGTGGTTGGAAGTTTGTATCTAAATGCCATAGCTTTTTTTTTTTTTTCCTAAACCCTTGTAAAGTTCACCTTGATAGAAAATTATATTTGGGTTCAAATTAACCTTTTTTTTTCTCTTCTTCCTCCCAAATTCATCTGATCAAGTCCTTGTCAGTTTTAAGAACACCTAGCTAATCCATTTATATTAATTATCTTTTGGAATAATCTTGTCTTACTACCTTTACCTCCCATCCCTTTTCATCCTTTTTTTCCTATGGCCTTGATTCACTTTGGCTTAAAGTCCCATGAAATTCGAACAGCCACATTAGTAACAATAAAAGGATAAGGTTTCTGCAAGGGTAATTGAGCCTTTTAGGATTTTATCTGCCTGATCGTGTTAGCAAAAGGACTATTAAACAAATGTGAAATTTAAAACTAGGTATTGTGTATGATATATTGGCTTCTACAGTGCACCCACGTGATCAGCTGGATGGGTGATTCATCATTGCAAGGCTTAGTAGTGCTCAAGAGCTGGACAAGGCAGCATTAATCAGGCTCTCCACACTGATTGCCCTGCCCTGGGCTGCTCCAACCCAGCTCTCCTCTGCCTCTCCCTTCCCGCTTATTCACCAGTTTGATCTCCCAGATACTCCCAGCTCTGACTTCAGGCCATCACTGCAGATAAACTCATCCATCCAATGGGTGAATACAGCCACAGACATGTCGTGGCAGGGTGAGGGTCATAATATCATGTCCATACTATTCTGTGTGTCACACGGAGTTCTTGTGTTCATAAGAATGAGGAAAATCCTTAATAAGTGTTATAACTATTGGTATTTAGTGACAGTCTTGTCACTGGCATAGGTGTTCCCATGTAAGTGTATATTAAATGCCCATTGAAAATCCTCAATCTATTTTTTTCTATGCTACAAATGAGCTGATAAATGATTGCAGCCTCTTGGGATTATAACATGAACTGACATTAAAAAAAAAAAGTTCCAGCTCCATCTGTTTAGGTTACATAACCCATGATCTCAAGCAATCTCAGGGGCAGGATTTTCTGCATAAATAGTACAATTTCCAGTAAGGAGATTAAGGCTTCTTTGCTGGGAAAGGAAGAAATTACCAAAAAAGCTGTCATGTCAATGAACACAAATAAATCATGTTCCAAAATACACAGGAAGACAAACTTATGTCATTTAGTGCCTCTGCCTCAGATGCTCCCTCCCCACCTGTCAAAAAAAAGCATTTTGCCACAAAATACCATTCATCCTTTAAACATTTACGAAACGCGGTCAGCTCTGTTTTCCACATGTTAACTCCTTAAAAAATCAGTGCTGCTCTTAACATTGTGAATTTTTACAGTTTTAATCCAAGTACTTTTTTTTTAATATCCGGTGGCTTTCTGTAAGTGCCGGACTTCAGTAAATCCAAGCGTTGGGAAGCATAAAATGTATTCCACCAGGATAAAGAGAGGCACTCAGAGCAGCTACTATGAGGCAGCCTGGCAGCAGATCCTGCTGTGTGTGATGGGGAGAAAAACTCTCCCCCAGCATCTGACAGCACCGTGTTCACGCTCCACAAAAGCACATGAGTTTTCGGTTAAAAACACACCGGTTTGTGTGTGTGAATAAGGAGAAAACTCCTGGTTTGGCCTCTTTCTGCACACAGACGGGCAAGTGTTTCTGCAGACAGACTGTTACCACGCGTCACATCCTCCCGAGGCAAAGCTCCCATTAAAAGGCTGCTGGCAGAGTGTTTATTAAAGAAACTCACAACGCCGGCTCTCCTGCGGCAGCGACGGCAGCGCTGCCCCACAGCCAGCACTGCACAGGATCACTGCCCCAGAGAAAACTCAGTTTGCTGCAGAGGAAAAAAAAGCAGAGCCCACCTGGGAAAGTCTCAGCTCAGGCTGGAGCTCTGTGCAGGGCTGGTGGGTCGCTTCCCCAGCGCTGCCCAGACCTCTGCCAGTCTGTGGGCTCTCATCTGCCTCTCTCCAGGGCTCACCCTATTTCTGCCCCTATTTATTTTTCATCTCCTGCTGCAGCTCTTATGTGTACCAAGGCCCCTCTTATCTTTTATATCTAAGGTTTTAGCACGGACCGAGCCATGGCTACTCAGCAGATCCCTGTTTTCCCCCACTGTGCCTTCTCCTTGGAAAGCCAAGCGGGTCTGGTGTGTGGTTAACAGGAAATGTCGTGCTGGTGGCTCCCATCTTGCTGCTTGGGCATTACCATCCCTCTGCTGAAACCACTTCATGCCTGAGTCCTGTGTTCACCACCCCTGTGCTCTAGGGCCATTTCCATCCTTTTACCCACCCCCTGTGTGCTTCAGGAGCTCAGGGACCTCCCAGGGTGTCCTTGGCTATTTGCTTCTCCACCAAAACAGCATGAAAAAAAAAGAAGAGGCCCTCACCCTGCTCTCACACAAGTCTCCAGGACTCTAAAATAACTCTTTATCTCCAGGTTTCACCACAGGGGAAGTGAACTTGCCCATGCTGATATGCAGAAGGAACGGAGAAGCAAAGGGGGAAAGGCTTGCCTGGAAGCTCGTGTGCTCAGCAGCATCAGCAAACTCAACGTGCTTTGGAGCACTGTCCCATTTCATTCCTGGGAAACTGCTGCTTATGGCCTGCCACAGCAAAACATCACAGAGATGACTCAGGAAAATAGAGATTATTTTGTTTATGGGGAAAATACGGAGTCAACGCCTTCCTGCTGCCTGTCCTCCCCTCTTCCATGCACATCCCCGCAATTTGGCAGTGAGAGAGTCCCCATCTGCAGGGGTTATCACACCCGGTTCCCTCCCCAGACCATGGTTTCCCATTGAAACCCCTTTCTCTCAGCTTCACAAAACCCCATCCCAACTCCCCTGCACACCCAGCAGGGTAGATGGAGACACAGGTTTCCATGGCTGGTCCCCATATTCCTGGAGATAAGCTGAATATTGAAGGGAAAAGCCCTTGCTTTCCCTGTCCTGATGGGCTCTGTGGGCACACTGTCGGTGCTGCAGGGAGAACTGACTGAAGAATTGCAAAATGCCATCACATGGACTGACTATGAACATTTCCCATCATCTGAAAAGAGAAAGGACAACTTCTGGCCTGGTCAAGTGGAGAAGAAAGCAGTTGCTGGAGCAGGAGCTGCCTGGGAGCAGGGAACAGGGCCAATGACCTGAACCCAGCCCCATTCAACACCTCCTGCCCTGCAGAAGCTGCAGTCCCTTCCTAAAGGTCAAAACGGTGTTATAGCGGGACGTGAACTCTGGGGTTGTTTCAGAGGGATGGATCAATACTCCTGGCATGGGAAAGAGGCCAGAGATGAGGCAGAGCCCCACTGCCACAGAGAGGGCTGGCAGCACCGTGTGGCTTGCAAGCCAGTTCACAATATAGAGTTGCTAATATACTTATGCTTTAATTGCTATTTAGCAACGAGTTGTTTGGGAGGAGTTGCCCAGACAGGAGAGATTAGAGAGGGCCGACAGAAGAGATGCTAATCGATGAGATGATGGACTTTCTCTGGTCTGATATGTTAGCTAACTCCAGGAAATTATTTTTTTCCTCATACCCTTCCTATAAGCCAGCAAGAGCTTGGCCTGGTTTCACTCATATTCAGCCCTTTGAAGGTGGCCACATCCAACCTCAGGATGTGCCTGACACTGGCCACAGCCCTGGGACCAGCAGCTGCCTCTGCTTAGCAGCGTTTTTCAGATGAGTATCCATCTGCACCATTGAAGTTCTTGCACTGAGATGTGCAGTTTTAAAATTAATTTTAAAAAATAAACCAGTCATGCTGTCTCAGACATGATTGACAGAACTTCATTACTGTCTCCACGGGGCTGCAGCAGCAATTTCTTTACCATCACATGCAGCAGAGGCTGCAGGACGCTCACAGGCTTCAGAAACTCTGAGGTCATGCGGAAACTTTTCACATTAATGAGGGCTCCTGAACAGAATTCTGTTCTGCAAAATAAACATTGCTCCTGGGTAGTTTTTGCTCATTTAGGTCACTTCCAGCCATTTTTTACCATGAGTTTGCTTAGCAGGGAGAAACAATAAAAGTTGTATGATGCAAGCTAGTTGTCTTTTCTTGATGGGGTAAAAACATATGAGAGACTTTTTATTCGTAAAAAATCTCTGTTAGGAAGATTGTGGTTACCTCACAGATCTGTGAATTTGGAAACTGCAAATCCCTGAGAAGCTGACTGGTTGTCCACGTGATCTAGAAGAAGTCAGTGGGCTGACAATGACCTTCAGGTTGAGCCAAGCCTACTTTGAGGGGAAAAGGGGTGGGTTTTGTTGGGTTTTATTATTGCGGCTGTGTTTCCACGTCTCTGATTTTCCACTGAGAAGCCACAGAGTCGGAGCAGGCTGCCTGTCCCTGCCTTTCCTGCGGCCCGGTGCACTGGGGACACTTCACATGGGCTCTGCCCCTTACTCTGTACATACCTGTGGGGAAGAAAGGTCACACCAAGATGCCATGTAAGGGGCACTGCTCAGCCAGCCAGGCTGGCTAGAGAGGAGCCTCGGATGTCACTGAGGTGATTCCCTAAGGGGTTGATTTTTGTTTGCTCGTTTTCAAGCTTATATCAATTAAAAACCTTTCAAAAATGTTCTTGTTACACCAGAATGGATTCTTCCCTCTCAGAAACCCACGCTCTACTCCTGCAATTAGATTTCTTTTCTGCTGCTTTGGGAGAAGTTGTTCAGCTGCTGCTCCTATCAATAATCCACGAGCTGCTGTACTCAGGCCTACGCTTGCTTTTACCTGGGGGAGATTGCAGCAGTGCTGCCTTCTCTCACTTTTGCGTAACAGTTCTAGTAAAATAAATGAGTAGCAGAGATGCTATTGCTACAATCCTCTTGCATTTTTAAAAAGAAACTCATGAAATGGTGATGAAATTTAACTGGTTTCTGACCTTGCCATCCAGTTTTTTGATGATATGCTTTGTTCATGATGAACCAAGGGCTTCTCAACTGAGAATGAAAATTACATCCACGAACCAACTTTTTTTTCTCCTTTCCAAGACAAAACTAAAAATTGATTAGCTTGTGTGTCTCTCTCTGTTGGGTGCCTGAATACCTGTATGTACTAAAGGTTTGCCCTGAGCAAAAGCAGTCAGCATAAACAAATTTCCATTTGATTCTGAAAATGGTGAGGTCTGTGGTCATTCTTATCTAGATCAAGTTCCTGCAAGATCTTTGTTTCCCACGCTCATGAGTTGCCTCTTATTGATGAACATTTCATTATTTAGCACATGATCTCAGATAGCAAAGTGAGGTTTGATGCACCAACTTTGTCATTATGGTTCTGAATTTTGCTTACTCCGTTCCTTGGCAAACTCCTTCCACCCTGTGTTGACATCTTTTGGCATATAAACCCAGGGGTTTCCCGGATTCTGAAATGCTAGGCTTGTTAGTTCCTACCAGAACCATGCCAAAGTCTTCATTAACAATATAGGAATGCCCCTAGCCCGTTCTATGCCTCCATTATATTAATTTTTCTGATTTTCCCACCTGCCAAAGTGCTCTGACAACCCAGCACGAGTGGTCCCTGTTTCACTGCCCCACATTTCACCTTTCCTGCGCTCCACAGTATCTCCACCTAAAGGAATGAAAAGTTTGAACCAAGAAACGGCTGGAAAGCCATCAAAGGGTGTTCTGGTCTCTGTTGCTGCTGGCTAAGGTGGGTAGCACTAAGGAGAAGACACAAGGCAGAACGCTCAGATGCTGCTTTGTGGCCAAAAACCTGGAGCTGTTCAGTCGCTGCCCATCCTCAGCCCTTACTTGGCCTTGGCTTTTTGTGACAGGAGTTGTTCTGCTGGAAAGTACCTATTACACCTTTGCTAAGAGGAGAACTCAGTCTCTCTTCCAAAGAACCACATCCACAGACTATTTATGTATCTAGGTCCAACTGATTTTTATCTCAGCTCCCTGGATACCTTTGCATATCTGGACCTGGGTGTTTTGTCTGTGGTCATGCAGGAAGTCTATGGTAAGCAGAGAAGTGAAAACATAATGCAAGTTAAAGCTGTGACTTCTTGTGCCACTCTGCCCTTCACTGGGAATTTTTTGGGGGCTGGAGAAGATCTCAGTTTGCTGTGAATAACAGCAGTATGTTGCCTCTGCATTTTAATATTTGGCTTTAAAATAAAACGCCGTATTGCTTCTGCAAATTATGCCTATTGATTATCCTCCCAGAAGCTGGAGAGCTCATTTAGCTGGCACTGCCACGGCTGAAAGCCAGCGCTGCAATTGATCATTTAATTAACTGGAAGAAAATTAAAGGAACTGTAATCTGTGTCTCAGCTCTGTTGTTATCAAGCTGGCAAAGTGCTTGTTTCTGCCTAGAGCAATGATCGGCTCCTTGACCCTGTGATTTAGAAACACCGGTTTAGGCATCCCCCCTCACCTACCCACCTGGATTCCTGCGAGGCAGGAAGCAACGCAACAGGATCCTTCCTCCATCTTCTTGTGTTTCCCAGATTTTTTGGGGGTACCTGACACCTCACACAGTGGGCTGGATCAGCTAAACCCACCTCTCACCACATCTGTGACTGTGAGATTAATGTGTAGAACCATGGCGGTTCTAGATTAATAGGTGGAAAATCTGGAAAGTCTTGAAGAAAAATGGATGTAATCTAGAAGTCATTTATTTAGAGGCTGAAATAAGAACATGGGAGTTCCTGAGTTCAACATTTCCTTAAAGGGATTGAGATACTGATTTTTATTTTGCTACTTCAGATAAGTAAGAGGGACCAGTGTGTTTGAGAGAGAAATTACTGGTCCTGGAAATTTGGCAAGCTCTTAAAGCTTCGACTTAAACAAGCAACTTGAGTGGTCTGTGAACACAGAGAGGAAAAAAGAAAGATATAAGAAGGCATTGTTTTAACAATTGTGTTGCCATATCAAGAGAAGACAGCTGCTCCAAACTTGTCTTTGCATGCCCAAGTAATATGGTAATTACCTCGTTCCCCCATAAATGCCTACAGTCCTCCAAAAGGCATGTTAAAACAGACATAGTCATTAAAGCTTGCACTGCATTTTCTTCTGTGTTGCTGGGAAAACAAACAAACAAACAAATAAAACCTCAAGCCCTTTGTCTTTTAGCTAGATCCAAGTTGGGGAAATGTTGGGCAGAAACACTTAAGAAACTGTATAATTGGAAAGAAAATGTGTTTTAATGTCAAAATAGGAAAAAACCCCAATCAGAATTTGAAACTTCTTCATGCTGGATCAGGTAAAAGAGTTTGGTCACCTTTACACTTTCATTACAAGTGCAGCCCATCTAATTTCATCTTTCAATTTCTTTTGGACTCTTTCTTGCTCTGTGTGAGAAACTTGTGGTCCAGGCTGTAAAATAACAAAGGGCTTTGTAGGAGGGATGAAAAGGATCAGAAGATGGGAAAAGAAACCTCTTTCTGAATGTTCCTGTGGATCATAACTAGCTGTAGGAGTCAGAAACCTGCATGAAATTGAAACCACTCCTTCTGAGAAAGGCGTATTCTCTCTGCTCTGGGTTATAACTTATGCAAAGACTGTTGCCCCATTCACACTGCTCCTGCTGGCTGCTCATCTGGCTTCTCTTCCCTGTCCTCAAAGCGTTTCACTTGTGTTTATAGTGCCTTCAAAAGGGAAGCAGTGCGAAGAAGAAAGTAAAACTAGCCTGGTAGGTCTGAGGTGTTACGGGCTGATTGGCATATGGGGAGTGTCCTGCTGGCTCCAGAGATGTGGGTTAAAACCACTTTGTGGGTCACAAGGAGAACCAGCTGGTGCCCTGCTTCCCGGTGTGATGACAGACTGTGCTGCCCTGGTCACCACAGCCTCACAAGAAAGCTGTGCTGGGACTGTGGGAGCAGAGCAGAGGAGGAAAAGGAGGTGTTTGAGTCTCCATCTCACACAGTGAGACTGGTGGCCATGAAAACAGCGCTTGGTAAGATCAGGAGTACTCAGGATCACACCGAGGAACACTAAACCCACTGTGCACTCTGGGTGGGGAAAGCTCTGCCCAAATCTCCTTTGCCTGGTTTGGTGAGAGGATTTAAACTCAGCTCCTTCATGTCCCCACGTGTTCCTCCAGAAACTGCAGTTAAGGGGCTAAATAGAAACAGCTTCCAGAGGAGAGAAAAAGGGAAGCTTTGCCCAAGTTGTTGCCAAACCTTGGTCTGAGCTGGGCAGGACAGAAGCTGAATAAGCATCTCTGACCTCCAAGAGAACACTTTAGCTCCCAGGCTTCGGCTGCTCTTTCTGAGTCCCATTGCTGTGCTTTGCTGCAGAGTGGAGCTACCAGACAGGGATCCTGAGCACAGATATATCTCAAAAGCCAAAACCTGGACCTGGCCATGGGATCAAGCAACACTCCTTTTTTTCCATGTTTACATTGTGGTTGTCTCAGTTGCTCCCTCCTCAGCTGGTTCCTGAGGGTTCCAGATCTGCCAGTTCGCTGCATGGGGAGCTGGGCTTCGTGCACCGCACGCAGTCGATTCCGGCACTCAGCACTGTGGCAAAGGATTGCAGCACTGAAAACAGAAAGCCTTTCTCTAAGTGAGTTGTGTAGAGTCCTACAGGAAGCCTAGAACCAAACCTTGGCCCCTACAGCCTTTGTTCAGGGCTTTGACCACAAACCCATCTTTTCTGTAAGGATAATTTTAAAATTCCATGCTGTTTTTTGTCCACATCAGGAAAACCACCGTACAATTGGCAGTATCTGCTCAGGAGGGACCTGGAATAAGCAGGATGCAGCTGACTGGTGGAGCTGTACAGTGTGGCCTGCTGAGTGTCTGCTTGCCTTACGCTTTCATCTGTTAAACTCCTTTCATGGGTAGAAAATCCTTCCCCAAATCTAATTGCACTGAATTGGACATAGTGCTTTTATTACACTGCAGAATTTGTTACCATATTGGGGTACCTGTGTAGAAATAACAGTCCAGAGAGTATTTCCAAATGCCTAAGTGTACACTGACCCAAGCAGACTTTAAGAGGTGGATAGTTTAAAAAATGTGGATTGTGCAGATGCGAAAGGAAAAATAAACAACATCTTGGCACAAGAAGGAGAGAAGAAACACTGAGGTTAGAAAAGACCAGAGGAAACTACAGCTGCCAAAGGGAGATTGTGTCTTCCATCACGTACTCTCATTTCAGACAATATTTCGTATTTGAGAAACAGCAGCATTAGGCTTCCAATGCCAATGGTTTGGTTTGAATTCAATTCAAATTTCAATTCATGTTTCTATAGTGAAATGAGTTGACCACCAGAGCTCTCAGGTTCTTGCACTGTTAAGCACAGTAAGTTGTAGTAACAACCATTAAGTCATTACATTCTGTGTCACTGAGCCCTGGGTCTGCACAGCATTTGAGACCTCGTGACATTCCTCTGTCAAATCAACACTCCACAGCGGTGCTGTGAGCAACTCAAGTTTTTTGGCCAAATATTGATAGACTAGAACGTACCTTTCATTACAGCTCAATTACTGAACCAATGAGTGTTAATTCCCTGCATGTAGGGGGTTGTGCAATGAAGCAAAAGCCCAGGAAAGCCAGTGCTGAGGGCAGGTTGGTTGTGACATCCCCTGTGATGTAAGCTGCCAGCTCCAGAGAGATAAATGGAGCTTCTCTTTAACACCCTCTGCCCAGTGAGTCTCTGCTCAGAAATGGTGAGGGTTCTTGGGAGGGAAGATGCCTTAATTAAAACCCTGATTTCTTCCCACTGAAATCAGAAGTTTTGACAGTAGTTATTGTTGGGGATGCATTTGGATCCTGAGAGTAAATGCCTACAGAGCCCATCACGGTGACACCTGACTCATCAGCACACAGATCCGAAGCCACAGGCAGGAGCATTTCTCACATCTTCACCCCTACTTGTTCTGCTGCCGAGTCGCTGCCGCTGTCCTCGCCGAGCCGTTTGCTGACTCATCAGCTTGTGCATTTGCCCTAATTAGTCATATGCAAACACCATTGTATTCAGGAAGTTCTCTAACGTAAGCTGGAATATGAACTTAGAGCAGCAATAAAGGTCAAGAAAAGTGACTAAGGCATCATATACTGTAATAAGTTTCTGTTATCAGCCACCGGGAAAGCGGGAAAGAAAGTATATATGCAGACTTTTAGAGGAGTGACGCAAAAGTTAACAAAGGGAAGGATGTGTGTGAGGGAGAGCATTTGCTTAACATCTCTCAAGAGCTGCTACAGTATGAAATGCTTAATTGAGGAACAAGTTTCCACTAACACCCTTCTGAAACACAGCTGGGTTTTGAAGCATTATTCTTTATTATGAGCTTGGGGTAAGCATGTTTGGCATGAAAGAAATGTGTCTCGTAAGGAGACCACAACACTTACTCACAGCTCTCCAGACAGTTCATGCTGGGAAGTCTGATATCTTTGAACAATCATTTGAGCAGCATTAGCAAAGTGTAGACTGGGATTTTTCTTCAGTAATTTTTACTCAGGGGTCACTAACATCACAAGCTGTTGTGTCCAATGATTTAAAGTGAGCAGAACCAAGTGTGAGAATACTCAACGAGAAACCCTTTTGATGTATTGCACATTATGTGAATTTGGATAGTGGTAATAAAGGTGCACAAATGAATCCTAAGACATCCGTGCTTATAGGCACTGAAACTGGCATTCAAAGAGTGACAGGATTGGAAATCAGATCTTATTGGGTAGGGTAAGGTGGGTTCTGTAGGTTACAGCCAGGCAGTCCCTGGCCCAGACCGCATCAAGTGCCTCTTGGTCTTTGAAGGGCACTGAGACTGCAGTCAGTGAAGAAGAGGCTTTCACTTTCAAGTGTGCCAGGCTCACCATGAACCACTTCAACCTCATGCTCAGATTAGAGAAGCAGCAACGGCTGCTCTGAGCTGCACCAGACTCCTCTAAGGCATGGGAAGTAGCTCTGTTATCACCACTTCACTACCAAAACTCCCCTGATGCCTTCCAGGGGCTCTGATGGGGAAGGTGGCACTGACTTTGCCTTGCCATTTCTGCACCCACCAGGATATCCCCCCCTCATTTAACCAGAAAATTCTCCAGGGGCTTTTATGGTGACTCTGCGAACGGACTAAAAAACTGCACAGCTGCAGTGCACGACTGAATTTCCTCCTATGTTTGAGCTGCCTAAACCTCATTTTGAAAGATAAAGTTGTCTGTGAGCCCTTGGGGAGGGCTTCTTGGTACTTATGCAAGACACTCGAGGTTGAGTCTTGCTTAGATTGTTTTTCTTCTCGAGGCTCCAGTGAGCACAGAATAACAGAAATATCAGTAGTTCACAGCCACATTGCCACAGGCTATCGTGTTGTCACAGCTCATAAGCAAAGTAGAGCTGGACTTTGTCCATGTTTGGATGTAAAACCTTGAAGGAATAAAAGGAGCCAGAAGTACCTGTGCCTCTTCTGTGTATCCAACTGCTGCGGGCAGAAGCAATCCATTTCATACAGGAACTCCTTGTGATTCCTAACAAATGTCACAGCCACTGCTTTTTCTTCTTCTTCTAAATAAATAAATAAATAAATAATCCCCCCAAACACCGAACATCCATGACTCTATGCAAACACCAACTGCTTGTTACCTGGAAGTTGGGAATCCACAGCAGAAATGTTAGGAAGGTGCAGTACTGAAACACCATCACTTTGCCCTGCAGGTGTTTCTTGCGTCACCACATGTGCACAGAGCAGCACAGGAATGTCACTTACGCCTGCCAAAGCTGCTTTTTTTTAAAGGTATCATTACTGCTGAGCTGCGAACTGAGTAGTCTCGTAAGGTTCAGCTCCAGATGGTCACTTGAAGTCCTTGCTAGAGGGAGCCCACAAGATGTAAAGGAACCCCTGAGATCTGTGCGGTCACTCCACCTGGAACTGTGCCTTTCCTGCCTCCCCGGGGTGCTTGCACACATGACCCTGAGCTAAGTGTGCAGAGCTAAGGCTTTTAACTTTAAATGTGTGGGCTCTGCCCCCAGTTTTCCTCTCCTTGCTCCCGCATGGCTGTATCCCGGCTCCTGATCCAAGAGGCCACTCGCCTGTGTGGCCGTGTCAGTGCCAGGTGTCCCCTGTCCAGCCCCTCCTGCTGAGCCTCCAGGGCCAGCCAAGGCTAGCAGGAGATCCTGGGGCTCTCAGCTGAGCAGTGCCTGAGGCCAGGCTTACCATGGGGGGAGCGGGGAGAGGGAAATTGGATGCAGGCACTGGGATGATGGCGTTGGATTCAGGCCAGCCTAGGTGGGTAGCAGGGAAGGCAGTGGGGTCGCGGTGCCTCGGCACAGCCCTGCTCCAGCCTCCTGGCTCTGCTGATGGGTTTGGTTGGGGTTTGGGAAGTTGTAAAACTTGCTCGAAATGTGCCTAATTACCTGCCGGTTCTCCTTCTGGGCTGCCCGGCTGCGGAGCTGTCTGTTCCCTTTAATTAATGTGAGGTTCTGAACTCTTTAACTGGAAATGGACTAGAAAACATGTCCTGTGAGGAGTGGCTTCGGGAGCCGGGTTTGCTTAGTCTCGAGAAGAGGAGGCTCAGGGGGACTTAATCGCCCTCTAAAACTCCCGGAGAGGAGGTTGAATGGAGGTGGGGACGGGTCTCTGCTGCCGTGGCTGCAGCGAGAGGAGAGGAGGACACGGCCTTAAGCTGAGACAGGGGAGATTCAGGTTAGACACTAGAAAATAAAAATTTCGCTGTTAGGGTGGTCAGGCATCGGAATAGGCTGTTCAGGCGGGGGGCAGTCACCATCCCTGGAGGTGTTTAAGAGGCGCTGGGGAATGTGGTTTAGGGGCAACAGGGGCAGTGCCAGGTGGACGCTTGGGCTGGATGATCTTAAAAGGTCTCTTCCAACCTCCATGCTTCTACGAGTCTAAACATCCCGGGTTTCTGCCGTACTACGACACCTTAGGGAGAGGCAGCGGAGCCGAGCACTGAACAAAGTTACGCGAGAAAGGAAAAAAGAAGGGGAGGAAAAAAAAAATAAAGGGGACTAACTCCTCGCGCCGTGCCCACGGGGGTGCGATTGGTGGCAGGATCCGCACGGGCCGGACCGGGCCGGGCCGGGCCCCCG
>VZTG01004377.1:143716-179951 GCA_013397845.1 Melanocharis versteri | reverse complement strand
GGTGGACAATGCGAGTTGAGGAGTATGAATAATTCACCGAGGATTGTTAGCGCAAATTAGGGGAAGGTGGGGGGGAATAAAAGCCTTAAAAGCCTTTGTTAGGCGGTGAAGTTTAAGGAGCCGGGGGGCTCGGGTGAGCAGGTCCCGGCGGTGGGGCTTTGTGGGGGGATTAATTGCCATATTCGCCATCTGCGGAAGGTTTGTTTATATGGATATCGATACCTTTTCTCGGCTTTTAATTATTCGAGATGGGTTTTTCCTGCCCTTGTATCCAAGGGTCATCTGAGCAGGTTAAGCGCGGTGAGTGTTCCAGGGTGTAAGTTGTGTCGGGAAGGAGCCTGGTCGGCTTGTAAAATGGATGGTGAGCTTTGTGCGGAGCTGGGAGGAGGGACCAGGAGCGCCGGGACCGGGAGCGCCGGGACAGCGCCGGCTCCCAGCGCCTCTGGAGCCGTCCCCGGGGTGCCGGCGTGGGATGGGGGAGAAGCGCCTCTCGGTGCCGTGAAATGCCAGCAGGGGGGCACCTGGGGTGGCATTCAACCTTTAGTTTCTCTGCTCCAATCTGATGGCTCTTGAGAAGCCTGGGAGAAAATGTTGCAGCCAAAATGATTAATCTGTGCTTTGCTCTGCTGCCCTAATTTAGTGTCAGGTCTAGGAAGGGAGTTTGAGACTTGTTTTGTGATACTTTTTTTTTGGTTATTTTGTTTCTCTCTCATTTTTTTTTCCTTTGCCCTTCAGCATTTGTTATTTTTTACTTACCATTCTGCCCCACTGGAGGACTTTTTCTGCAATTTCCTTATCCTGGATGTAATCTGCATTCTTCAGAATGCAAGAATCAGTATGCAAAGCTTATCCTTCCTTCCTAAAGACAGGGCTTAAGAAAGAGAATTTGTTGTTTTCTGTTTCCTGCAGACAGAGTTCAAAGTGGGGAATGTTTCTTATAAAGGAATATTCAGATTACTCCTGTTGTAAGGTTTTAATGGAAAACATAAAGCTGTGTCTGTGGTACATTCATCCTGGGGGCTGTGGATGTACAGTTGAGCGAAGATGGCTAAGCAAAAAAGGAAGGATATGAGCTCAGCAGAGAACTTCATGGTAATCCCAAGCATTTCTCAAAAACCTGGGTTGTTTTTGAAGTGTTTAAGTTTGATAGTATCCATATTGAGAATACCTTGAAGGGAGAAGTCCTTTACGTCCTGTTCTTTATCATCTTTGATGATAAAACTTTGGCTAATTGTATATACAGTACACCTCAATTTTGGCATGGGTTAGGATCCTCTTATTCCTTACCTCTCCCTCTGCTTGTATGTGGATAGTGTTTATCTCTTGATAATTAATGTAAAGCTTGTTGTTTACTTAATTATGTGCTGTGAGATTCAGAAAATATGGAATTCAACCAAGTTTGTCTCAATCTTTAAAGTGAAATTTAGTCATAACAGTATCTGTAGATGTGGATTTTTATACTGGCCTGTTGAGTCCATTTTTTGGTGTGGTTCCAAGCTTCTCATACATGTACAGGGGTCGAGATATCCTAAGAAAGGATATCAAAGAAAAGAAATCAAGTATCAGCACCATGATTAGATACTGAGTTATTTGGGTTTTCGCCATTCTTCAGTAGTTGTATCACTTTGATGTGCTCCTGGGTTTTCCCCCAGGTGCTGCAAGGACAGCGTTTCAGTGCATGGAGTGGGTGAAACAGAGTTGTTGGGAGCTTTGTTTGCTCATCAACTCTCATTTGAGCTAAATTTAAGGCTTTTGTTGAGAAATATGAGGTTTTTCTCAATATTCCGTTAACAAACTCTGTGCAGACGGCTGATGCAATGAAAAGCTTTTCCTCAGGTCTGTGCTGTGATACTTCACTATTAGCAGAGGAATTCTGGTGCCTTTTTAAGTAAATGAGCCATTTAGGGTTATGGGTTAGTCCTTACTTTTGCAGTGGCTTGCAGCTGCTAGGTAACCCAGATTCATTTTTCTAGTGTGTTGTAAGTCCTTATAGCATAAAATACATCTTTTTAATGCTATAGGTGTTAAATAAAAATAAGAAGTGATTTCTGGAGTATTCATTCTGTGTCTTAAGGTGGTATAAGCCAGTGAAATTTAATATCCTGACACGACTGCCTTGCAGAAGAGCTTCAGCTTTTCAGTTTCTCAGAGCCGGGCCTTGAAACTTAATTTTTAGTGTCTAAGGGGGATGATTTGGAAGACTGGGGGTTTTCTGCTGGATCTTTGTCACTGAAGTCCAGCTCCAGAATCTGTTTGAGAAGCCCTGTATCCTGTGCCGATGACTCTAAGGGGCAGTGGCTACCCCTGCTTTTTCTTAAACCTGTATGAGGTCTTTAGGATTGTATGTGCCATTGCTTTTGTCTGTTAATTTCTTTCAGCGCTGGTGGAACTGAGCCACCATTGCTAGAGTCGAAAGTGAATACAAAACTCTTTTGTATAATCTGGGCTGTAAGAAGAGGAGGAATCTTTCAGTAAATCTCCTGTAGAGTCTCCCCACAGGTATGGGGAAGGCTGAGTGGTATCTGGCTCATAGAACAGTGGTTTTACTGCTTTCTAGATTTTTCTGGATTGTTTGCCTTGCCATAGGGCTCACCTATGTTGTCTGTTCTTTGCATTGCCTCAAACATGAAAAGTTTCGTGAATTCCTACTAATAAAAATGACCAGAAATGATTTCCCAGTGCCCACTAAAGATGAAGGGGACAGCATAGTGCTGCTGCCTGTTCTCATCAGCATCAAGGCACTGAAAATCGGGGAAGAATAGCTGTGGAGAATTTGCCTGCTGCAGAAATTTTCCATAATTTTGCTCTGCTGGTGCTTTGGTTCCGTTTATCAGTGAAGGTCTGATAATTTGGCAGTGAGCTGATGGAAGCAGCAGGAGGGTTTTCTGGTTTATGTTTACAGTCATGCTTGAGGAGCCCTTTAAAACTCAGTCTCCAGTCTGCAGTCTGGGTCTCTTGGTTGGGGTGCTTGAAATACCAACAACCGGTCCATGCTTAGCCAAGGGGGCCGGTGCAGCTGTGATCAGATGGTCCAGGTTGTCGGGGGGTGTGTAACAGGGTGATGCAATAGTAAGAGGTTTTTGTTCCAAGTACTTTCAAGCTTTTCTAGCAACTCAGCCTTCTGTAGAAGTGCTTTTCCTTTCTGGTGTCTCTGGAGGCACATCCTGGAGTGTTTTTGGTGGTTGTTGAGGGGGGAACAAATGTAGCTGCATACTGTTATCAGCAGCTTAAATGTGGCAGTTAAGTCAACTGTTGGTTTAAAGGTGGAGGTGTGAAGTGGATAATCCATTTTCTTCTCTCATTTAATTGCCATCCCCATCTTCTGGTTGGTTTCTCTCTTATCAGAAGTGCCCATCAAGGGCTTGCTTAGGTTAGGCTAAGGTGGCATGTCCTTTGTAAGCCTTGAAGAGCTGAGAAGCAGTGCCAGGCTGTCTTTCTACTGCCACCACAAGAGAGGCCAGAGGAGACCATGCTGCTGTCATGTGTGTAACACGTGAATTCACCTACAGGTGCTTGCTTCCTCCCCTGCACATTGTGAAAGCAACCATAGACCTTTGTTCCTCCCTATCCTTGAACTATAATGCCTGGAGTTTATGCGGCTGGTTCTGAGACTCTGATTGCTGATGGCGAAGTGGAAAAAAAAAATTAGTCAATAAATATTAATAACACTGTCAAATGTCAATGGTGTTGCAGTGTAAGCCCAAAACTCTTAGGATTGCGCATGTTGCTTTTGGTGTGCTTCCAGCCTGGAAGGAGGACTCTTGCTGAGCCTGTGGAATTGAATTCTTGAGTGTGTTCATGTTGCTCAATAGTAATATTGCACCAATTTCTGCTAGAATGCTGAATTTCAAATAGGCTTGCATGAGATTTTTGATATTAAAGGGGACATTGAATGACAGAAGCTGCTGATTTTTGAGTATCTTTTTTTTTTTTCTACTGTAGAAGAGAATTTGGCAGTATTAATTTATTCCTGAAGAGCTTGGTGTTAGGATATGCCAACAAAATAATTTTTACATGGTTGTAGAGTGTGCATTGCTAAGTAAACCCAGGAGGGAAGCCCTGCATGGTTTAGTGCTGGTATACAAGAGCATCAAGCTTTTCCTGATGATACTTCCAAGGAGATGCAAATACCAATCCAATTACAAGATGTGTTCTTTAAAAAGCAAACAGATTCAAAACAAAAACAAATCTTGCAAGAGCCTTACAAGAAGGCACAGTAAGCCATACCTGTTCCTAGCATGCTGGTGTCCAAAAGGCAGGAATATTCCAGATTACAAGTCATCAGCTCAACTGCACCTTTTATCTTCACATGCACAGTTATATGGGCAGGTGTTTACATGCCTCAGAAAAACCACCTAGGTAATGCATGGAAAGAACTTGGACCTTAATCATCTTTTCATGTTATAACAGCCCTTTCCCTTTTGAATTCAAGAAAGTTTGAGCATTTTGAACCTCTCCTGAGAAACTTCCATTGTATTAGAGTGGGTGGAAGAGAATGCAGGAGAATCTGAGTTTTCCACTGAGTACTACTCTGAAATGGGAGACGCAGGGAGGTTTTATGACGTTGGGGACTACAGAAATGGCCCAGGAGAGAAGATGAGCCTTTGCACTCTAACTAATGACTGAAAATTCAAGGAAGATACAGATTTCCAAATTACCATTGGAAATGAAGCCTATTGAGGTTTTTCTCTACTGAGATGTCTGCTATTTAGCTTGGAATAAAAATCTCTATGAAAATTACATTCCGAAATCATTAGGAACATGGAATCAAGTGAATGCATGCCAGCATATGTATTTTTTGAATGCAGTTTATGTAGGTGACGAACACTTCAGTGTTCTTTGATGTGGAGCCACAGCCCTGGTTGAAGCTACGCCTGTTCATACCAGCCTGGGGGTTGGGTTTGACATCTCAGAGAAAGTGCATTGATAAAAAGGAGTTTCATCATGTGCATAATCTATCCTTTCTTCCTGTTGAAGTCTGATAACACTGGGACTTGTAGAGAAATGTAGCCTTTTAAAACCTTGAGATATTTTAGTACCAAGACATTCAAAATGGCTTTGCTGGCACCGGAGAAGAACTGGTGCTTCAAGATGGTCCATTAGTCGTTCCTTAAAGACACCAAAGCATAAAAAACCGTGTGTGTGTGTGTTAGCAGAGATACTGTGCAGCTTCTGTTTAATTTGGTGTGAATGAATGCTCCTTAAGCATTTTGAGAAATGTTACAAGTCGTCTTTTAACTCACTGCATTAAAACAGAGCCTGAACTTCAAGTGAAGAATTGAGGATACTGAATCAGCAGCACTGATTATGATTACAACAGTGGAAGGTTTTACCAAGCAACTTATTTACTAACCTTTTTGACTCGATTTGTAATAATCCTGGAAGTGTTACCTGAAAAAGATGACCCGTTTTGTTTACCAGAATGAGTTCTTTCATTGTCAATCCTGAACCAAAACTAGACTGATGTCACTTTATGAAAATTTGTGCATTTCAAGAAGCAGAAGGATTTGAGGCCAAGCTTCCTGTTTTTGCTCACAAATGAGGATAGTAAATGGACTGTTATGATAGAAAAGTAGTTACTAGAGGCTTACCTCCTTGTATTTGCTCCCTCCTCTCCTCCCTTGGAAGACATTACGTAATCCACATCAAATATAAATGCTGCAGCCTCCACTAGCTAAACTAAAGAAAGGAATGGTTTAGCTGGGGATGGCAATTTTGGTGCTCAGTCCTTCAGAAAAAACTTTTTCCTTGCACCCTATTGAGTCTACTGGATGCTGAGTTGACATTGCTGCAGGCTTTTTGTCCTAGCTATTGTTGTAAATGTTCCTCTTGACTGCTTAACTGCTTAGTGGGCCTGTTTGTTCTTTATTAATATAGAAAAATAAAACTTGATATCTCTTACTTCTGTTCTTTTTTTTTTCCCTGTTCTTGAAACCTTTGATTACAAAATACCCTGTTAACTGAAAGTAATTGAGGAACTTGAGGTGAAGGGATGAAAACTTGGATGAAAGCACTGAGCCTCCAGTCTTGAAAACTGAATGCAGTGAACAAAACAGAAGATATATTTTAATGCCATGATTTAGACTAAAAAATGAGTTACTTTATCAAGAGTCTGCATCTGTCTGAAGATAGACCAGTTCTTAGCTAAAACATTGTTAACTGAGAGCCTGACAGATATCTTGGGGATATGTTTTATATCATTTTTTGTGAGCTTGGTAGAAGCAAAAGCAGAAGGGCTGAAGGGAGGAGAGCACTTAATGTCTAGTTCTGTCAAGCCCATGTTCAGATATCTCTTTTGAATAGCTCTGATTTTTCTGTAATAATAAACACAATTTAACTACCATGTATCTTTCATCCTGAGGGGTAGAACATGACTAATTAAGGAAAAAAAAAGATATATTCAAGGAAAAAGCCAAATAATGCAGCTGAAAAAAAAAGAATTTTCTTACATGCCACCACTCTATGCCATGTGGTTATTTTAAAACAGTAAATTACGATGCAAAGGTAAACTTGTATAGTAAGGCATGATAGAATCACTTTCACCATGATCTAAATTAGAAATTACAATATTTAAGGTTTTCTCTTCTTACTCACGCTTTCTGTGTGGGGAGATAGTTGGGGTTTCAGGTCAATTCAAGGCCAAATCCAAATGATGGATAATCTTGTCCTCGTGGTCCTGTGCTGGGTTCAGGCCTTTAAGGCTCTGCTGCTGCCTCCTGCGATTTGTCTGTAGGATGGGTGTTTATATGGACTTTGTGGTGCCGACAGAAAGGCTTCTCTAGGTGAGCTGATGGAGTCTCCTCTCGCTGCCTCTCCCCACTCTCATTTTGCAAACGCCAGTGGCTTTCAGAGCCTTCGTGCTGCTGTAGTTAGTCCAGGCTGACCTGCCTGCTTGCTCTCCTGATTTGTTAGAGTTTTATCAGTTAGGGGTTTGTTTTGGTGGCAGTCAAGCTATGGGAAATGCCTGTAACTACCCTCATGTAAAGAAAATGGTTTAAATTGCCGGGTTAGAAAGAAATATACAAAGGAATGAATTTTAATAGTTTACATACAGTGGTGTTGTCTCTGCTTGGATATTACGTTAGTTTCTGCAGTTAAATCTCTTTTAAATCATTCATACTGTATGTAAGGAATTTCTGAGTTCTTTTCCTGAGTTGGATTAGTGGGCTGTGCTGTTTGTTAATTTGTGAAGAGCAAGACTTTCTTCTGTGTAATCACATGCTTCTGATTACACACAAGGTTTGGGTGTGGGTTTTTTTTTTTTTCCTCACGAGAACTCTCTACACAGACTATAACATAAGAACTGGTAAATAAAATTGGCCATAAAGCAATAATACTTTAAAAGGAAATCACGTCAAAGCAAGGTGGGTCAAAGCTGTAAGCCCAAGCTGGAGAACTGGCAGCTGCAGACTGCAGTAATTGTGTAGAGCTGCAATAGGAGGAAGGAGCACCCCTCCCAACCAATTTGGAAAAAGTTTGCCTGCTGAGGGATGAACAGTCTGGGCTGCTGGTCAGGCCAGACAAGTGTGTCACTGCAGGGCTGGGAGGGAGAGGGAATGGGGCTCTCGGGGCTGCCTGCGACTCTGGGCGATGTTTGTGTGGGTCTGTCTCAAGGCTTGATAGGTGGTGCTAACACTGCAGCTCTGTCCCCCCTCACCGAAGTTGATCAGCTTCTTAGCTCTCCCTATACCTAAATAACTGAATTTGAGTGGTGTTCTCTTTCATTATAAACCAGTTTTTCATATGAAGTTGTCTATAGAGCAATTCCACTGTTTTAGTTTCTCTGTGCTCGGTGCTGGGCTTGCGTGGGCCTTCTTTCCATGGAGGAATAATTTAGCAAGTATCATGGTTAGCAGCTCTGGACAAAACACGGATCTTACAAACAGAGAAGAAATCCAAGTGATTGAGTATTCAGCACAGTCAGGAGAGTAGAGCTCTGTCCTAGCACTCTTTGGCTGTAGGTGAGAGTGGTTGGCCATGCCTGGGGCTGAGCCCTTCGCCCTCCACATGGACACAGCTGGTTATTCGGGGTGTCCTGCAGGGTATGGCTGCACACCAGGAGCTGCCCCTCTGTCCTGTTCGGCTGTGCTGCCAGAAATACCTGGCTTAGGCTGGGCCTGAAAAGGTGACCAAGTTTTATACCAACCACAGGAATGCATTCAGCCTTAAAAGTTAAATGTGAGACCACTTGCAGGTCTACTTTCTAAAGTTCCACTACCATAGTGATGTCATATACTTTTCGTATATTACTGTGTTGTAATATTTGCATCTTTTTTTGTGTAATGAAGAAAAAAATGAAGCTGTATTATAGTGGATATAGTTTTTGTGACTCCATTTCTAAGTCAGGTACTTCCCAGGCTAGTTTTACAGTCTGAGAGGAGAGATTGTTACTAACGTGGAAATATCTGAATCTTTTACTGGCAAGTGATGGCAATTAATGGCAGAACTGAAAATTAGTTAAAGCTCAAGAAGGAGATGTTACCAGATTTGAGGCATCATACTAATTTGGATTGCTTGTTTCCTACATGGTATATTTCTATGAAACTTTAAGAACAAATAATATGATAAATACAAAGCCACTTGGTTTTAGAAAGCAAATCTGAAGAGAAAAATGTGAATTACTCTCAGAAGATATTTATATTTTAGAATGTTCTCAAAACCTGTATCAAGAAAGATGAGCCTGGGTTAATTAATCAAGCACAATAGTTTTTTACATGGGAATGGAAAACACCTATAGGGCAAGATGAACCTGGTTAGAGAAACAGTAATTTAGAATGGGAGAAAAGCTAGAAAATCTATAACCATAGCAAAGTGACATAAAGGAAACTTCTTGAATTTTTTTGTTAATCTATTATTATGTACACAGTATAAAAGTTTTGTTAACACTGGGTGGTGATTTTAAAAGCTGGAAGGAGACAAAGTTGACTGCTACACATTTTAAGTTCTATCCATTGACCATTTTTTATCTAATTATTTTCAACCAAAATTTACCAGTTTTTGGTGGTATTTTCCAGGTTGGTTTTTTTTTGTCTTTTTGCCATTGGTAAATAAGAAGGAACTAAGGTAGCTTATATGTGGCCACTGATTAGTTTTTCACTCAAGGAGATGAAAAATTGGGGCTGCATTTAGACATTGGGGGCTCACTTGTAGGAATCTGCCATGGCGGGATCTTTGGGATGATATTGGGAATGATGTGTTATTTGGGAGATGCTGTGGCCCAGATGGTTTGTATGACCATGATGACAGGAGTTGCACACTCAAGTAGAGAGGCCAATATCAACATCTGTAACTGGTGGGCATGGGGTTGCTGCTGATGTGCTTTGCTCTCAAGGCTGTTGGGCAAATTCTTGCTGTAAAACTTTGTTTCTATTCACCATAATTTGGGGCAGTGAGTGGGAGTCAGGGTTATATCCTTCAGCTGAGCTCTTGGTTCAGCTGCGGTGAGTCCTGGTCATGGAATACCATTTTGCTCTGGGTCTCTAACTCAAATATCTTCTGGAGCTCAGATTTTATTTAGCTATTGTATGTAAACATCTCTTATATATAAAGAGTGGTATTGGGTTTAAAGGGGTCAGTGAAACTGCTTTCAGTGAGCTGTGACGGATAACATGCTTCTGATTCTCTGCTTCTGTATTCTGGTGGTAGAAATACAAAATGGAAATGAATGTCTGGCACTGAAATTGTGCAGGAAAAATCAGACCTGCAAATGCATGCAATTTCCTGTCCAGCACCGGCATTTCTGCTATTTTCATTGAATGTATAATCCACTCTGCAGCTGAGGTTTTCTTCAAACTCCTGAGGTGTTTTTGTTTCGTGCCAGACTGACAGCAGAAGGCTGCAATACAGCTCTGAAGTTTGGGGTTTGTTTTAAATGGAGCTTGGCTCTTTTTCTACAGAATGCTATTTCTGTTGAGAAGATCATGAGCTTTACACAGGGGCAGTTCTTAAAGAACAGATAAGAGAAGTGATATGATTTATTTAAACTGATTTTGTGGCACATCTCACTGTTTCAAATCCCCTTCCCTGAGCTCCCTTTCCTTCCCCTCTGGTCGAGAGAGCACTCAGTTTGGAAATACTTTTTCTTTAGAGGAATTCAATGTAATTTAATTGACTACACAGAAAATTGTGAGCAGCTATACATGCTGATGTGTGTTTTTTTATTTACTTTATGTAACTGTGACAAAGCTTAGAGTAGTCGCAATAGTAAAGAATTTTTTTTTTTAATTTGGTGGCATTTCAATGTTGAGGCAACAATGACTTTACTTGGTAATTAAACCTCATTTGTAAAAGACCTTTTCCCTATTAATTTGATCCATTAAAGAGACGCTCTTTGAAGCTGGTAGTTAATCTTCCTATTTAAATGGCTGGGTTTTACTCAGATTGGTTACAGCTTAGGTTTAAATAGCAGCTAAAAATAGCCAACTGTTGTGCTGTACAGTTTAAACATCTATCTATAGTAGCAGCCTTTCTAGAAAGGAAACATGTAGTAAAAGGGAGAGGAGATGCTGCCACTCAGGCAGCACTGGTTGGTTCCAACATCCCCTTTTCCTTGGGTTTTGACCATCAGCTCCAGCACTTGATGATCTTACTCTGGGATTAATTTTTGACAGAAAGCACTATGGGCTGGATTTGAGCAGTGTTTCAGTTGGTAATTAATAATTCAATAGTTGGGAGAAGTTTTGACTGTTTCTGCTGAAGGCTGCTGCCAAGGGTGCTAAAACCTGGCAAAAATCTGGAAACTACCCAAAATATTTCCAAGAACATTGGGCTGTCAGAAAGAAAATACAAGGGCTGAAATCTCAACTTGTGAGATTAGTGTCTATTTTCATCTCTTGAGTTGTCCTTCTCTACGTGCCCTGTGTGATTCACACAAGCCTGACAAACCTGTGGACTTCAAGTGCTCAGCTTGATGACCAGAGCAGGGCAGGTTTTAACTTAAAAGTGTCTGCAGTTGAAGAGGAAGCCGTGACAAAACTGCAGGAGTCTGGGTGGATGGCAGCCACTTACTTCCAGTAATTCTCTCTTGAGTTTTTGTTGTAGGATGAACATTCTGCAGGTGAAGGCATCTTGAATGCGTAGCTAACAAAAATCAAAGGTATAAAGGTGAATCTGTCTAAGGCAGCAGAATTGCTTGTGCTGCTGTTATGGTTTCAGCTGGGATGGAGTTAATTTCTTCCTAGTAGCTGGTGCAGGGCTGTGTTTTGGAGAATAATGCTGACAGCACACTGAGGTTTTAGTTGCTGTTGAGCAATGCTTACCCTGAGTTAAGGACTCGTCAGATTCCCGTGCTGTGCCAGTGAGGAGATGCACAGGAAGGCAGGAGGGGACACAGCCAGGACAGCTGACCTGAACTGACCAAAGAGATATTCCAAACCACAGAGCATCATGCCCAGTGTGTAAACTGGGGGAGTTGGCTAGGAGGCACTGGTCCCTGCTCTGGGACAGGCTGGGCATCAGTCAGAGGGTGGTGAGCAATTGCATTGTGCATCACTTGTCTGTCTTGGGTCTTGTTTCTCTCTTTATGTTGTCTCCCTTGTCATTGCAATTACTGTTTTGTTTCAATTATTAAACCGTTTTTAAGTAGACCCATGGGTTTTACCTTCATTGCAGTTTTCCTCCCCATCCCACGAGGGTGGGACAGGCAGTGAGCAAACAGCTTTGTGGTACTTAGTTGTGGGCTGGGGTTAAGCCACGACAGTTACCTTGAAATACCTTTAACAAAATAGAGTTACAGTGGAATCTGTGGTCCAGGAAAGAGGACAAAGAGAATCCAGATGTTTTTCACCTCCACCCCTAGTTTTCCACCAAGAGAAAAGGTACTTGAGGCCTGTCTTCAGTAAGAAATGTTTAATCAGTCAGGTTAAATAGCTAAAATATTTTTGCAGTATTGTTAAAGGTCAGACTTTTCGTAATGGCTATTTCCAGATATACCTGTATGTCAGGAGCCTCAAGCTTCTCAGACCAAGATATCCATCACTACAACAGGAACATCTGTTGTCACAGGCAAATTCAGTGTGAAGAAATCTGAAAGATGGGGAAATATTGTCAGATATTTTAGGCTGCTCTTCTGAGGGACACGAGCTTATATTCACAGGAATCAATGGGACTATTGTATGTCCAGAGTTTTTTACAACTATAATTCCCATAAGTTAGTTTTCCAAAGATGATTATGATTATTATTATTATCTATTAATATTTCTTATTCCACAGAAATAGTTTTTCTCTGCTGGCAGTGGCAGGAGTAGGAGGAGAGGATGGTGGGGATGGCATACAGTTTTATCAAGCTGGTAAAAATAAAGGTAATTGTAGAAGAGATTCTGATAGCTTATTCTGTCTTTTTCATGGATTATTAAACTTCTTCCATGTATCAAGGCATTCATGCTTCTAACATCAGGTGTAATAGTATTTTCACATGCATGTTTCTGCACAACCTAAGCAGGTTTTTGGCCACTGTGAGTAGCACAGCAGGTAAAGGACTGAAAACGTGTTTTTTGGGTATGGATTTGCTAACACTGAAGAGGAGAGATTCAGATTAGATATTGGGAAGAAGCTCTCAGAGGGTGCTGAAGCCCTGGCACAGACTGCCCACAGAAGCTGTGGCTGCCCCATCCCTGGCAGTGTTCCAGGCCAGGTTGGATGGGGCTTGGAGCAACCTGGGATAGTGGAAGGTGTCCCTGCCCATGGCAGAGGGTTGGAATGAGATGGTCTTTAAGGTCACTTCCAACTCAGACCATTCTGTGATTCTTTGGTCCATTGTGTCCCAGGGAACATTAGCCCATGAATTACTTTGCTCTGTAATTTGTGGTACCTCTCACAAGGTGTGTGCTAACTAAAAAGAACTTCTGCACAGGTCCACAGGCTTAGCAACGTGAATTTGGCAGTGGTAGTTGATGGCTTTTAAGTCTAGTGAAATCTTAAAAAAAGTAATTCCCAAACTGCAACTGCCTTTTGTATCTCAGGTGTGTGCAAAGTGAAGACAGGGTGCCTTCGGAAGACGTAAATGTATAAAAAGAAAAGTGGACAATAGTAGTGTGTGGTTTTGTAATGTTAATTTAAAAATAAAAGCACGTTTATTTCCTCAGGGACCACAGCAGCACTGAGTTCTTGTTTGCACGTGTGAAAAATTGGGAGCTCCCATGTGAAAATGTTTAGTTCGAAACTCATCTGACCAGATATATGAGGCAGATGTGACCTGGCGTGGGTGCTGGGAAAAGGGGGAATTCTCCCTGTTACTGACTGACAGTCTTAATTGTTTCGGTGCTTTCTCTCAGTGAGCTGTTCTTTACCTCGTGTTCTGGAGGAGGCAGGTCTACAGAGGCGATGGAAGGAGAATGAGGTATTGTTTTCCAGCATAGGGGAGACTCTGGAAGGGGCTTTTCTGGAGAAAGAATGAATCATAGAATCATCATAGAATGGTTTCAGGAAAGGGACTTTCTGGATTGCTTGAAAAGCAGCATATCTCATGTTAAATGAGTATCCTTGCTTATCTGACCTGTTAGGTGGGCTTTGTAAGGATGGTAAAAAAGGAAAAACTTGGAGAGTGTACATGATATGTGATGCTGGAACATCAAGCTGGAAATTACCTACTCTGTAATTTGTTGAATGGACTTGAGGGGTCAGGATTTGGAGGTTGGAGAGGCAGCACTCAAGGTATGAGATAAGCAGGAAAGGTTCTGAGTACGAAGGTGTCTGTTTAAAGAACTGATCTTCTTGGAAGACTCCGTGGATTTGAACTCAGTTCTGGCAGAGCCCAGCCGGGGCAGAAGTTGATACAAAGAATTACACTTGCTCTTTTAAACTGAGTCTTTACATTATTTAACATCCACAACCGGTTTACTTGGCTGGTGGGCAACTTAGTTTCAAATACCATATCACAGCGATCTCTGTTGCCTCTATTAACCCGAAACTTTGTTTCTATAGGATTAGCTCTGAACGCAGGAAAGAGAAGTCGAGGGATGCAGCCCGGTGCCGGAGGAGCAAGGAGTCGGAAGTGTTCTATGAGCTGGCTCACCAGCTGCCCCTGCCCCACACCGTGAGCGCGCACCTGGACAAGGCGTCCATCATGAGGCTGACCATCAGCTACCTGCGCATGAGGAAGCTGCTGGATGCTGGTAAGGGAACAACGTGGCACCATCTGGGAGGGATATTTAGGAAGAAGCTGTTTGTGAGACCTGTCAGCAGTAAAATGGGTGAATGCATTATTAGCTGTGTCCCTTCTCTGGGAAGGTGGGAGACCTTACAGTAGAAATGAGCTATTGGCAATGGCACAGGAAAACTCCACTCTTCAATGGACTTCATTTTTTCCCTTTCTCTTCCGGTGATCTTGGTTGCCTCATCACAGCTGTAGTGCCCTTTTCAGTCTCATTTGACCCTTCTCCCAAAGTTCGATTCCTTAATTTAAACCTCTTCTCCCCCTAAACTTGTTTGTTCCAGCTGTGCTTTCTTGACTGTAGGTAATTGGTGCAGGGTTGACTGAGCTAACTATAGTTGTGTCTCCTTAATATAAACTGCAAAGAATAATTTTGTAAATTGTGTTTCTGTGATGTACTCCACTGGAGGTGAAGTTAGCTGAGGATATGTTGTCTCTGCAGCTACCCCTGCCCATGCAGCTCCAGAAATATTTGTGTCAGGTTGTGAACCAGTAGCTGATAGCCTGTCATGGGTGCTGTACTGGTCATTTGTGCTGATGCATGTCTACCTCTACTGTATGGAGGAGTAACTTTGGTAGCCAGACTCTGAAATCTCTCCCAGAAAGCCCCTGAGAGAAGTTTATAATGCCTTTTTGAGATGGGTGGTAAATTTTTTGCCACATAGACCTTTTCCTTAAGGTGCAAAGTTTATTGGTTAATACACAGCAGCAGAGAGGGTTAACCCCACTCTGATTTTCTGTGATTTGTGATACCTTTACTAGAGCTTGAAGAATTGAACTGCTCACTTATCTCAATGAATTATCCTGGTTTTGAATGGTCCTGCAAGATTGACTCCTTGCAGACTGGTGCCAGAAGTCATTCCTGATGATAAGTGAAGAATGGCTGGTGTTTGCTTAAACAAAAATGTGTGATTGCTTGCAGGTGAGCTGGAGACAGAAGCCAAAATGGAGAAGGAACTGAACTGTTTCTACTTGAAAGCTCTTGATGGCTTCGTCATGGTTCTGTCTGAAGATGGGGACATGATTTACATGTCTGAAAACGTGAACAAGTGTATGGGACTCACTCAGGTGAAATTCTGACATTTCATAAGACTGTTTCAAAAAGCTGTTCCATTTTTGTTATGTGAAGTTAAACACCTGTATACCTCTTAATTTTTGCAGTTTGAGTTGACGGGGCACAGTGTATTTGATTTCACTCATCCATGTGACCATGAGGAGCTGAGAGAAATGCTTACACACAGAAATGGTGAGAAGAAAGAAAAAAAAAATCAATTTAATTTACTTATGGATAGTTTCTCTTGGCATTAATACAGTTGGATATCTGCCAGAAAATGGTGTTGAGTTAAAAAGCTAGTATGTTTTTATTTCTTAAATCTCAAATTAAACCTTGTTGAGAGACACTAACAACAAGAGTAACCAAAATGTTTTGGCTATATCCTAATTATAGGAGAAATGAGACTTCATTAGTGTTCTTTAATCTAACAAAATTAATGACTAAAATGCAGTTCTTGAAGGTTGAAAGAATAAGTGCCTACAGGAATAAAATTAGAGGTAGGTTGAATGAGAATGATTTTAAGCAATTGCTATAAAGGGACATGGGGAAGCTCGGTGCATTTGTCTTGGTCTGGCCTTGCCTTTCCAGGACAGCTGAGAACAAATGCTTTCTTCCAGAAATCTGCAGTAGTATACCCAAGACAAAAAAAAGATACTGTATTTAAATGTTAGGACACCAAGAAATAAATCTGGGAATACTTGAACAGCCGCAGAAAGGGCTTTGGGGTTGATGCTTCTCTGCACCTTATAATTGGTGCATGAAATTGGTATCTTTTCACAGATTTCTGGCTCTTCTCTTCTCCGTCTGAGGGAGCAGAACACTGTGTTTACATGTTCCGTATGCTTTGAAATTTAACAATTGCCCATGAATTACAGCTTTTATGTCTTCTAAAGATTTGATAAAGGCTATAAAGACTTGGCAGCCTGTGTGCCTCCAAACAAATCTGCTTTACTCAGTAGTTAGAAGCCTAAAATCTGACCTCTCTACTTTCCCTTTCATCAGATGAGGGTTATATGGACTCTGAATCCAGATAGTGATAAATTAATAAACCTGACCTCTGCTTTCTTGTACCACTGTAAATCTTATGTAAGTCTTATATTGTCATCCTATTTAATTCCGTGGAAAGGACCTGATAAGATACAGTAGCATTAAGGGCCCGACTTTGATTTTATAAGCATTTTGTGAACTTGCTGCCCTTAGAGTTGAAGTATGTTTCTAAGGCTAGATTAGATTTCTCCCCTGCCTCCCCCTTTGGAATACAGTGATGCATCTTGGGGGTGGGGGAACAGCTTCCCTAAAGCAGTGTAAAAAACCTGGTTTTGTTGCAAAAGCTTATTCTTAAAAATGTCGTATCACTGAGTTTCATGCAAACCATCTCAAGCATGTCTAAATTGGCCAGACTGGAATCAGATGTCTGGAAAGCATTATTACAAAAGCTGTTTTGCAAATGACGTTGGCAGACAGAAGTCTAAATTACAGTAATAATAGTACATTTTTATATTTATTAGTATTCCCAGGTTGCCTTCTACTGCAGCTCTTACATCAGTGGAATTATTTTGGTTTTGAATTGAGTATTAAATATTCGCCTTTGGGACTGTACAAGTGCAAGTGAATATAAATGCGATTGGCAGAAACAGAACTGCATTCTCATTTTATGAAGCTGCTTTTTAAACTTTCAAAGCTGGCCATTTTAAAAAATAATGTCTGGTGCTGAATCAGACTTGAAAGTTGCTCCAACTTTTATAGCTGCTTCTCAAAGCAGAGCCTCAAGCATCAGGACTTGGTAACAGTAACATTGTGGGATCTTCAGCTATCAATTTCTAGATTGGTTTAACTCAACACTTACTGAATTTAATAAGTTTTTACTGCTTCTCTGAGCTCTGCTTCAGTTTCTCCCCCACTTCCTCCATTACTGAAGTTGTTTTAAAGTAGCATAAAATATGCTTGAGCTCTTTAAGTCTTTGCCTCTGCTAGAAGCAATAAATTAGTTAGCATAGGGGCTTTAACATTTTTCTAATTAATTTTGTCAAGCCAGTAGCTGCAGTGCAAGCCACCGTGAAGAATTTCATAGCTTCTATTGTCTGTGGAGGATGAGAGCAAATTATTGTATAAACTTGTATCAGAAACAAGCTCATGTGTTCTAAACTTCCCCCTCTGCCACGGTTTGGTCCTTGCTCTTTAGCAAGCCTCAGCAAACTGGCTCTTCCACTGCTCCTTCTCCTGGGTGCTGTATTTCCTCCTGGCACACATTGTGAGCTGCTTGCAGCTCTCCTGATAGCATCAGTTACATTTTCTTTGCCCACAATAGCGTAGCTAGTAATTGACTCTGCAAGGATCTCCCCTGTACCGGCAAAAACTTAACTTAAAGCCTGCCGGTAGAAAGTGAGGCTAAAAAATAAGTGTCACCAACATTGATTTGTGTTAGGGTTTCTTGACGTTTTTTTCTCCCAAGAATGTTAATAATGTGTTTAAGAACTTGGTCCCTGTTTACTCCAAGAGTGTAAATCACCGTAGAAATATTTGGATGCATATAAACAGCTGATTTGTTAACTTTGAATTGAAAAGCTTGAACTATTGCACTCCTGAAGAGCAACAAGCCCAAAAGGTACTTGGTTTGAACCTCCCCATAGTGAGTTACTGATGCATTTCAGTGGAAACCACTTCAACAGGGCTTCTTATTCTGCACATGCTTTTCTTATCCTCTGTCACAATTTTAAAATATATTTAATTTCCAATTGGTCTCTTCCTTCCCACTCCTTTTTCCTGAAATCTGGGAGTGTGGAGTTGGCTACAAATACAATCCTGATCTTAAAACATTGAAACTGGGCTGCATGAAAAGCCTCTCCTGTGAGGACAGGCTGAGAGAGGGCTGGGATTGTTCAGCCTGGGGAAGAAAAGGCTCTGGGGAGATCTTTGAGTCCTTTCCTGTACCTAAAGTGGCTCCAGGAGAGCTGGAGAGGGACTTTGGACAAGGGCCTGGAGTGACAGGACAAGGGGAAATGGCTTCCCACTGCCAGAGAGTGGGGTTAGATGGATTTTGGGAAAGAATTCTTCCTGGTAACGGTGCTGAGGCCCTGGCACAGGGTGCCCAGAGAGGCTGTGGCTGCCCCATCCCTGGGAGTGTTCAAGGCCAGGCTGGATGGGGCTTGGAGCAATCTGGGATAGTGGAAGGTGTCCCTGTGGCAGGAGGGTTGGAATGAGATGGGCTTTAAGGTCCCTTCCAACCCAAACCCTTCTATAACTCTATGAAACTTCACGTTTTTTTTGTCTACCTGACAGTAAAACTTGCTCTGAAAAAGGCCGTTATCAGAAGTGCTATGAGGTGTATGAATCTTTTTAGTTTATTTTTTGTGTCTTCCCGTAGAGTTCTATTACGTGTTTGTGGAGATTTTTTAATATCTTTGGAAGATGGTCTAAGAGTTTTAAGAATTGGTTTGCTGTTTGCTTCTGCTAGGTCCTGTGAAAAAGGGCAAAGAGCAAAACACGGAGCGCAGCTTTTTTCTCAGAATGAAGTGTACACTGACTAGCAGGGGAAGAACAGTGAATATAAAGTCTGCTACGTGGAAGGTAACTAATGCAAAGGAATATTTGCATAGTTTGGCAGCTTCCTCTTCAGATGTCATAACACTGTATTTCAACATTTTTACTTCATGTAATGAGCTTGAGTTTCACTAAGTACTTTATAATTTAATGATTATGCTTCATTATGCTGAATTTTAATGCTGAATACATCACAGAGGTAACTGAAACAATGTTTTAAAATTAGATTTTCAAAACTCTTTTAATGAATTTTCCATTTTAAATTAGAGGTCATTTACTTACAAATAATTATAATTACCAAATATGTTTGCATAAAGCCTTCTCTGGGAAAAAAGTACTTGACACCACTTATGCTGATCCCTGATTTCTTTTGATTTCACACTGAAAATGTGACAGTTGAGGTCCCTCTGAAGGACTTCAATGCCATTCTTTTGAAGCTGCTGGCTCTCCCTTTTGTAACAGTTGGAACAAAAAGAGGCCAGCCCGATAACTTTCTGCAGTGAATGCATTTTCTCCTCTGGACAAAGTAACCTTTTACTGTATCCAGTGGATTATGGCTCACAGTTCTCTTTTATGATTTGAATTTGATTATTGTGGATCAAACAACTTCTTTGCTGCTGTCTGTGAACTATTTCTGCTTCAGAATCATTAAAAGAAAACCCCACAAAATGCAAAAGTTCCTGTCTGTTGAAGAATATATTTGATCTCTGTCATCAACTCTGCAGAAGATCTAAGATGGGGGTTACTCTTATTACCATAACTTTCAGATTTAAATTGTGAGATACTTTTTGCTGAGGCAGCTGCTCATCAGAGTTGTCATTATTGTGACTAGAAAGAAGAGTTCACAGAAATGCAGCAATGTCTGGTGTTGCTTCAGCCAGTGCTGAGGAAGGAGTTGGGCTGTGAACCCATCCCAGGATGTGTGGGGTGAAGAGGAGGAGGAGGAGGACACTGCTGTCCTCCAGCCATCTCTTGTCACTGTCCCCTTGAGGGGTGGGGAGGGGCAGGACTTGGCTCTGGTTGTGCTGATGGAAATAGGATTGTGTTGTCTGACAGACCAAACGTGGACTCTTTCTAAAACCCAACTCCCCGCAGGTGCTGCACTGCACTGGCCACATCCGCGTGTACGACACGTGTGGGAACCAGACTCACTGTGGATACAAAAAGCCTCCCATGACCTGCCTGGTGTTGATATGTGAACCTATTCCTCACCCCTCAAACATTGAGGTCCCCCTGGACAGTAAAACGTTCCTCAGTCGTCACAGTCTTGATATGAAATTTTCCTATTGTGATGAAAGGTAATATATATGATTCACACTGTAAAAAATAATTCATTTGAAAGATTTGCAGGGCTGGTACATGTTGGCTAATGTTTTCCTTCTCAATAACTTAATTCATCTTGACAATGCAATCATTGATGGTGTACTTGGGCTTTTTCTAACTGATCAAGATGTCTTAAAAGCCAGATTTTTAAATCTAAGGAGGATGCAGGGTTATTACTTTAGGATAATGGAAGGGAAAGGGACTTTTTATGTGGGCAGATAGTGACAGGACAATGGTTGTAAACTGATAGAGGGCATGTTTAGATTAGATATTAGGAAGAAATTCTTGATGAGAAGCTGTGGCTGCCCCACCCCTGGAAGTGTTCCAGGCCAGGCTGGATGGAGCCCTGAGCAGCCTGGTCTGGTGAAAGGGGTCCCTGCCCATGGCAGGAGTTTGGAACAGGATGGTCTTTAAGGTGCCTTCCAACCCAGGCCATTCTATGATTCTATGAATAAACCCTTTGCCTTCAGTTAACTGCCTCTCCAAATTGGTCTTTACTATAATGGCAGTGACTAAATTGAAATGAGAAGATTCTTCCAGACACTGAAAAAGTAGGATTTTAGGTTTGTCGAAGATGGGGCATTTTGGTGACTGAAAAGAGTGTGTGTGTAATACTTGTCAGATGTATTTTATTGCTACTGCTTCCCCCTCTCTCTGTTCCTCAGGAGATCGCTGTCTGCTTTCTTCTGTCAAAAAAACCCCAGATGTTCAGCTGTACTTTTAATGCAATACATCTGCTGTTGAAAAATGAGATTTTATGTTCTGGTGCATATCAGGGGTGTAGTCAGACACATCAGACTGATTTTCCTATCTTCTGGGAACTTAGCTTGACAAATTTGATAAATGCAAATGAAGGAAGTCAGCTCAAGGTTTTTTGTTTGGGGTTGGTTAGTTTCATTTTTTTGTTTTTAATTTGGTATTATTTGTTACTACCCGTTTCCTTTACTTTATAACAAAAGTGAATTTCTAGTTAGTTATTGCAGTTAGATGCAGAAAGAGGTTGATGCAGGTGATTTCTGACCTCTGCAGTAACAACCTTTCTAGGACTGATGGTGTCACATAAAAGGTACTTATTTGGTCACATTCTTCATCTAGAATGGGGCAAAATACAAGCCCTTCCCTGGTTAGCACTGCCCTCTAGAGACTAAAGAAATCCCATTTGCTTTAAAAGCAGGCAGTGCTTGAGTGGGAAGCGTAAATCTGATTCCTAATTTCTCTTACCTGCAGGATTAAAACTGTTGAAGTGCGTATCTTTGTTATTTTGTTAAATTCTCATATTTGCCTAAGCTGGTCTGTAAGTAGCTGGTCTACCTTGAAGCAAAAAGAAAAAAATGTCTAAGAAGTGGGGATTTGTTTAATCCTATCCCACTACGTGATTTATAAATACTCAGTGAGAAGTAAAATCCTATGCCTGCTGAAATGTCTCTTTTAAAGAAGCATCAAAATAGTGATTTATTTAAAAATGAAAAGTCCCAGTAAACCAAATTTGCTGCTGCTATGTGTGGAAGTGGTTCTTAAGGTTTTTCTAGATGTGCAAGCATTCAAATGCTCTGGTATTTGTGCTGGCCCGTGTCTGCTTTCCCGTAGTAATGTTTTCTCTTGTTTTAAAGAATTACAGAGTTGATGGGGTATGAGCCAGAGGAGCTCCTGGGTCGCTCAATCTATGAGTACTATCACGCACTGGATTCTGATCATCTGACCAAAACACACCACGACAGTAAGTGAAAACTGAATTTAAAGCCCTCAAACTACAGGAGATGAGAGACAGCCCTGGGGTAAAGCAGCAGAAGAACGAGGGCTTTCTTTTAGTTGCAGATATGAATCTGCAATGAATACTGACCTCAAACAGTTCTGGGGTTTTTCTGCCTGTAATTAAAGCTGGTGTCCTTTCTGCTTTTAGTGTTCACAAAAGGGCAGGTGACAACAGGACAGTACAGAATGCTGGCCAAACAAGGTGGCTATGTCTGGGTTGAAACTCAAGCAACTGTTATATACAACACTAAGAATTCTCAGCCACAGTGCATAGTGTGTGTGAACTATGTGTTGAGGTAAGTTGAGTGGACTTCGGTGTTCTTTGTCATCATGTCATCATTTTTACTAAAGACAAAGTCAGATTCTGATGGCACTGATCCCCTGTTGAGTATGTTATGATGTTACTGTTCCCTACCAGTAAAATTTTTCTTAGAGTACTGCCAGTCCTAGGATTAGAAATTGTATTTGAAAACAAAATGCTTTTTTGGTCTAGTGATGTTAGTAGATGATCTCTGCAGGTACATGAGTGTAGAACCAGCCTCTGTAAGCACTTTAGCATTTGTGTACATTCTAGACAACGCTCTAATCTTTGTCCCAAGTCTGGAGCAGTTAATTCCACTAATAACTTTGTCATGGAGTCAGAGCAGCAGTAGTGGTGTCATTCTTAATCCCATTTATCTTTTTCTTCCTTAGAACTCCTTTTTTAATTGAAAGCTTCAGCTGAGGGCAGACTGGTTGACTATTCTTCTGCAAATATCTGATAGTCCTAAATTAGTTTTTCAAAACATCAGTGAATGAGCCAGTATAAATCTATCAAGATAATTGCACATTAATTTAAAACAAAGAAAAGTAGTTTAGGAAATATCTAACTTTTTTCCCTTTTGTTTTAATCTTTTCCTTTTTCAAGGCTTTCAGAAAAGCATGTTTGTTTTTTACTTTTTTTTGATTGCACCACAATTAGTGCTTGCTTTGTCTGTTACTTTTGAGGAAAGAATGAGTAACAAAAAAAAATTCTTAAAGTTCTTATCCTGGTAATTTTGCGGGATATGTGAGGTGAGGTGTTTTTTGTTTGTTTTGGTTTAGTTTGGGGTTTTTGAGGGGGGAGAGTGGGTGGGTTTCAACCTACAAACCTATTAAGCCAGAATTTTCCTTTTAGCTGTTCTTTAACAGTCATCTTCCTCTCTGTCTGACAGTGGAATTGTTCAGAAGGACTTAATTTTTTCCCTTGGACAAACTGAGTGTATGCTGAAACCAGTGGAGTCTCCTGACATGAAGATGACCAAAATATTCAGTAAAGATGACCTGGATGATACCAACAGCCTATTTGAAAAACTTAAACAGGAACCAGATGCTTTAACTGTGCTGGCCCCAGCTGCTGGAGACACAATTATCTCTCTAGATTTCAGCAGTAATGGTGGGTGTGTGTTTAAATTGGAGAGCATGTTAATTAGCAAAGTTACTGTTTTATAGTAGATTTCAAAAAATAACCTCCCAGTACCACTTGCCCAGTGGTATTTCAACTGCTGTTTAAATTTAATGAGGTCCATAGACACGCACAGTACTGTTACTTAGGTTGATGGTTTCTTTTAATTTTTATAGAGTCTGATGAACAACAATGTGATGAAGTTCCTTTGTATAACGATGTAATGCTCCCCTCATCCAGTGAGAAATTGCAGAATATAAATATGGCAATGTCCCCACTACCTGCCTCTGAAACCACAAAGCCACTTCGTAGCAATGCTGATCCTGCACTCAATAGAGAAGTTGTATCAAAGCTGGAGCCAAACACAGAGCCACTCGAACTTTCTTTTACCATGCCTCAGGTGCAAGAGCAACCAACCAGCCCTTCTGATGCAAGTACCAGCCAAAGTTCACCTGAGGTGAGTTTCGTAACTTGGATATGCTGTCATTAAAATGGATGTGCTGTTGGGGCTTGTGGGGCAGATCTGGTTAAGGATGCAGCCAGGACAGGAATTGGAAATTATTTCTACCTTGTGACTTAAGCTCACGCCATGATCTGAGGACACTGATAAATTTTCCTATCTTTTCGTTAAAGTGAGTCTTTCAAATGTATGCAATACTACCTGATAGCAATAAGAAGAGCTTGGGATTGGTCTTTTTCATTCAGTTGGTTCAGAGACAACTTCCCTAAACAGCAAAGTAGTTGCAGTAAATTACTGTAGAGGTTACTTCCAGGTTTCAGCTAAGCAAGTGCTTCCCTGGTGGGGTAAATTTGAATGTATACAGACAAATGTAAGTGTTTTCCTTTCCCAAGCTATAGCTTGGGATTTATAGCTTGGGATTAGTTTCTACATTAGAACATTTTGCAGAGAATCTGTAGGTAACAATGCCAGGTGATGCAATGGTAGAAACCTAAAACTGTGCTCAAAATGTTTTCACAGCCCAGTAGTCCCAACGACTACTGCTTTGATGTGGATAATGATATGGCCAGTGAATTCAAACTGGAATTAGTGGAGAAACTCTTTGCCATAGATACAGAAGCGAAAAATCCATTCTCTACTCAGGTAATGTACAGTAACTTAAAATTCTTTATCATCTTTTTCTGAGTGTACTTCTTTTCCTTTTTAGAATGTTTTCAGGAACCTCCTTTCCTTTTTATATAATATTTTGATTAAAGTGCCAAAAAGCCCCAAAATTGTAAGGATTTGGTAAAAGGAAGAGCCTTGATGAAGTCATAGCTGAGATTTCTTCCACACTGATAAATTCCACCTCTTGTCTCTTCCAGGAAACCGATTTAGATTTAGAGATGTTGGCTCCTTACATCCCGATGGACGACGACTTCCAGCTGCGCTCCTTCGACCAGCTGTCCCCGCTGGAAAGCAGCTCCTCCAGCTCTCAGAGTGCAGCCACCATCACCATATTCCAGCCGAGTCCCACGGCGCCGGGCAGCGCTGAGGAGATGAAGCCGGCAGAGCGCGCGGACGATGTGAAGACGATAATTGTCCCTTCGTCGCCCGCGCGCGGGGTCCCCGAGTCCAGCAGTGCCCCCGCCTCGCCCTACAGCGGGAGCAGGAGTCGAACTGCCTCTCCCATCAGAGCAGGGAAAGGAACAGTGGATCAGGTGGAAAAGCCTTCTCCAGGAGCACCCAGCTTGCTAACAGTCACTCTGAATAAAAGGTACTTTAAAAGTGCAGCTTAAGCCCTGGTGTCTGTTCAAGGAATTAGATATAAATCCTGCCAGCTGTTGTGTGTTCATCCTCAGCGTTCTTCAGAGTAGAAATTGAGACATTTAAATTTGGACATGTCAAACAAGTCTTTTTTTAATAGTAAACTCCCCTAAAGTTAATTTCATGGTAGCTTTTACGTAAGCACCTCATGTAAAAGGCAGCTACTATAAAAATTCTGTTCTACTCTTGTAGCTGATGTGCAGCCTTTATAAAAATGCAGTAGGCAATTTACAGGTAGTTACACCCACACAATGTTTCTGGTGCTTTCCTTGTCCACTGTGTTAGAGGTTAGAGGCAACTACAGTCTGTGCTACAGATATTGCAGATATCAGATATACAGATACCTTTAAGCAACAGATATTGCTTTTCAAACTAAGTGTGTTTTGTGATGGACTGTGGTGCCTGTAGTAGATATTTATCACAATAGAAAACTATATTGAGTCAAACATGAGATTTCTGATATGTAAATGATTTATCAGTACATTGAAATATTCAGAATTCTTCCCTCACCCTTCATTCCCTTCTTTCTGTTGAAAGTGAACTGCTGAACTTTTATGCTTTTTCTTCTGCAGATTTAAAATTTTTTGTTAAAACTCAGTCTGAGATTCACAGCAAGATTAAAGGCTAACATTTGCTATGCTCATAGAAAATGGTTGTTGAAATAAGTAAATTTATGAACGAAAAGTAGTGGAGTTCATAAATTCAGTTCTATGATGTTGTATATGTAAGTGTCCACAAAAGAAGAATGGCTTGAGGAAAATAGAAACGTCTTAACAGCCTGAATCAATTTTTCTTAGATCTACTGCACTGGATGAAGAACTAAATCCAAAGATGCTAGCTTTGCATAATGCTCAGAGAAAACGAAAAATGGAACATGATGGTTCACTTTTTCAGGCAGTTGGAATTGTGAGTTTTGTTTTACCATTTTAAAATATTCACTTTTAACCTTGCAATTTCTGAAATGAGGCATCAGTGCAGACTCCTGAGTTGAGCTGTTGGTAAGCAGTGGAATCTTGGGATGAGAGATAATTGATAGTGAAATTTATATATATATATATACACACACATATATATAAGCAGATACTCCACTTTTAGTTCTCTTTTACTGTCGGCTTTTCAGGAGTGCCCTCTACACCCAAGTACATTTCTTGATTAGGTGGAAGATACTCTTCTGTGAACATACATGTTTCTTTAGTAGAATATGCACAAATATAAGACATCACGTTTAAATGTGTAATTGCTATATTTATTTAACTTTTGAATTCAAACTCAGTTTTCATATTTGTCAACACCGGAGATTAGTGTTCTTATGCTTCTTCCTATGCTTTTATTTTTCCATTGAGTCTGAGATTCCTTTAGTTAATCAGATAACAAGACCATCTGAACTGTGAGGGAAGAGAACTCCTATAATAACCTAGCAAATATCTATTGCTGCCACTCCCTTGCATGCATGCCCTCTGTAGTATTAGTGCGGGCACTTAGTAGCTCATCCTCATCTGTCCTAGCTATTCAAAAGAAACTTTGTAGATACTGCTAGATTTGTGTCACTTGATTGGGGGTTGTCCAGCTTGTTATTTTTTGCAAGGGTAGGTTGTCTGCATAATCTTTGTCTCTCACTGTCAGTTCTCAGTATTTTGAAACCTTGAGTTTTGCCGTTGCACACTGTTCTCTCTCTCATCTTCACTGCAAATTCACACTTCTCAAGTTTTGAGAAGTCTTAGCCTTATCTTAGTTCCTCTACTGCAATGTAGCCTTTGAGCTTTGTTTCTCTACTGAGGCACCTCCTAGCTGTACTCATCTACCATATCTTACAGCGCAGGATTATTTTTCCTCTGAACTCTCCTTACTCCTGTACTAGCATTCTAGTCTGGGCATAAGACAAATCAGTTTTTCTATGCCATTTCTATGTGGTTGTTTTCATTTGCTAAATGCTTTGCACTTCCATGCATGTTGTTCTGCTGCTTCCAGAAGCCCCGTAAGAACACAACTCTGCCAGAAATGTTACTGCCTTCCACTGCCCTTTTCTCATGCAGAGGTGCTACAGCTGTCATAGTGTTGCTGATAAAATATTTAAAACAGCACGAGATGTCATTAAATACACAGAACACAAGCAGTTCAGCATTAACTGCTGGAATAGTGTTCAGGCTTCTGTGCTTAGTGCCAGTTTAATGCTTACAGGTTCAGACTTCATCCTTTGCTAAACCTTTTTCTTTATATGTATCTGACAAAAGTGTTATAAATATTTTGATGGTTTCTCAGAGTCAGAAGCTGAATTTCCATGAAGCTGGGTCTTAGTGGAGTTACTTTAAGCAAGTGCGTTTGTTATTTGACTTCTCTCTCCACAATGGATTTCTGGGAGGATATACAGGCCTTTCATACAAGCAGAAGAAAAATGATGTTAAATCCAGTCTTAGAATACATGCTATTCTAGGGTTGTACAAACACTTGCCACAAGTTCTTAGGTCTAGGGAAGTGGGATGTATATTGCAAAGAGTGAAAATAAGTGAAGACCAAAGTAAAATACTACTTTATCTTCGTAGAAAACAGGAGAATTAGACAAGGACAAGAGGACAAGGACAAAATACTGTGTTATAGTAAGGTCATAAAATAATATAAATCATTACCCTGGAGCAGTTACAAGCTATATCTTTCTTAACATGAAGGGCTGGAATGCATTAATAGTAAAAAAAAAAGAAGCAGCAGCAATGTAGATGACTAATCTCACTATGAACTGCAGCTCTGAGTTAACTATTACTTCTACTATACAGCTGCTCTTTTGACTTGCACGGGTGTTTTATAATCTGAAAACATATGCTCTTCACTGTTTTAAGTGTTGAGGATAATGGCAGTGTTCTGAAATACCTTCTCTTTTTGCAGCAGTCAGTATCACTAACAAGACCAAACTTTGCAGATTCAAGTACTTTTGCCAGCAGGCTTAATACTAAGATGGTGCTTTTTCCTTCCATCCCATCTGTTTCAGTGGCAGCTTCTTCTTCCTTATCCCAATTATATGAAGCCCTTACAGCTTCCTAATCTTCCTATCTTCTGTTCTGCTGTCAAAACAATATGCTAAGGAGCCATATCTGCACTAGGCTGGTGTAGGACTGCATTTTCCACAAGGCTTGGGTCAGGTGGCTTGGTGGCAATAACTGGAGTGCAAGCAGAATTTACATCCTAACTGTGTAGATAGAATCGACCTACTGAGGTTCCTGAATCTCCTGCCTACACTATTAATTTCAGTGCAGAAAGCCATTAGAGACTCCAGTGAAAACCTGATGCTTACTCACCCCAGAGCAGGGGTAATTAAATGGGTGTGTTTGTGTACATGTACATGCTAATCTTGAGCGTGGTAACTGATGATAACCAGGATTTTGTAATTGTTTTCTGTAAGGGAAGTAAGGTCTCGAAATCTGATTCAGTTTTCTGTTAAATAATTTTCAAGTTAGTGTACTTGGAAATATATTTCTCCCCAAATTCTGAACAAAATCCACTTTAAATTGTAGCAATGCCTACATTAGTACTTAGTGACGGGAACTGTTAATTTGGAAGAGGGACGTGGAGGGTTATAAAGACACAGTATTCACTAAAGAAGATTAATTTTATTTCTTTCTAGGGGTCTTTATTCCAGCAGACAGGTGACCGTGGAGGAAATGCATCACTTGCTTGGAAACGTGTAAAGGGATGCAAAACAAATGGTCACAGTGGAGTGGAGCAAAAGACAATCATTCTACTATCAACTGGTTGGTATCTTCCTTTCCTAGGCAGAGGGGGTGGAGGGGGCTGTGTGAGAGAGCAGAGTCTCCAAAACTATCCAAACTTAGCTCCTTGAACAGCTCTAGGTGAGGTTAAGCACGGTGAATAAAGTGCACTTTTTCTCCTTCCCCTCCCTCTTTAGACATAGCGAGTAAACTTCTAGGGCAGTCGATGGATGAGAGTGGACTCCCCCAACTCACGAGTTACGACTGCGAAGTAAACGCTCCCATACAAGGCAACAGAAACCTGCTACAGGGGGAAGAACTGCTCAGAGCTCTGGATCAAGTTAACTGAGCTTTCACAAAACTTGCTCCTTTTTTGGACACTGGTGAATCATCACCTAAAGCAGTCTATTTATATTTTCTATATCTGATTTTAGAAGCCTGGCTACAGTACTGCACTAATTCAGTTAGTTCAGTTTTGATCCCCTTTCTACTTATTTTGACAGTCTTTTTAATATGTTCTTTATGTAACAATAACTCAAACTATAGTGCATTTTTATAATTCTTTGGTACATACACTTTTAAGTCCATTACATTTAAAACACACTTGCAATAGCAGCTTTGAAATATGCACCTGATTTAAAAAAAAATATTTATTTTTTGGCTGGGGAGTTGGTCACCAAAACTTATCATTAGTAAAATGTCAACACAGGAAAAACTGGCAATACTTCCATCCTGCTTTTCATAGGTAGTTGGAAGACTTGTGCTCTCTTACTCTTTATGTTCAAGTAAGTTTTTTATGTTAATAGTTTTTATAAGAAACAACAACGCTTTGCAGCGGTGCATTGTAGCCACAATCGCACAATATATTTTCTTAAAAAATACCAGCAGTTCCTCATGCAATATATTCTGCGTTTATAAAAACTAGTTTTTAAGAAGAATCTTTTGTTTGCCTATGAAAACATGTTTAAACCTGGATTATGTCATTATTTTAGTCACGTTGTAATATAAATTGTTCTTAAATGCTGTCTTATGCTTTTGACTTCAGTGAGTGTGGTTAGTCAAAGGAAAGGCTTTATCTGGAAAGGGCTAGCAGCATTTTATTTGGATACGTTCTCAATTTAGAGAAAGTTTGATGTTCTTAAAGTAGTCACTTTGCCAGCTTAAAAAAAAAATCCCTGCCTGTAGTTGTTGAAGTTAATGCTAATATTGTGTATGATCTTAAATCTAAATGTTCAGCTTACCCTGTGTGGTATAGGTGATATTTCAAGCAGATTGTAAAACATCTTGCATTGTTAGCAAACTTTTATCTAGTACATCATTGAGTTGCTCAATATTTTGATGTTTTGGTTTTATGCACCTTGTTGCTATTAACATCCATATGTTTTCATGTAGATTTCAATAACTTGAATATATTTAGAAGCCTTTTTATTTAGAAATATATAGTTGTCACAAACATCTTATTTTCCTATATGTACTGTACAAAACCTTCATTCACTCATTCTTTTTGCTCTTTGTGGTTGGATCTAACACTAACTGTATTGTTTTCTTACATCAATAAACTATATGTGGACCAGGCCCCCTTGGGGAGTGTGTTATCTGAGAGAAATGAGATAATTTATATTTTTGTTAGTGGTTATTGTTCATCCGTGTTCCCTTTTTAACTTAGAGTTGGTTGGAAATCACTGCTTCCTTATTTTGATTGTAACATCTCTGCGTTAATTATTTGAGCCTGTTCAGTACTGAAGTCTCCTAGACAGTGTTGTACTACCACTCGCCAAAGATGTTACACTTCTCAACCTGTTATCACACCAGTGAGCAAACCTGGCAGCGAGGAGGCAGCGGTTTTGTTTTACTTTAGAGCAGAAAGGATTCATCTTTATGAACAGCTTAAAGGCTTGTCTCTGGGAGCTTTATCAAGGTAACACAGGAAAGCAGGAAAAGATAAAATTCACAGGAGTGATTTATCTTAGATGGATTTTCATTAGGAAACTCCATGATTAAAATATTAAGCTGGTACTTGATAAAACTTGTTCCACATTTTTGTGCTGTTGACCCAGTGACTTTCCTCATTTTGCTGTCATAAAACACAATGCTACTGGTAACCCTGTGTTGTGTAAATATGGTCAAGAGATTCTGTGCATTCTCCAAACTGTTTTTAAAAAAACTTATCTCAGTATATGTAATCAACTGTGGAGTGTCACAGGAGTTAGTTTGGTTTTATGTTGTAAACTTTTTGGTTCATTGCACTGTTTTGAAATCAGTGTAATAGTACATAAGCGTAACCTGTTCTCTAAAATTACTGTTTCACTGAAAGGAGCACTTCCCAAACTGCCACAACTGTATGAAACTAAAAGGACACTATTAACAAAAGAATAAGGCACTGGCAGCAGAAGATAGTTGCACACTTGTTAAAGTTTTGAGTAGAAGTTGCAGAGAGGAGAAGGTGTGTAGGGGCAGTCAGCTGGAGCCGAAGCTTCATGCAGAGAATATTTTCACTAGTGAACATTTTTAATGCATTTTTAATGGCTAAAAGCAGCAGAGCTCTTCCCTGCCTGCTGTGTCTGGGCTGGCATTCTTTCTGTAGCATTTCTTTCTCTGTCAGCAGTTCAAAGGTTTAAATAGTGAAGTCGGGTAAAGCCCCCGCTGTTTAGGGCACCCCTCCTGCTTAGCTCTGCATGGATTGATGTGGTGCTTCTGAGAGAGACTTTGCAGGCAGGTGAAAGTTGGGTTCTACTTTTGTACTGCCCCACCAAGCTTTGAACCGGCCTGGGCGGGGTTATCCCTTTGCACTCTCAAGAGGAAGGTTAGAAGTGTTGTGCTGCTCTCTTGGCCGTGTTTTGGAGGAGCCTGACCTGTTTGGATCTGTCAGGTCCTCTTCAGTGCACTAAGAGGGCAGAAAGTTCTCATAGAGAAGAACTGAAGTAACCCACATGATTTCTGGTCGTGAGCCTGCTGGAGTCAGAGAAGGGCTTGGGTTGGAAGGGACTTTAAAGATCATCTTGTTCCCACACCCTGTCATGGGCAGGAACACCTTCCATGAGATCAGGTTGCTCAGAGCCCCATCCACCCTGTCCTTGATCATCTCTGATCTTAGTGACAGCAGCTATGGATTTAGCTGAGCCATATTTCATCTAAAGATCTCAATTCTAATATTTTTTACTATGCATAATAACAAGGCATTTTGATTACTGTGATGAACTGCAGTAGCTGTATTGGTTTACTGTAGGGGAAAAATAACCTAACAAAACCCCCTCAAGCCTCCTGGAGATACTGAACAAGGCACAGAAAAGGAACAGTAATTGCTCTGGCCTTCTAAGAGCTTTGCTAAATGCAATGCCAGTTTGTAAAACCTAGAAGTACACCTTTCAGTTGCTTTTTTTAATTTCTGTTTTACTAACTTTTTTCTCCCCCTGTTAAACATTTTGTTTTTCTCTTTAGACTCCAGGAACACACAGTCTGATTCTAGAGCTAATTTGGAGTACAAGCATCTAGAAAAAATAGCTTTCTAAATGTTTTCTTAGTGATTTTGCATACTTTCTTTGCTGACTTGCTGCCTTTTCAAAATATTGAGGCACTATATTAGAAATTATGAGGAAATTAATGACTGGGAGGGTGGTGAGACACTGGCACAGGTTTCCTAGAGCAGCTGTGGATGCCCCAACCCAGCAGTGTTCAAGGCCAGGTTGGATGGGGCTTGGAGCAACCTGTTCTAGTGAAAGGTGTCCCTGCCCATGGCAGGGGGTTGGAACTAGGTGCATTTTAAGGTGCCTTCCCACCCAAATCATTCTGTGATTTATTCTTGTAAAGAAGAAACTCTGGGTAAATACAGTATTTTCTCCTGTATATAGAACATGCTAATTATGTGAAAATGATAAACTGAGGAGAATAACAAAGTTATCTTCCAAGTCTTCCGGACTACAGCAGTAGTCAAGCCAGGCCTTCTTTAGGGCATGGTACAATTATTGTTTTTACATACAGATTTTAATTGATGTTTTAATCATCAACAGTCATGATTTTGTTAAAGGGTAAAGGAATTTTTAAACTAGTATTTATGATGGTATGATTCCTTCCTTTACCTTAAAGTAGTTAAAATTAACTACAGCTGTAACTCCCCAGAAATCACTTAAATAGGCTGTGCAGTAACTTATCTTGGGTGTAAGATACTGAGTAAATTAAGGTAGCCTGGAGTCCAAAGTACTTCTTGCTAACTTACCTTCCTCCCACCTAGTGAGACTGGCTTGGACTTTGGAGATCTTTGAAAACCTTTGGGTGAAATGGAAACAACTTACCTGAGGAAAGAAACTTAATAGTATCTGTGTACACACATTAAACTCTCCCAAAGTAATTACTGAATTAAAGAATCACAGATTAGGGCCCAAAAGAACCATTTACACATAACACCAGAGAGGGTCTTAAAGACTTCAAAGCTTAGTTTGGATGAAATTATCAGCTCTGCTTCCAATGAAATACAACTGTCAGGTCAGATCATTCTGATGATTACAGGTTAAACTATTGCATATTTAATGGTAATGTTTCATTACTTAAAGAGCTGTTTAATTAAACAGCTAAGCACTGGCAGCTAAAAGCAGTATCTGCTGGCAAGTGTTCTCCCCTGTTACACTGCTGTGTGAACCTTTCCTGACAGTGCAGTGGATCTGGGAGCATCCTGCCACTGTCAGCCGGGCTGGACAGGCCCCAGGTCAGCCATCTGTCCCCTGCCCAGAGCACGCAGCTCGCTCAAATGTCACTGCACTTAGGCACATTACTCAAACTGCAACTGTCCAGCATGAAAATAAACACCTCACAGACCACGAGGACTTTGTAGGAAGTCCATTTTCATAGGAATTCCACACGAGTTGGGTATCCAGCTTTCATTAAAAGTACCATTATGACTTAAAGCTCCGTTCTGGAGGACTGTGATTTTTGATCCAAATTCTAGAAATGAATTGTCATTTTCCTTCTGCTTCCCTGTTTACCTTGAGCAAGTTACCAAAAAGTTAAAGAGTTTGCTACTGGATTTATACAGTACAGTAGATTTTGTGAATAATAGCAGTATTCTCTCATGAAGAAGTGGTATATTTTAATGGAATTCTTTTTTGGAACCAAGTACAACGTATTGCAATTGATATTTCTCTTGAAACATTTTGACGTACTTGTGACTGTATTTCTTTTTGATTGTGTAACAGTATAAAATTCAATAAAAGAGAGGGTTTGTTTCTAATTTGTGACATCTGTGATCTTTCTGTTCATCCCTTTTCCCTGTTGTAGAAGGTAGAGGTGGCAGCCTGCATTAAAGTGAACTAAACCACTGTGCAGAGTAACAAACTCGTTGCAGGTTTCAGACCTTACTGCCTCCTGTCAGAAGCTTGGGCACCAAGCAGACATGTGGTCACAGTCCCCAAAAATATACATTTTATATTAAATATAATACAAATATATAATATTTATATACAAGCTGAATCCCATTCACATGTGGTTCTCCCACCTGAATTAAGCAGATCACATGCATGAACAAAAGAGGTCAAACATGAAATTTATCAAGTCGGACATGGGGATGGCGTAGGTTTTCCTGGGGGAAGCCAAAGAGAGAGCAACAGCTACAGAGCCAGAGGGACAGAGGACATTTATGAAGCCTCTTTGATTATTCACACCAAGAATGCCCTTAATAACAAAAACCAAACTTGTTTGAATCCATCGTCACGTCTCCAGGTGATTTCAGTTGCTGTTGGTACTTGCAAATAACTCAACAAGAACTTGTGACTCCTGCTGTCCTGTTAAATCAATGCCACTTCCTACTGCACAGATTAAAAAAGGTTTTGCAACATTTGTGCTTGTTGGGAAGTCTGAAAGCAGGAGGCATGGGCCAGTAGAGTATGATCCTGTTACTAGCAATAAGTTTGTACATACTGAAGGTGGAATACGCTATTTAATAAAATGTATTCATGATTTATTTTCATGCAAATTGATTGAAACATCATTTATTTTCATGTTTTCAACTTGAAAATGTGTCTAATGCAATCATATAAGGTATTAAAAAAAAAACTTGTTTTGTGCCATATGCACCTGGAAAACCCCATTATTTATATTGGTGCAGGATAAATGGCTTTTAACTGGCAACTTATAAACTAGGAATTAACAGGGCAAATAAGATTTCATCCTTTTGTTTAGTGGTTGAATATGAAAGATACAGTAACCAGCACACTATTCCTTACATCATCTAATTTTTTTTTTTGTTAGTTTGAAGGCATTAATTGTACTAAAATGTACTAATGAATAATCCGAAGGAGCACTGAAAACACAGCTGATGAAGAAGAGTAGAGTATTAATTAGTCTAAAAATTGATACTGTATTTAATTTTATATACCACACAAGGGGAATTGTACAAAGAGACCCTGTTACTTGGTTTTATTCTTCTGCATTTTCATTCTTTACATTGTACGTAAACTTTCCGCAAGGGAAGACATAGCGCACATTGACATGAGCACAACAGCCTCATCCTCACTACATCTTGCATCATACAGGCCAATCTGCCATAGGGAAAAAAATAATTCCATATAGCTTGATGTTCCTTGAAACATCACCTCTGAGAAATCACCCCACTTACTGCACGCTTAAAATACAAAAATCAGAAAACACACTCGGAGCTTCAGAAATTCAGCATCAGTCCAGAGCCAGGCTCCTCTGCTCCTATTAAATTAAGGGATAACTCCTATATCTAAACAGGGCTTGGCTTGAGCTGTGTATAATGATGAACTCACTCCATGATGTGTCAGTTTTGACTTACTTGTGCTTTGAATCCTTAAATCCATTGGGGGGGAGCACATTATATCTGTTTTCCTAACAGCGCTGGCATTCTGCTCCAAAATCAGTACAATCTGTTGAAGTCAGGGTCACATACTGGATGAACGGGATCACTGCCCTACATCTCTAAACATGAATCCAAATGCTAGATGAAAGCGTCTTTTCAGAAAAAGGAAAAAAAAACACAAACCAAACCCCGGCAGGTGCAGCTCTCCTCCCACAGCTGCTAAACCCTGTCCAGTTCATATGCAACAGCTCTGCAAATATCTCTGTTCCTATAGTCAATGTCATTGGCAACCAGTGGTGCTCACAGGCAACTGCTGTTCAGCCCATGGCCAATCACCCCCTAATAAAGGCTGCTAAAGGTTGGATTCCAGCAACCTTTTGGGAAATACAATAAATATGGAAAGATGCTTGCATGCCTGAAGCACTGTGGGAGCTCCTGACAGCTTCATGTGCCTCGCTGTAAGGAGCAACCTTTGGATCAATTAGTTGATGCTAATGGTGAACTGTAGAACATCACGGCACCGTAGCCAGCAGAATTCAACATTCATTTCGCAGTGCATGATTATTCGAGGAAGCAAAATCTGAATTTTTAACCCGGTCGCTGGGAACACTCCTGCAGGTTTAAACATCCCAAAGGCACCGCGCAAGGCTCCATCCCAAGCGCATTCCATACATCCCCTACACGCTGTTTGTCACCCATTAAGGCTTCCCCTGCGCAGGGGGG
>VZTG01004377.1:130316-142728 GCA_013397845.1 Melanocharis versteri | reverse complement strand
CGCTTCCACACCGTCTTCTAGTGAGTGAGGGAGGGAGGGAGGGAAGGGATGGCTCCCGGCCGCCCCTCAGCCCACGCCGCGCCTGCCCCTCGCCTGGCCCGCAGCCCCCGCTGCTCAGCTTCCCCCGGGGGACGGGCAGCCCTAAAGGCGGTGCGGGTGAGCCGTGTGCCCCCTCAGGCCTAGCTCAGGGAGAGGGTTGCCCGACTGGGGTCTAGGTAAATGGCAGTGAAGCATCGGTCCCTGTGTAATGCTGGAAAAAAGTTTTTAATTCAGTGTATTTCGTGCACTAGGAATGTGTTTGATTTGGGCGCTGACTCCGCAGGGAGCTTGGTGTAATCCTCGTGACACTTAAAGGTGTGATCGCAGGACGTTGCATGTTTCACAGAATCATAGAATATCCTGAGTTGGAGTCCAGCTCCTGGCCCTGCACAGGACACTCCAAGAGTCATACCCTGTGCCTGAGAATCTTGTCCAAACTCTTCTTGAACTCTGTCAGGTTGTGATTCTTGGGGTTGTCCTATGCAGGGCCAGGAGTTGGACTCAGTGATCCTTTTAGGTCCCTGCCAGCTGAGGACATTCAATGATTCTATATTTTTAGAACATCTAAAGTTTGTTTCTGCATTATGGAATTTTTAAATCCCACAGCTTTATATTTACTTGCTTTAACATGTTGCTTTTTTTGGTTTATTTGTTTGCTTTAGTGGTAGAATAAGAGCTTTGGAGAAGAATAAGCTCACAAAGAAGACTCTAGATCTGGCCCAGCAGTACTTCTTGCCCCCCTACTCCTTCCAGATCCGAGTTGGTGCTCTGTACCTTCTGTATGGGCTCTATAATGCCCAGCTTTGTCAGCCAAAACAAAAGGTAATTGTTCCTGAGGTTTTATTCTCAGGAGATACTAGGTGTAAGATATGTGGTATGCCGCTCTCTACTTTGTCATCATAAATGGTTAGAGCCTTTCCTCTCGCTTTCTTATAATAAAAATACTTAAAACCACATTGGAAGCTGTTGGAAAAGGCAGGGACAGAGAATGTGCTCATCAGCTGTAGGGTGAACCCCATTACAGCCTGAGTTATTCTTTAGAATTCCAACAGAATGCAGACTGACTAAATTATTTCCACTTCCTGTTTACCAGAAAGGAAACACATAGATAGATTGAGAGGGTGCAAGCCTGAATGACACCCTCCTTGCTACTTTTAGGATAGGAGACCAGTATCTAAAGGAGTTGCAAACTCAGTGCAAAGAGAAATGGTTTGCTTAGGAGCTGTGTGATATATATTGTGTGCACATACAAAATTGAGTCCAAATTCCTTAAACAACAAACCGAACTTGGAGTAGTCTTCGATGATGTCATGATGTCTTATATTTTGACCTCAGAGAAATCAGTAACTTTTATGAAGATGAATTTAGGCAATTTTAAAACCACTGCTGGATAGCAGCTGTAAGAGAGTACATGGGTTCTCAAGAAAGTTAAGCAGAGGGAAAGTGAAGTGAGCAGAGTGGATGTGACAGGAGAGGAAGGAAGAAATAAGGGAGAGAGAACATTTATGAGCATTTAGTGGTGTAAGTATTGTTTCCTAATCAGTAGTGAAGGGGAATCTCCTAGGTGCAGACTATTTTTCACACATTTCAGAATGTGAAGAATTAATGTTTTCAAATGTAGAAAGGGCTTGTGTTCCATGTCACTCTCCAAGCTGCAGTGGGAAGATTTAACACGAGAGTATAATAATCTTAAGTGCATAAAATGATGATAGTAATAACAAATGTTATAGTGGGATCCTTCCTGCAACTCTGTGATCATCTGACATGCTACCCCGTGGACATCCAGGTGTTATCTGTAGTCAGATCACAGTAGTCAGCTCAGTTAATTTTTATTGTTGAAATATTGGTGTAACAGTATGTAACTTGTTTGTTGCAGATCAGAATTGCACTCAAGGATTGGCCTGAAATCCAGAAATTCCAGCAGGATCTGCTTGACTCCCAGCATTATGATGCAGCCTATATCTTTAGGAGACTGCGGCTTGCCAGAGCCTTCCATTTCACAGCAATGCCAAAGCCAGTGAGTTATTACATTAATGACTTACATTTTTAAATGAAATACCCTCATCTTTCAATGCCTGACAGTTCAACAGCAGTCGTGGTTAGCTCAGCCTTGAGGCTGTGTTCAAATGCAATATGTGTGGCTTCACATAGGTAGGTGATGTAGAGCTTAGAGGATGTTTGAATGCTTCTCACCTGAAAATATTTTTTCATTATCTAATGTTCCTAATAGATTTGAGATGTCTTACCAGTTGGGGAAATGAGTCTGGGTGCTGGATTACATTCTTGACTAGAGAATAATTTGTGAAAAGTGCTGTCTCTGAGCATGGGGCAGCAAAGCTGTTGCTGGTGAGATGGTTTTATGCCTTTCAGCATCTCCTATCTCCTGACTGATGGATGTGCAGTAGGAATTCTCAAGAGGAGGTGCCATTTTAAGTTTCCTTTCAGGTTATAAACGCTGTCTCTTGTTTTAGCTGACCTACAGAACTAAGAAGAAGATTGAGGAAAATTGTTTTAGAGAAGAATTTAAGGACCCGAGTAACAGAGTGAACAGCCTCATCACTAATGATGTATTGGAGGTACAGTAACCTTTCAACTACAGATTAATCAATGGGGTTTGTTTTGTTTTAATTCCTCTGTTGTCCAAGAGCTGTAACTTCTCTAATCAGCACAGTCTTGTCCCTTGTAAGTCTCTTTTGGAATGCAGACTAAGGTGGTAGCCTGTAATTTTACCAGACACTCAGAAACATGGCATTTAGTTTGGAAGAATTGTGGTACCTTTTTCAATACTGAAATACGCTCTGATGTTTTGTGGTTTTGCCTCAGTTAGATGTAAAAGGGTGTAAGTGGTTAATTGTCACTTAGAGAAAAATGGAAAATGGGGAGAAGCGTGTTTGTTTTGATATGTCTGCAGGTTGCAGCTGGAGGATTGATACTTGTGGGGATATGAATTTACTTATCTGCAAGTTTATAGCCTTCTTTCACCTTTATTTCTCCTTTCAAAACTTGGGTTTTTTATTATATGATACATTTTATTAAAGAAGTTGAGTAATTCAAGCCAGGTAAAGGTTCTTAAATTGCTCAGTATTGCTTATATCTTTCTTTGCAGGTGTTTTCATTTATTGCTGGTAAATGTGTATCAGTAAGGTTGACTGCAGTGGTACAGAAATCTGTGAAGTAAAATGTTTCCTCCAAAGAGATGGAAATAAACCACAGTATCAGAATGAAACCTGTGTGAACAGTGGCCCTGAGTAACCTTCTCAGTTTAAATAATAAAATATACTCTTTCTTCTTTAGCTTATTTGATGGGTCGTTGTTGGTTAGCAGGATTTCTTGGCTCCCTAAAACTCAAATGATCTTACCAGAATCAGTTTCTAACATTCCTCCTGGTCCAGTGGTCTCCTTAGAATGATTTCTGTAACCCTGGGTTTGTACATTGAGGACTAATACTGCTTTACTGCTGGAATTTTTTTTTTCCTGAAAGATGCTTTTTATTTTTAATAATTTCAGGAACTGATGAATATTCACGACCACTATCAGAAAATGAAGTGTGTCATTTCAGCTGACAAATCCCAGCCAGACAAGGCCCTGAGCTTGATAAAAGATGACTTTGTGGTTAATCTCAAAGACATAACCTTGGAACATCAGGAATGGCAGCAGAACAGAGTGGTAGGTAGTACCAACCACTGTGCTGTGGTCACTTAGCAGGTTGGATTAACATGTAAGAACTGGATTTCTTGGTGTGATCACCTCTGAGCTGGTAAATCTCAGACTGAAGGAGAAGGAACTGTGACACTGAAGGCATGGAATGTGTAAAACCCGATGCAGAGATCTGGTATGGAGGAAAGGACTTGTGTGTGGTCCTGCCTCACAGCTGACTGCTGAGAGGGAAGCCCTGAAGGTCTGACCTCGTGAAATACCTCTGTAACACATTCCTGGGTCAAAGAAAGGCCCCAGTGTAATGTGAATGTAAAAAATGGGCATGTGTGTAAATACTTGTTTTTAACAGTTCGTGGATTTTAGCTGTCTTGTATATGACAGATATTTAAAAAAAAACTCTTTTCTTCCGCACAGAAATTATTCCGAAATGCTAAAGAAACTGATGAAACAGAAAACAAAAAGAAAGAAGAGACTTTGCTAGAATCAGAGGTAAGGAAACTGAACTACTTTGCTGCATTGCACCAGCCAAACCTGTTCATTTTTTGACTTCAGATCTCAGGCTAAGCAGTGTAGGTCAAAGTTTGACAGTGTCAAAATCAGTTCCAGGGACAGCTTGTGGGGCTGGTTGCTTGCTTTTGTTTTTAACTCACATTGTTTTCTACTGAGCTGTGGGCATTTACTGCTGCAACAGCTCTTAGATGGTCATAATAAAAAGTGTCTCTCAGGTAAGGAGGGAAAAAAGCTGTATTTTCTTGGCCAAACTCCTTTACTCTTCCTCCTGGAGTTTCAACTAAATGCCATAATTCATTTTTTATGCTTCAAAGTTGTCTCATGTTGTACTTGTCTGCTTATTTCAACTTTGAATTTGAGTAAGATGTGAAGTTTCAAATTTGATTTTTCTCCTCCTGGGCTTTGTAACAGTGAAAGCAACCAAAATTATGCTGTCTCTTTAATGAAATTTGAATTTTTTTTTTCTCATGAAGTACCATTTTGGTGGCATTGAAATTATGTAGAACTAATTATAGAGTTACAGCTGTAGTGAGATACTGCTCGAGTGATTGCCTGATGTAATACCTCATTTCAGTACTGCTATAATAGAATAAGAATCTTTTCTGACTGGACTCTTGTTTCTTTGCAGGGTTCTGAAAGAGCAAGTGCCCTTGCCAGAATCAAATACAGGTCTTACTCTGCTGTTGTTGAGGTGAGTATGAAGTTTGATAATGGGGATGTATTTATTTTTCAAGAACAGTTTTAAGTGCCGGTTTAATGTAAATGTTGGGTCAAAAAGGAATGAGTTAAAACTGCACTCTGTAATTCAAGTTTTGAATGTTCTAGTTTTCCTAACACCACAGGGAAACCCAAAGCTCTTCTTCTGGTTAGATTTATGGAACAATGCAGATAAGGCCTGTGTCTGGGGGATTTTCATTTACAGGGTATCTTTTAATGTCTGTGCTCTGTTTAAGTAGATGGAATTTTAAGAAGATGTATAAAAATACCTGAGAGTTTAATTGCGCAGATTCCTTGAATATTAGACATAGGAATCTTGGAAGATGCCTGTGAAAATGGAACTTGGGAGTTTAAAGTCAGTTGCAAGTTCTTGGAAACTTTGTTTCCATAGCTTTAAAAAAATATTGCTGGTTTGTCTTTTTCTTAGCAAGCCTATGAGGAACATCTCAACTTTCTCTGTTTATTAAAATCTCATATAGAAAAATATGTCATTAAGTGAAACAGAGCTCTGGGTTTTATAACAGTCCAGACTTGTGAATGTGCAGTGATGTTTCCTAGGCACTTAAGCAAAATATGATGGTAAGGAGGCTTTACAGAGCAGCAGCTTTTGGAAGTGTTTCTTTTGTGTAGGGGGGTGCAACATGCTGTGGGTTGGTAGTAACAGAGAATGGATTGGGAATTAATGAACGTTTCATTAGCTGCATTTTAAGTTATACACTCATTAAATCATAGAAGAGCATTGTCTTGTTAAAACTGAAGAACAGCAACTAGTGGGAATCCTCCCTCCCTTCTTTCCCTTTCTCTTCCATCTCCACCCTGACATCAAGTTGATGCTTTGGTCCCTGCTGGTTTGTCAAGTGACCCACAGCAAGATCTGGCTGTAGAAGTTCAGCTTTTTCTGTGTCATTCAGGCTTCCAAATCCAGGAGACATCGTCAAGTGCAGTTAGAATCCTCTGATTCAGGACTCAGTTGTGGGAAGTCTCCAAGTCGAAATAAAAAAGCCAGCAGGAGACCACAGCCAGCAAGGAGGAGAGGTTCTTCAGAAGTCAGAGGTATTTCTCCATTGCATCCATGAACCGGGGGAGATTGCAAAAGTTTATCCATTGCTTTGCTAGGCGGGTTAAATTTTGCTGTTGATCAGCAGAATTCATGGGAAATTACTTTTCCTAAGGAAATTCTCTTTCTGATATCCAGCTTTGAAACTGATAGAAGTTGCTCTGCTGTCTACATTTTTTGTTTACTCCTTGTTATAGGTTAAATGAAATTAAACAGCAAAATGGTTTTGAATTGTCTTTATTTTTTGAATTATGTTTATTTTGAAGATGGGGATTTAATTTCAAAGCTCCAGACTCTGTTTTCAGACTTGCTTAGCCTCTGCTGGAAAAAAAGTTGCTGAGGAAATGAATCCCTCTTCAGAGATGAGCATTAGGCAGTGTTGCCTTTCCTTGACTTTAAAAGAGTAGATGAAGTGTTGAGGAGCAGTAAGGGCATTTTGAATTATCATTGAACTGGGTGGATGATTAATTTGCTTTAAATTGGTAGTGTTAATTACTTGTTATTGAAGGTTTCTTAGTGAGCCGTATTGAAGGTACTGTGAAAAGTAGGTTTGTCTACAGCATTTTGACAGCAGCAGTGAACAATCTTTGAACTACTGGACGAGGGATGTAGAAGCAAAAAAACCTGACAATTTTTCCTCAAAATCTGTGTGCAGGTGAAATGCAAGCGGCAAAGGAAACTGTTACTCAGCATATTGGGATGCCAATAATCACGGAAGAGGACTCGGATGAAGGAGGTACAGTGATTGGAATTCCAGCAAACCTGTGACTCATTTTTAAACATTCCTCTGCTGTGTTTTTCTGAAACTAAAGCTGATATTTTGGATCATGTCTTGCCGCCTTGCAAAAGCTAGATTTGGTTTTAGCCTGCAAATAGTTGCATGAAAATTGGAACTGTAAAACGCCATGGCGAAAACCCGAGAGTAATTTTTTCTACACAGATTTCATCATGGTGTGTTCAGAGTCAAAATTGGTCCAGTTTAAAGGAGTCTCATTCTTCTGCAATACAAGTTTGTCCTGAGGAGGTCCATTGTGTAGGGAAAAGTGATTTTTTTGGTCACTCACCCACTTATGGAAGACGCCTGTTGTGGTAACTCTGGGAACTTAGGAAAGAATAGCCCTTGCTGCCCTCACCTTTGCTGAGGGGACAGGGAATGTTCCCCTCCAGCCTTAGTTTCAGCTGGACAGTGTTTCAGGGATTGAGCTCCAGTACAGCAATAGCATCCTCTGCTGTACTGGAAGTTGTCTGACGTTGTTGGGAGAGGACTCTGGGAACTGCAGCAGGGGAGTGGATGGCTTTGCTGTCACTCAGGTTACTGGAAATAATGTGATTTTAGTTGGGAAGCAATGGTAAAGCAGATTGCTCAAAGCTTACAGTGGAGCTGATCTGCAGAAGCATCAAATGGAGCTGTTGGATGATGCTCAGCTGCTCTGCAGTGCAGAAGCTTCAGGGTTTGTTCTCAGCTGCTTAAGGAGAGCATGGCACAGTATAAAGAATCTTTTGCAGTTAATTTACTATCCAAAATTATATGTAATGGAAGGATATTTAATACAAGGGAGTGTAATAACTATTAAAATACATTTTTAGTGACATTGTACATTTATGTTTGCTCTTTTTAGAAGCAAAGGAGCATCTCGTAGTACTGAAGTGTGATTACATTCTTTGATCACTTTTATTTGTAGACAGTGGGAATTCATTCAATTTTAAATGGTCAGATTGAAGGTGCCATGGTGCATTTAATATTGTACTTTGCTTACTTTCCCTTCACTTGTCCACCTGTTGTGGACAAAAAGTTTCTTTCTAAATCAGGAACATTCTCAATTTCTCAGAATTTTCCAGTAAATTCTGAAGCATTAAAAATACCCATGCGCACTCTCTTCAGATATTTTGTGAGTATTCCATTTGTCAAATTCACGGCAAAATCTGAAAGGTGTTGGTGAGGAGCAGAAAGCTTTTAAGATGGGATAAGTTTTGAAGTACAGCATTCAGCCATGGAATTTCAGTTGATACTTTGAGGGATAGTGTGCTGTAGAATCTAGAAAGATTTTTTTTCATATTTAAAAAACATGGGGAGAGGGATTGGGAGGGGATCTCAGGAGCTCATCTAGTTAATTTCCTGTGCTGTATAGAATTAATTCTACTTGAACAACTCCCATGAGGGAAGATGGATTTAAAAGCTTGTAAAAAAACCCTTCTCTTTATTTCCTTTCAGAAGTGTCTCTCCCCAAGAGGAGAAGATGACGTTAGAGGATCCAGTTGGAGAAGCACTAATGTTAATTTTAATGACAAAATGAAAATGTCAGAGGTAACACCAAGTGCTTGTTTTGGATACCTTTGAACATGAAAGAAGTGTCTGGGACCAGAACCACAGGTGATGCTGGAATACTGGTAGTGACTGGGATACTTCAGCTGTCTGGTGGTGCAACACCTGGTGCCTTTATTCACCAGGCATGGTGAGTGCTTCTTGTGGGACACAAAATTGCTGTGTCCTGGCTGAGATGGAAAGAGAAGGCTCAGAAAATATTTGCCCATATAAGACATGTCTGTAATCCTTTATCTCCGAACATAAGGTTACTGACTGTTGGAATTGAGTACAATAAATTATTTTTCATTGTTGCCTTGCTCCATTTTATGGTGAGTAAACTTCACTGCTGATCGTGGTTTGATCCCACGCATGTGGAAATGAACTTGCTGATAAGCCTTTTGTTGTACCCTGTCTCCAGCAGATCTGGAGTTACTGTGTATTCAAATGGAGGGATGTAGAGGGTGTTTATTAATTCTGCAGATAACCCTAAGCTGTACAAGGGCACGACTGGAATTCAAAATGATCTTTATAAATTAGAGGGGAGTGAAAGAAGTGAGTGTGGAAATAAACATGGATCTCAGTACTGAGAAGAGGCACAGCATGGGGAAATGTTTGCTTGGCAACCGTGCAGCAGAAAAAGCAAATGGACTGAGAATCATCAGCTGGAGTGTTTTCTGTAAGCACTAAAACCAGTAGAATTTGTGTCACTCAGCCTTGGAAGGCTTTAGCCTTAAATATCCCCATGTGACCACAACAGTTTAAGAAGAATGTGGGTAGTTACTCTCCTTGGAATTTCTCCAGTTGATCACAGTTGTTCTTTCAAGAAAGGCCAAAGGAGTTGAAGTGTCCTTTTCTACAAGAAGAAATATAAAATAGAAATTTGAAAGATTTTGAATATAAAAGGGACCTAAATTGAATGAATTAGTTTGGTAGTATGACCTCTGGTCAAAGGCCAGAGGAATTGAAGTGCTCTTACCTAGAAGAAAAAACATTTAAATTGAGATATAAATGGTCTTACTATAAAAGGTAAGATATTAAATGTGTTGGTTGGCAAGGAGGAGTGGGCCTAAATGACGAAGAGGTTGGACACTGGGAAAGCTGATGGTGAAGTGCCAGTGTGGCACTCGACCTCGTTAATGAGAAAAGAGGAAACACTTCATAATAAAGCCAAACCTTACTGCACTGTAAACTGAATAATCAGATATTCAGTTGAGTAACCAAAGTCTTTATAGGCTAATCCAAAAGTCATTATTATCCTAGATCTAATTATTATAGAAATAGAATTCTTCTACACAGATTAAAAATCCCTATAGTGGTAATAACACAGTTAAAGTCATCATACATGCATTTAGTTTCTACCCTTTTTTCTGGTTTATTGTTCACCTTTCTGCTACACTCTTTGTCCTGAGCTTGGGCTTAGGCTGTGGATGGAACGTGCCTTAGATATAGTCTTAAAAGGACTTATCTATAGCTATAGATGCTTTGGTGGTATCGTTTATGTAAAGTTTGAGCAATTTGGTTTTATTTGGGTTTTCTGACAGTGACGATGCAGCTGAAGAGGCAGCTGAAAGTGGAGTTTCACAATGCTGGTGTAATCTTTAAAAGAAAAAGCCCCTTGCTGCAGTCTGATGGGCCATTACAGGCTTTGAAAAACAGGAGAGGGACTTCCTAAAATGCTTCATTGAAGCAAGCAGCTGTCATTGAAAAAAACCACAGCAATAATTCTGGACTTCCAAACAGTAGTAGTAGTAGACTTTCTGAGATCTAAATTCTCTCCTGGTTGTAGCCTCAGCTTCTGCAGTAAAGGCTACAAGGAAATTTAATCTCGATAGTGCCAGCCTAACTTCCTGCTGTGCTGATGGATAGGAGTGAGGCAATGTGACAGTGTGTATCTGGATGTTGCTACAGTTTTCAGTAATAAATTAAATATGTATGTTTTGGCTGAAGCTTCTCTGAGGTAGGTACACGGCTGTCTGTTCATCCAAAAGTAATCACCATTTCTTTGGCAAAGCTAAAAATCTGCTTAGTGGAGGCTTGAGGCAGTGCTCAGTGTTTGCAAGGGTAATGTGGGTGATAAAATAAACCTAAAAATAACCTAAAATAAACCTAAAATAAACCTAAAACACCTACAGGTGACATCAGTTTACAGAATTGCAGAATCAATTATCTTGGAAAAGACCTCTGGGATAATTGAGTCCAACTTCTGACTGATCACCACCTTGTCAATCAGAGCATGGCACTGAGTGCCATGTCCAGTCTTCTCTTGAACACCTGGAAACTGTTTAAGTTAAAGGCATTTTACAATGTATTTTTTATTCTTATTATTAAAGCAACCAATAGGGTCTAATTAAGTCAACGTAAGTGCAAAAGGCTGGACAAATTAAGCTCAAGTACCAGCTTGGGAATGCTCTTGGAAGCAGCTGTGCTCAATCTGGAGGTTTTTGCAGCCTTCAAACTGAAGTTGAAACAGCAATATGGGGGTGATGTAAAAACATTCCAAATGCCATGGATGACAGTGGAGATCTGTGTGTGTGGTTTGGTGCTGATGCAGGTATCACCTCTAGAATAACTGGAGAATCCTACAGTAAAAGGAATTTTGCTGTTTGTTATAAGGCCAAATTGTTAACTGTGAAATTCTCTTTAAGTAAATTTATGTTGCTACAAACTGCACATCTCTACTGTAGTTAACATGGAGAACAATTAAATAATTACCATCTGCATAAGCACACATTACAAAGCTGTAAAGACTGTTCCATTCATTCTAAACCCTTTCTTTTTCAGACTAAAATCAAAAGCAGTCTGCTTTCTGTTGCCTTTCTTTTTAGGATTCTAAAGGTAGACCTGATCCTAAAGGACTAAAAGATACTTTGAGGTTTATTCTAGTATTATACTTATGTGTCTTATGTAACAGGACCCTATGCAGAGTGTTTGTATTCTCTTATCACACATGCATAGCAGGTTTCTTCAAATGACACTAATATTTTATCCCTTTTTTTCTGGAATGTTTCATTTTGAAGTTCATTCTACATCTGCAGTTTTCTATTTATATTTTACAAAGCTTGCTATGTGGCTTCTTCAGCCCATTTTCCTCTTGGTCCTCAAATCTGGGCACCCGATTAAGCTGGATAATGGAATATTTCCCTCCTCCACCTGTGTGCAGCCCAGCACTTGGAAATGGGACTGCAGGAACTTCATGAGCTGCAAGGAACTGAAAAATGTGCTAAGCTCTGTCTTGCTCCTAGCACTTAGGGCTTTGAATTGTAGAATATCCTGAGATGGATGGGACCTACAACAATCATTGAAGTCCAGCTCCTGGCCCAGCACAGGACACCCCAAGAGTCACACCATGTGCCTGAAAGCATTGTCCAAATACTTACTGAACCCTGTCAGGTTTGGTGCTGTGACCACTGCCCTGGGGAACCTGTTCAGTGCCCGACCATCCTCTGGGGGAAGAACCTTTTGTAAATATCCAACCTAAACCTCCCCTGACACAGCTCCAGCCATTCCCTCAGGTCCTGTCACTGGTCACCAGAGGAGAAATCAATGCCTGCCCCTCTCTTCCCCTCACGAGGAGGTTGTAGACTGTGAGGTCTCCCCCCAGTCTCCTCCAAGCTGAACAGACCAAGTGACCTCAGCTGCTCTTGTATGGCTTCACCTCTGGGCCCTTCACCATCTCTGTAGCCCTTCGGTCAATCTCTATGCTGTGACGTAGTTCGGCTGCAATAGAAACAATCAAAGCAACATTATCTTTCAGCAGCTTGAGCTTTCTGTAGCCAAACTGCTTCCTCTTTAATCACAGCAATGTGAACCTGGATGTGGTAAATAAGGCAGGAGATAAGAGCCAGCCGTCAGCTGCTAAGGGTTATTGGAGATGAGAAGGAACTTTATTCTTTCTTGTGAGAGAGTTCTGTATGGGTTTTGAAAAGTGAGGTCGCAATTAAACCCGAGAGACAGGCTCAGTGCACGCTGCTGAGCAGGTGATTGTCACACGGGGCTGCGAGTTGTCAGCGTCCATCCCGGTGGGGGCTGCCTGTTGTATTCCACACGTGCTCCCAACCGGTCAGTCCGGCCCTGACGACCCGTGAAGAGGCAGGGTGCAACATTTCGGAAGACGCGGCGAAACCCTC
>VZTG01004377.1:0-130209 GCA_013397845.1 Melanocharis versteri | reverse complement strand
GGCGGGGATGCGCCGTGCGGGGCCGGCGCGCACCCTCCGCGCTGCCGGCCGCGTCCCCGCGGGGCTCCGCTCCTCTCCGCTCCTCTCCGCTCCTCTCCGCTCCGCGCAGCGAGCGCGGGAGGCCGGGCCGCGGCCATGGCCACGGACGGTGAGTACGGACGGTGAGTGCGGGCGGCGCCCGGGGCGGGGGCTCGGGCAGCGGGGTGCTGCGGGATGCGGGATGCCGATGGGAGCCGGGCGCTGAGGGATGCTGAGGGATGCTGATCGCCCCGGGGACGGGCGCGGCGGGGGAAAGCGGGCCCAGCTCCAGCGGCCCTGCCCCCGGGACGGTGGGATCCTCCGCCGCGGGGCCCGGCGCGGTGGGAGGAGGAGGTTCGGGGGTCCCCGTCCCCCCCGGGCCGGCTGCGGGCGGAGCCCCTCGGCCGCTGCCCGCGGCTCTCACAGGGAGCGGTGGCGGCGTGTGCAGCCTGCGTGCTCCACACGGAAAGGGTTCGTGCGCGCAGACACGAATTTTAGGGAGGATAGAGGAGTAGGAATGCCGGCTTTTAAGATATTGGCAGAGAACAGGTTGTTCTTGTAATCACGAGGGGCCTGTCTGTGTCTGCGAGCCTGGGAGTTGTTGAGTTTTCTGATCACAACATAATAGAAATGATTTGAGGGATGATTGCCTCCAGATTTTTGATTGATGATGGTATTGTTTTGATTGATGGTGTTGTTGACCCACCCTGGCTCAGCTCGTGGTCGAGGCAGTGGTGCTGCTGCCAGATATTTCCCTTAATATTTCAGATCACAGCACCGGCGAGTTGCTGAACCTGAACTGCTGCTGCTGTTAGACACAGCCCTGGCAGTCTCCTCTTGCTTTACTATAAAAATGCGAACTTCAACACTTCTTGAAGATTGCTGTGTTGATTTTGCTACATCTTTTGCCGGCTTTGGGGAAAATAATCACGTGAGCCTTTAAGAGGTGCCAGGATGGCATATAGCCGTGTATAAGCTCTCAGGAAAAAATCCTAGTCTTGAGCTTTTTTATTAAAAAGATTGGACTTAATCAGGAGTCTGATTTCTCTCCCCCTTTTGCCATTTGGTGATGTTCCTTTGTGTTTGCTGTTCCTTGTTTTCTTTCAAGGCTGTGTCCCTAAGGAAGGGCCATTTCAGGCAAGACCCAGGCTGATGGGTGGAGTTGTGGATTTTCCACAACATGGGTCATTTGGGGCTTCAGGGTGGCCTTAGCAGAATTAGGAGCTAACCTGGTTTGTTTAGAGCAGTAATAGTACGCTTTTACCTTGCAGAATCTGTCCTTCCATGAGTTAGATTTTTTCAAGCAGGGATCCACATCTGACAGTTGATTCCTCATCTGTTTGAAAATTACTAAATGTTTTGATTGAGAAATAATAACCTGAAATGAAAAAGACTGGAGGGAAACCTGATGTTAAAATGAATAAATTGGCATTCCTTGGACTTGGTGTACTTGTATGAAATTCCACTTAGATATAAATGATGATTTTTACTGAAGTGGGAAAATCTGGATTGTTCTGTTTGGCTTTATATCCAGCCTCAGCAGATGCCAGCCTTTCCTGTACTTGCATGGAGCAGTGGCACCATCAGCAGGATTCTCTTGTCTGGGGAGCTTTGGGAGGAGTAGGGGCATCCTGAGAGCTCAGGTAGTGTCCACTTCTGTCCTTGTGTTAGAGCTGTTCTTCTGGGAAGGGCAAAAGAGCCAGACAGTCTCTGTGATTCTGGGCTGCCAGAAGAGTTGGCAATGATGACTTGAGGTGATCAGAGATACATTTTACAGCTGTCTGCTCTGGTTTAATTGCTAAATAATTCATTGCTCCTGCTGGCTCAAGGATCAGAAGTGAGGGAAATTTGGTTTCCACTAATTATGGCTTCAGCTCAATTGGAAATGAGTTTGGCTTGGCCACCGTTCAGGTCAGTGCCAAACAGAACTGTGGATCATTTGCCTACACTTCTAATGGTTTTAATTAAAGGTGCAGGAGCAGACCATCCCCATGTGCTGAAAGATGGGCCAGTGGGGAAGGAGGCTGGCCTGGCTGAATGGAGAGCTCTGGCTGGAACTCAGGGATAAAAAAAAGTGTACCACCTTTGGAAGAAGGGGCAGGCAGTTCAAGAGGACTGCATGGATGTTGTGAGGTTATGTAAGGGGAAAATCAGAAGGGCCAAAGCCTGACTGGAACTTAATCTGGCTACTGCTGTAAAAGACAATAAATAATGTTTATATATGTATGCAATAAAAGGAGAACCTCCATCCTTTGGATGTAGGGGGAAACAGTAAGTAAGGATGAAGATAAGGCTGATGTACTTTATGCCTGCTTTACTTCAGCCTTTATTTATAAGATCAGTTGTTCTCAGGGTGCACAGGTCCCTGAGCTAGAACACAGGGACAGGCAGCAGGATGAAGCCCCCATAATCCAAGGGGAAATAGTCACCTGCTATAGACAGGTCTGTGGCACCTGATGAGATCCACCCAGGGCAATGCAGGAGCTGGTGGAAATGCTCACTGAGCCATTTTTCATCATTTACCAGCAGTTCTGGCTAACCAGGGAGGTCCCAGGTGACTGGAAGTTAGCAAATGTGACACCCATCTGCAAGAAGGGCTGGAGGGAGGATCTGGGCCCTCGGTGTCAGGGAAGGTCATGGAGCAGATCACCTTGAGTGCCATCCCTTGGCACGTACAGGACAGCCAAGTGACAGGCCCAGCCAGAGTGGGTTTATGACAGGCAGGCCCTGCTTAACCGACCTGAGCTCCTTCCCTGGCAAGGTGACACACATAGTGGATAAGGAAAAGGCTGTGGGTGTCATCTACCTGGACTTTCATAAAGACATTTTCACAGCTTTCTCCTGGAGAAACTGTCAGCTCATGGCTTGGACTGGTACACCCTTCACTGGGAAAAAGCCTGATGGATGGCAGGACCCTGAGAGTGGTGGGGGATGGTGTCACATCCAGTTGGTGTTTGGTCACCAGTGGTGTCCCCCGGGGCTCAGTACCGGGGCCGGTGCTGTTCAGCCCTTTATTGATGATCTGGATGAGGCGATCGAGCGTGCTGGTGACAACACCAAGTTGTGTGGGAGTGTTGATCTGCTGGAGGGAGGGAAGGCTCTGCAGAGGGATGCGAACAGGCTGGGTTGGTGGACCAAGGTCGATTGTGTGAGACCACAGGGTGAAGTGCCACGTCCTACACCTGGTTCACACCAACCCCACGTACCACCACAGGCTGGGGGCAGAGTGGCTGGAAAGCTGCCTGGAGAAAAAGGACCTGGGGGTGCTGACAGCAGTGAACACGAGCCAGGTGAGCCCAGGTGGGTAAGAAGGCCGATGGCATCCTGGCCTGTGTCAGGAATAGTGTGGCAGCAGGACCAGGGCAGTGGTTGTCCCTCTGTACTCTCACTGGTGAGGCTGCACCTCAAAGCCTGAGTTCAGTTTTGGGCCTCTCATGTCAAGAAAGACTTGGAGGGGCTGGAGCACGTGTAGAGAAGGGAACAGAGCTGGGGAAAGGGTGTGGAGCTCGAATCTGATGAGGAGCAGCTGAGAGACCTGGGGGGTCTCAGCCTGGAGAAAAGGAGGCTCAAAGAGAACCTTCCAACTCTCCACAGCTCCCTGACAGGAGGGTGGAGCCAGGTGGGGGTCAGGCTCTGCTGGGAACAAGCAATAGAACAAGAGGAAATAGCCTCAAGCTGTGCTAGAAGAGATTTAGATTGGATATTAGGAAAAGTTTTTTCATGGAAAGGGTTGTGAAGCATCAGAACAGGCTGCCCAGGGCAGTGGTGGAGTCACCATCCCTGGAGGGATTTAAAGGAGGTGAAGATGTGGCACTTGGGGACATGGTTTAGTGGTGGGCTGGGCAGTGCTGGTTGGGCTTGGTGATCTTAGAGGTCTTTTCCAAATTAAATGATTTCATGATTTGATGGTATCCTCATAATATTAAGACCATTCTGTACATTTTAAAATCAAAGATCTCCCAAGAGAATATATTTAAAAGTGGAAACATACATGTGACTGTTCAGAGTAGTTTTTACATACTGGAAGTATATTGGCTTCCATCGGAAAGTTCTTGTCATTGTATCTTGGTTTTGGTTTTCCTCTCTTGTTTCGTTTTGATGTGACATTGCTTAAATACTTGCTAATAATAGACCTGCATCACATCTGGCTGTGTTGAAAGCAAGTCTTAAAAAATGCCTGCTTTGTGGGAACTTGTGTATTCTTTTCTGAATATGTGAAACACAGGTACTTTTACAAAGAGCCTGTGTTTGTGCATATGCACCTGTCCCCGTGCGAAAACAATGCAGAGAGCATCCAAAAGCTAAAGAGTTTCTGGGCTTGTGGATGCTACAACCAGGCTTTTAATAACATTTTTAGAGGTTTGACGACAAAAGTGAGTTACCAAACCAAATATTTTTGAGCTTGCAGGACGCTTTAACCGAATGTATCCCTGAAGCCTCACTGCTGGTGGCTGTAGCACTGGTTTAATATGCTTAGGTCACCATGGAATGGGTTCTGTTCAGTGCAGAGGGGTAATTATGGAGGAAGTGTTGCGGGTGTGGTGTGGCTGAGGATGCGCTGGAAGCTCTGCGGCAGCGAGAGCGCTTCCAGCTGCGCCAGGTTTTGGGAAGTGCAGCACTGTGCCTTGCCTTTGCTCCAAGCAATGATGCCAGCACTTCCTCAGGGACCCATCTGCAGGAGTCTGGGATGTTTATTTGCCTTCTTTGACTGTTCTTTTGCTTCCTGTGCGTGTGGGAAACAAGTGAGTTCCATCTGGGTACATCCTTCAGTGGTGCTGCTCAGCGGTAGAGACAACTCTTCAGTAAACAGGAGCAGTCATAATTATCAGGGGACATTTCTGAAAACATCAGGCAGCTTTATTTTGAAAAGCAGCCTCTGATATGCCTTAGGTAGGTCGATGTCACGACTGATGGGGTTGAGTAGCCATTAAGGAGACTGTGTTCATGTCCCATTTGTGTGATCTGTTGTTGATGGCTCTGGTTCTGCGCGGAGAAGGTTTGATCAATTATTCAGCAAGGGCTTGAGTCCAAGCTGCCTCAGAGCTGGCAGGCCACTACCTCTACAATTTGGTGTGGCTGGTTGTTTTTTAGGCACTCTGACTTCGCACAGACTGTTCTTTGTGTAGTTTTGGGAGATAAATTCCCAATCAGAGGAGAATATGGTTATCAACGATTTATCAGATACATATAAACCCAGCCTATGACAGTGGCTGTAATCAAATCCAAATAGGCATGTTTTAATCAATCAGGGATGCTATGTTATCTGTGCTGTCTGGAATGAGCTTCTTGGATACCTCCCTTTTTATGTTTAAAATAGATTGACTTTGTGTTGGAGGGTTAAATGAGTGGGTAAACAATCGGTTAGAATTGCCAATACTATCCATCAGCAGCTGCAGGACTTGGTTAAAGCAATGAAAAGTGACCTCGTGGCAGCCTTCTCAGTGGGTGTGAGGGAGACAAGATGTGAAGCCCTGGGAAGAGCAGTGCCAAGAGGGGATGTGATCTCAAGGACAAAGTCTCTGCATCAGGAGCAACTGCCAGGTTGAGGAGACAGAGGCAGGGCTGGCCAAAGGAAGGGTGCTGGGAGGGCATCGCAGAGCCCACCCTGCACACAAACCCACAAACGACACTTGTTCCTCCCTCTGTGTGCCTGTCTGTGTGGAGCAGCTGGGTGGCCTCTCCTCTCCAGCACAGCCCCCACGTCTGGCTGGGAATAAGCTGTGTGCTGCTCCCTGGTGAAAGCTCCCAGAGAGGAGAGCACGGTCCCTGAGCGGCTCTGGGGAAGGGCAGGGATGGAACGGGGCTGGTTTATTCTCTTTCTTAGGGTGCTCACACCATTCTGACCCCTCTGTTCTGCAAGTACCTTTCATGGCCCCTTGCTGGGGGCACATTTGGGACTTGTGCTGGACACCAGCCATAGAATCCTACAATGGTTTGGGTTGGAGGAGTCCTTAAAAATCATCTAATTCCAACTCCTCTGCCATGGGCAGGGACACCTTGCACTAGACCAGACCTTGCTCTGATGCTGACTTTGGGACTGTGGGGGTTTTGCTTCCCCTCCCTGTTTGCTGCTTCTATAGTGGTCTGTAATGAAATGTTATATATAAGCTAGATATTACTTAGATATTATTATTATTAGTAGTAGTAGTAGTAGTAGTATTAATATTAGTATGTAACTCAAATGCACAAGACACTGGGTGCCTCCAAGGAGTGGACAGTCAGCCCCAATTAACCTTCATTTGCTTTGATAAGGTTTGAAAGCATCTGGGAACTTGCAGATAGTGCTTACTCCTACAGCTGGCAGGCCTGTTTTAAGATTGCTGTTATTCTAAAAAAAAATACAGGTTTGCAGATGCCAGAACTACTTATTTGGGGTCAAAACCACAGTTTTCAAACATTTCAGCACTTCTTATAAAGATGGGGACAATCAAAATGTGGTTTACATCTCAGAAGTGTTTAGTGAGCATATTCAGATAATGTACATAAATTAAAAAAAAATTCCCTGAAATGTTTCCCATCACATTATCCTGACAACCAAGTGCTTGCACAGTTGGAACAAAAACGTTTAGTAGCTGAAAAAAACCCCAGTAATTTTAACAGAGATCTACTCAGGCCCTTGTGGTGTCTCACTGCAATTGAAAGGAGAGAGCTTTCTTAAAGAATTTATTGCTCTTTGGTGTGGTACCTTCTTTTTTCTTAAGCATTATTTCTTCCAGCATGGGGAGAGGGATTCTGCAAATAGAAGGCATCTATACAATGCTGATGCCTGCTGGTAATGTGAATTTGATCTCAAGATAAACATTTGGGCCGCTGTTTAAAGGCAATTATTGGGATCTTGGGATTCTGCTTGTCTGCAGAAAAGAATTTGTTATATATTTATCAGACAATGGCAGGGGGGCATGAAACACTGTTCTAGAGTGGGTATTTCTTCTCTCTTGTTTCCTAGTGGCTCTTTGGAACCAACATTTTCCATCAATAACTTTTGTGGAAAACACTTAAGAAGGTTTGTTGTCTGAAACTTGTTTTGCATAACATGCCTTGGTTACGCTTTGTGATTAAAAACTTTGAGTCAACCCTGAAGAACAACACAATCACCATAGAAATCACACAAAATGCTTCATGTGTGGGAGGGTTTAGTCCTCTTTCTTGTTTTGCAGCACTTGAAATCTTCTGAGTTTCTCTCCAGAGGAGCAGATAGAAGGAAAGAAGGCGGTTTTTTTCATTGCCACATGGACTAGAAGGTTGTTTGTTATAGCAGCTGATATTTTTGCCTCATGATTTACTTCAGACCTACACATTTAGGTAAAATACCTATTATTGTTTGATGAAGGTGTAGATTTTAGTTGGTGAAGTTGTGATAGTTGCCTTTAAAGTCTTAAAAAAAGTGCATGCTCCATGAAACATGCGTATAGTTACAAATTATTTTATTTTCCGGGCTCAAAAATGACTTCAGAATTTCTATAACATCAGCACTGCAATTACATTCATTGGTCATCGTGTGGGGGATACAGCTGTGCCGGGAGCTCTGCTGAAAAATTAGTCCAGGAGGTTGCTGTTCTTCAGAGTAAATGCTTGTTGAGGTTTCACTGAAGCTGTAAGAGATGAGGTGTACAAATGCTCGCAGCATTTTGCAGCAATGCTTTGGGTTTTGTTCTGCAGTTTGAATTACTTGGTTTGCTCTCTGCATTTCAGTGTAACATTAATAACTGTTTCCTTGGCTTAACTTGGATTTTATATGATTGTTGTATCGCAGACTTTTCAATGAGTGCATTTCATGCTGAAGTCAGAAGACAGCCTGTAAACAAATAAATGTGTATTTCTGTTGCCATAACTTGCATTGGGAAGTTCTGCTGTGTTTTTTTGAGGCAGCTCACAGTGAGGAATCTGACAGTCTGCAGGTTTTTCTGTCTGTGCTATTCATGCTGTGTATCAGGGTGCTCATCCTGCCTGACTAAGAGCCCCATGCCAATGTTGTCCTGGACTGAACCATGTGACGTGCACCTAATTGTGTATTACTAATTATGTAATACTAACTACATGAGACCCATCTGTAAGGAACACTTCATGGGTGGCAAAACAGTGATCCCACTACCCAGTGACAGAATCTTGACTGTGTCTGATGATATCCTCGTTTTAGCCCAAATACTGGCAACCTCACCTTTTTCATTACCCAGGAACCTAAGTTACATTATCTGGTCTGTCCAAAATGACAAAACGAACAGAGAGCTGTAATTTAGTAAAGACAGATGGAAAGTTGGACCTGGAGGAGGAGCCCTCAAACTGTACTGTCTCTGGTGGTACAGCTCAACATGTCCTGGTTTGGTGCTGCTCGTGGATTTCCTCTTTATCACTGGGGCATGCTGGGGGCTGTGCTGTGGAGGTCAAATGAGGCAGAGGAGGCAGGGGATGTGCTGTTCCTTGCCACTCTGAAAATTGGTTTAAGTGCATCTGAGAACGTTTTGGGTTGGAAGGGACCTTAAAGACCATCTTGTTCCGGCTCCCCTGCCATCCCCTTCCACTACCCCAGGTTGTTCCAACTCCCCTTCAACCTGTCCTGCAACACCTCCACGGGTGGGGCAGCCACAGCTCCTCTGGGCAATCTGTGCCAGGGCCTCACCACCCTCAGAGCCAAGAATTTCTTCTCAATATCTAATCCAAACCTACTCTCTTTCAGTTTGAAACCATTACTCCTTGTCCTATCAGGAATTACATCCTGCAGGCGCTGTGAAGATGTCAAGGTGACAGTGTTACCACTTGCTCCTCGGCCCAGGCCTCCCAAACCTGTAAGCTAACGTTGAAAAATCAGTAGTTTTGAGTCTCAAGAAGCACACATATCCTGGCTGACTCTGACCTTTACTCTGCTTACCTCTGGTTTCCAAGTATTCCTCCTGCAAAAACAAGAGCTAGAAACAAAAGTGTAAAACAAAGCTGACCTTCTCTTTTTTTGCTGACTTGGGTCCAAGTGTTACAGAGTTAAGAAAAACACCAAATACCTTGAATGTGCCAGCAACTCTGGGAACAGAGCTGCAGGTCCCCCTTTTAGAGGAAAAGGAATGGATTAAAGATTTCCCAACAGGCAATCTCAAGGGGGGAAGGAGTGATTCTTGTGAATACATTTGTTTTCAGTGCTTCCACAGCAGTGACTACACAGAGTACGTGGTCATTTATCTGCCCTGCTGAAGGCACAAGGACAGACCTCCAGAGCTGCTCTTCTCCCCATCTGCCTTCCTGTTGCTTCCTTGCTTTTTTGGTTCAGTTCTTCTCTCTCTTCACTTCCCCTGTCTCCTTCCAGGGCAATGGAAAGCTGGGAGTTGTGCCGGAGACCCTGAGGGAATGTTTCCTTCCCAGACACTGCAGTGAGATCCACGAGGAGCTTTTGTCAGACCTTAAACAGAACAGTCACACCAGCCAGGTGTCTCCATGGGAAGCCCTGCAGCCAGCAGCCTGTGTGGGTTGCTGTCAGTCAGTCAATATGAAAGGCACAGCAGCACAGAGGGGGAATGTGCCCCTTTCTTGGGCTGGGAAGAGGAACCTTCAGCCTCCTGATCTGCTGTCTGTGTTCTCCGTGCTTGGCAGCAGCAACCACTGGAGCATAGCAAAAAGTCAAGGTTACCCTGGGCCAGGAAACTCTCTCTCGGTGGAGTTCACAATGGGCTTGTGCTCCTCTGGCCTTTCTCTTTGGTCCACTGAACATTTAAAAGGAGCAGCTCCAGCAGGGTGTACTGAGAGTTAATTCTTCAGGAGGGCCCCACAGGCCAGGGCAGTGAGGATGGAGGGGTTCAGATCCTTCTGGGCAAAGCCAGGACTTGCCCTCAGGGCTGGCCCGCCTTGTAGCCATGCTGGAAAGGAAAAGTGCAGCCCACATGATCTCACATGGTGAGATCTTCATCTTTTTAGTAATAGATGATCTCACCAGGAAACGTAGGCAGAAGTTTCTGTGCTATGGGTTATGGGGAGGATTAGGTATGAAAGAGTTCTGCTGTTTTGGTTCGTGCTGTCATGATTTCTGTGAGCAGGTGGGTGCCCGGGGAATTTTAATGCAAAAAATGTCAGATCCCCTAGGATTAGGTGTCAACTGACTGATGATTTTGAGGAATGAAGTCTTGAATTTGGCACATAAAAATAGCAGTTGCGTGGGACCTTGTCACCGATTTCCTTTGAGAATCAACCCTTTTCTGAGAACTTTAACTTTGGGATTCTGCTGGTGTTCAGTTCTAGTATGTAAATATTCATTCACCAAATCTCACTCTTCTGCACTCTGCCCCCAGTGCCTCCCTGCAGCATTTACTGTGCTAAGAGGATGACAATAGGTTACACGTTGCATAATTAGGTGAGGAGTGTAAGGCCTGGACTTCACATGGCTGGAAATGTGTTAGTACCATGACAATCACAAGGTAGCAGCTGTCTTACTCTCTCTTTTTATTTTTCTTTTAGAAAACCCACTCCACTTGTTTTATAATTACTTGTGCTCGTTATGAACGCAAAAATAGCTTCTCTATTTAAAGAGAACAGATGGTTTTTCTAATGATTTTTCCTAAGATTGAATGAATTGTGGTTGAGTCAGAAACTGCCAGCCCAGAAACGTATGTTTTGATTAGAGCAATACTTGATTAGGTTAATTGAGTGTGACTCAGTGTGATGTGCGTTTGGCCAACTTAAAAGCTTTCCAACTTGGTCTTGGATAGAGATTGCAGTACATCTCTGAGGACAGAGCAGCAGGGAAAGGAGTGCAGGTGAAGATGGATAAGCCAAAGGAACGTAACGCTTTCAGGAGTGCTGGGAAGCATTTAAAACACGAGGACACATTTGTCCATTCACGTCTTCTTCCTGACAGTGAGGTCTTTGCCAAGAGCAAACTCCTTCCAGTTTCCACCTGAGATGCCTCAGAATGAGCCAAGCTTGGACCCAGACTAAGAGAGAGCTGAGGGCAGTCCTGGGGTCCCAGTCTGGAGGACAGAGGCACAGAGAGGAAGCTGCAGAGTAAGTTTGCCTTAGGGAAGTCCCTGTGTCATGAGAGGGAGCAGGGATTTGGTTACACTGAGCCTTGCTAAGCTAAAGACTTTAGAGCTGTGTTTGTGATATCCAGCAGAGCGTGTCTTTTAACAGACAGGTAATCTTTTCTGACATTAATAGAAAAGGAGATAGAAGATCTCCTGAGCAGGCTTAGTGTCACTCAAGGTGCTTTGGTTAGGCCATGGAGTGAGTTTAATGTGCTGTGATTTCCATGCCAGCTCAAGCTTGGTGGGACAGGGTACAGCAGAGAGGATTGGAGCTCAGCAAGACAGGTAAACTTCAGAGAATAACCCTAAACCCCCAACTTCTTGTCTATTTTATGATGTTTGCTGGGAACTAAGGGATCATGATGCCTCTCTGAGACCTCAGTCCTCTTCCAGATGCTAGAATGTAGCCAGAAAAAACTTCTAAGAGCTGTGTCCTGTGCCCCTTTCCTTCGTGGCTTGAAAAGGAATGCACAAAATGCAGTCCTTGATGTTCCCACTGTAACCCAGCAGTTGGTCTGGGCGGTGTCCAGGACCATCTTCTAGAGATGCTTCATTTCCTGTGGCTCTGTCACTCCAAATATAAACCCAAACCTCTTTGAGAGGGTCCCAACAGTCCTGGTTTTGTAACTCCCAGCATCTCTTTTAGCTACTGGGCAGCCATTCTTTTCTTTTTTTTTATATTTTTCCCTGGAGCTCCTTATTCCTGCTCCCTTTTCCCTATGTGGTTCATGAAGCAGAGACCTTCTCCTCCAGACCTGATCTCAGTGGTGCTGCAAAGGCCAGCAGGCAGCTGCTAATGGGCAGCAGGGGGGTGGCTCAGCCACGTCTCTGTGCTCTTTGAAGGGTTCTTTTTGTGTCTGTGTCCCTTCAGTCATGTGTCCTGTTACGTGCTTGAAGTGAATCATCTCTCACCGTATTTGTGCAGTTTGGTGTGGGCAGTGACAAACGAAAACAAACAGGTCCTGTCCTCATTTCATCCCCTTTTTGTGGGCACAATTGTGCCTTTCAGGACATCAAGGCAGGCATCACCTGTTGGGACAGTACGTGGGGGTGAAGCAGGAGGTCTGGAGTGATGTGTGGAAGATGCTCTGCCGATCCCAGAGGAGAAGGATGAGGTGCACCAGCCCACCTGCTGCTACAAGGGCGATGCAAATGTGTCCTTGTGGCTGTTAGGATGTGATATTGACAGAGATATTTGCTGTAGTTTGATATGTTACGGTTAAGGTTTATCCTCTAATCTTAATGTTTTATCCTCTCCTTGCTGGATTATGAATGGAAAAAATTATTACAGTCAGCTGCTTGAAGGTGGGTATGTAGGTATGGCAGTGAGCTGTGTTGGAGGATCTTTCTTTATGAATCTGAGAGAAAGGAACTAAAACTAATTTAAAACCAAAGCAAAGCACTCACAGGAGCAATATTCGTCTTTCTCTAGCACTGCCCAGAGTTTGGATGCAGCAGGTCAGGTCTGAGTGCAGCCATTTTCCATCTTGAAAGGGGCCAGGTAGATTCTTTTTTCTGTGATCCGAGTTACAGGAATAGTTGTGGATTTGGGGAAAGGAGGAAGTCATTAAAAATACAAATTTTTTTTCCTCTTTGTTACCATCTTTATTTCTGTAGGAGATAGAGATGCTGGTATTGAAAGTTCTTCCTAAAATGCAATACCTTATTTCATAGATGTGCCTTCCTAAATAGAGGCAGGGACAGGTGAAACATTGTCCAAAATACACTGACAACCACCTGAAGGGTTTGAATCTAAATTCTTGTCTTAGTTATTGGCCGTGCCTCATATCTGGTAGGCAGCACTCCCCTCTGTGTTGTCTTCAGAGCCAATTTTGTAAGCATTTTTGCCTAGATGCTGGAACGAGAAAGTGAGAGAGGCTCTAGAGGGCAGTGCAGCATCCCTGAGACGGGAGTGCCTCCAATATTCGTTCACAGGAATCTCACTCTGCAGGATGATTGCTTAAAATAGATAAAAATAAGATAGAATTAAGCAGAAGTTTTTGTTATTTCACAGGGAGTTTTGGTTGATGAAAATTTTTTTGTACCAAGAAGACTCGTCCCTCTTTTTAGAGGAGCTTTGAACATTAGACTGGCTGTACTAATTATGAAAAGCTTTTAATGTCTTGAAAAAAAAAAAAAGTACGATATTTGCGTATGATTTGAGGAAACAAACAAACCAAAGCTCATCCCTCCTGTGCATCTAGCAGAGTCCACATCAGAACTATTTGTTTTCACACTGTTTTCCCCCTTCTCCAGCACAGCCTTATAATGCAACACATCCTTTGACTGGAGGTGCTCCTGTTTCCCTTGTAGAGAGATAAATCGATAAATCATTGTGTCAGCAGAGCACAGCTTGAAGCAAAATTTCCCTGCGCTGGAAGGTTTTGAATTCACCTCAGGTGGGAGCTCAGATGTGCCACACACACCTGCCGGCTGATAATATTCCAGGGCTGCATCCAGAATGGCAGGGTGCTGATTGAGGGTGTCAGCCTGCTCTTCAGGGTGTCGAGCCACAACCTGGAGGCTGCTCCTGCTGTCAGAAGGGGTCGGTGGCTCCTTGCTACCCAATAAGCTTCTCATGTTCTGCTGGCTGATTATTTAATGAGCATTTGGGGTGGATTTTTACTCTGTGAGAGAGTTCAGGTCTCCAGACCGTGTGGGCTGTGCTGCTCATGTGGGCAGGGGGTCACTCAGTGCTGGGCAGGGAGGAGCCAGTGCTGAAATCCAGCAGAGAGGTGCTTGAGCCAGTTCTGTGCCACCAGCACCCCTCTGTAAGGCAGCACAGGATGGATTTCTATCAACTTTCAAGGTAGCAATACTTCTTCCGAATTAAAATTGACTGCCTCTCACAGCAGGAGAGAGGAGATTATCCCGAGCAGTTGCTCTGGGTGAATGCAAAGGATCTGTATGTGGGCTCAGCATTAGTTAACTGATTCTTTTGAAATACATATTTGTTTGTTTTCTCAGTAGAGTACATCTTGTTCATATGTGCAAATTAGAGACGATGAGAGGAAAGGGGGGGGCTGTGGATAACAGAGAGGACTTTACATAACTGAGGTGAAAAATAAGATGCTCTCATTTCAACCAGAGGGAAGGAAAATTGCTTATACATACTTCCAGAATAATACTGGTTTTTTAAAAAAAAGCAGTTTCCTCTCTCCCTTCTATCTGCTTTCTTCATTTGCTTCAGTTCTGCCTTTAAAGAGAAGGTACATGAGACCTACAAATGCCACAGTTCTACCATGACTTATTTCTCCTTTTGTAGCAGTACCTATCCACCTTCTCTATGGTTTTTGGAAGAGCTGCTGCTGGTGGTGTTTGTTCAGGTGAATTGAACAAACTGCCTGTCAGACCACCCTGGTTTTCAGACACCAAAATGTAGCATTGTCAAGTAGGAGACCTGTTGGTAACAGGTTTTGTGAATCAGATTGGCTGCTGGCTGATGAATGCTGCATAGGTATTGCTGTAGTAGAGATTACTGCTAATTTATGTTTGTACCAATTAATTTCCCAATGTGTTTCCTAATTAAATAAGGTATTACTGTAAAGCAGATTAGCAGAATGATGCCAAATTCCTGTCTACACAGTCTCCTTCTGAATGAAGCTTGTTATTTCCTCTATGGTTTAAAACTGAGCCATGTGTGCTGTCTTCATTTAGATTAAAGAGCATGAAATCAGCTTAATTTCATACTGTTATTATTGAAGACTGCTTTGATTTTTGGAGAAGAGAGATAGCCAAAGGGCTTAATGCCATTGAATTGATGTGCTGCAAGTTCTTGTCATTAGCATTTCTTTTGTGTGCACGATCCTTTAAGATAAGGGACATCTTTTCTGCTTGGTGTCCTCACACCATCCCTTTGACTGCCTGGTGCTCCAGGTGTTCAGAAGTGGACGAATAATAGGGAAGAGGGATGTTATTTTTCCTAAAATTTGAGAGTAAAAATACGGTTGTTGGCTTTTAAACACGGTGCTTTTTATTGCCCTTTCCCCCCCGAATGATTTGGCCTCCTGTTAATGGGGGTGATCTGCAGTGAACTTGGCTGAATTCTGCCTGTTTTAACAACAAGAGATAAAATCCCCAACAACCTCTAAGGAAAAGTTCAGAAACTTAAAATAGATTCAGTATAAGCAGTGCCTGGGTACACAGAAAGTTAATTGTTCTGCTAATGAGGGATAGTTCTGCCTCACTCAGCTGGGTGAGTTGGGAACTTAGAGAAGCAAACATGATGACTCTGGACCCTAAAGCTTCTGCTGGTGTCACTGCTTTTGTAATTCTTGCGCTTGCAAGAAAGGAGAACGATTTGGAGTTCATTATTCCCTCTCTTTACATACTCTCATTAAAGCTGTGCCCATGGCTCACAGGCTGGATCTGATGTAACCATCACAGCTCCCCGACTTCACTGGCATTACTTTCTGCACTGGAAGATCTTCCCAAGGTTTTCAAATGAAATGCAGTTCACTTGAGCGAGTTGCGAGGGCTGTTCCTCACCTGCTGGAGCTACAGGCGTGTGCCAGCTTCAGAGAAAATCTGAGCAAGCACCTGAAATGGAAAGGCAAAGTTGGCGGCAGTGCTGGGGAAGGTACAGCGCTCTCCTGCACGGTCTTGTTCAACACACTTATTCCTCAAATAATGCTGGCTGCTTTAGTGCTGAGAGAAACGCTCTTCTGTCTGACTTGTGAGAAAGCGAGTCGTGTGGCAGCAGGGCACATCCACATGTCAGTCACAGCGCGGCAGGAAAGCTCCTTCCCATTGCTGGGCAGGTGACATGGGAGAGAGAGAGAGAGGATGAGATGCTGAGGCTGGGAAGGCAGCACCTCCTGGGAGGCCCTTTGGTGCTGGGTCCTTTTCCAGGGAGCGCAGACTCGTCAGTGCTCTGCTGGGATGCTGAGAATTGCTGCTGCTACAAGTAGAAAGCGCAAGACAGGGGCTGGTGGGCGTCGCTCCGAGACTCGACGAGTCTGTTGCAGTTTTGCCAAGATAAAAGGGCTGATTCCTGGCTCGTCCCCTGAACCTGTCTGCCAGAGCCATGGCGTCTGGGAGCCACGAGGGATCGTGGGGTGGCCTAGACAATTCGCAGGTGCTTCAGCGTGTGCCTGCCCTGGAGTTTGATGCAGTCCTTGCAGCCCGGTGTGTGGGAGTGGGAAGAGACAGAAGGACCTGCCTGGCGCTCCGGCAGAAGGTGGATGCAGGAGCCATCCTTGGAGCACTGCCAAACACAGAGGGATAATGAAGTTTTCCAGTCTGACCCTGGGGCTGTGGAGGGAAGGGTGGCTGCAGACAGGAGTAGATCTGTCTGGTCAGCACCGCATCTCTGACAGCAAGCAGTGAGTGCCTGGTAGGAGCACAGGAGCAGGGCTGACGTGAGAGCTGCTTCTCCTTCCACGATTTCCCCCAGCTTTCACAGTCTGCAGTGCAGGCACTCCCCAGGCAGGGATGGGCATCTCTGCTTCCAGCTCCTGCCACGCCGCCCCACCAGGATGCAGGGAGGCAAACTCCAGGCAGGCAAGGTCACACAGCTTTCCTGTAAATGGCAGGCATGTGCAAAGTGTAATGGATAATTCCATGATGTCAACGACCAAAAGCAAACGTCTCGCAGGGTGTAATTGGTTTCTCTATAGTGTCAAGTGCTTTTATGTGTTCAGCATAAATATCTTTGCATTGATTGGGAGAAGAAGATAAAAATCGATGATTTACAACACTGAAGTGCTTAGAACATGACATTAAAATGACTCTGGGAGACTTAGCTCATAGGGGACGTAGTAAATACTCAAGAGGTACAGGAAATGAAGAGACTCTTCCCAAGTCCTGAAACCAAGCAATAAATTTGATAGATGCTGTGTTTCTCTGCCTAATGGATTTTAATACTGACTTTCTTTTTGTAGAATTACTCTCTTTTTTTGTTGTTTAGTTGTGGTTATTTTTTACTCTTATTTGTTTGGATGTTTAGGACCCCAAGCTAAATGGAGACATTTTTTTTTTCATGAGGGAAATCTATAGCTTGAGCAAAATGGGAAACAAGTCCTGTTTTGGCTGGCTTTGTACACTAGGCACCAGGAGGGTGTCTTGAATTATGAGTGCTGAGGAGCACAGATAATCACAGAAAATAAAGCTGGACAGGACCACAGATCCATCCCTTTGCCCCACATCCAGATGAATCGTATCTAACTCACTCCTGACAGGTTTTCTTGCTGCAATTTAAGCACTGGATCTTATAGAAACAGAGATCAGATAATCTCCCTTCTATCCATAGTGATTTTTTACTTCCCCTTTCTTTGTATCTCCTTCTGTCTCATTTTTTCTACAGACTTCTTTTTNTTTTTTTCTTTTTTAAAATTTTTTACTGGACATGAAATTGTTCCTTTTATTTACCCCTAGTAAGTTACCACACATGAGATGCAGTCACAGTACTTTGATTCCTCCTGGTCTAGAGACACAGTGGCTTTTGATGGAAGTGTTTATATGCTACTTTTGTACTTTTGTATTAATCAGGAGAGTCCTAACTGTCTTTCGTTGCTGGCAGCAACTTGTGTGATGAGCTGTTCACTGGAGAGGATAAATGCTCTGAGATTCCTAAGAACTTGCAGCCCCTTGTCTGAGAATCTCAACCTGAGTTTGGGCTTTAAAGTAGAAGGAAAAGAAATGACAAATTAAGGCTGAAGGATTCCAGATCTGCCTGGTGCAGGAGGCCTTGTGGTGAAGTATGCAAATGATTGCTGGTGTGTTTAGCTGAAAGTCAGATGTTGTGTGCTTGCATTTATGTGAGGGGTACAAAGCAGGGTGTGCCTGAGGTGCTCTGCATCAATATTAGCAAAAGTCAGCATAGAACTTTACTCTGTTCTTGAAATATCTGTATGTAACAGGGCAGGAAGCCATGTGAAGGGAATTGACAATGATACTTTCAAGAATTTTCACTAAGATTGCACGCAGCTACCTGCAGACACAAGGTAAAGTGTCAGCTGGATCCAGTGTCACTTTCTTCCTCAAGCCTAAAATGAGGACAGAAAAACTGTTTGCTCAGGACTTTCTGCCTCTTCAGTGCACAGGTCTGGCCTGACTTTGGCTGCCTGCTTTAATTGCTGTTTAATGAAAAAGCTGTAAAACCCTGTGGAACAGCCAATAAATCAGCAATGTATACAGAAAATTAAAAAAGCGTGTACGTTCCCAAAGTGACAGGAGAACAACAGGGGATGTGATAACCTGAGATCTTCTGACCTTTTCACCCCCAAATCTCTGTGGGAGCTCCTGTTTTTCCACCTGGCTGTTGTCAGAATTGATGATTTCTGTCTCGCCATCTCCTCAGCCGTGTGCTGCCTTTGAATCCAGTCCAGGCCAGCTCTGCTCCTCTGCCAGGCAGGCTGCTGTGGGTAGTGCTGACTGTACACTCCATCCAGCACTGCCAGGAAATTGCTGCCCTAGGGTGAGGCCAGGAATACTATTATTGTTAAGTTTTTAAGGAACAAGTCAAGGCTGTTGCTGAACTGAGAGCAGAAACATGCTGTGAACTGAAATAATTAACACTGCTTTGATCACAGAAGTAGGGATTGCTTTGTCTATGGCTTTATACAGAGTTACAGGAAAAAGTGAAAGGTGTTAATGGTACCTCTCCATTAACCTGATCGTTCAGACTGGCAGATTAGATCCTGGTTTCTGTCCCTGCCACCAGCGTTGGTGTGCAGCCTCTTCCTGTGCCTTTCCCACTGTTCTTCCTACCTTGTGGTTTGGTAAAGAGTGATGATGGCACACTGGGTGGAATAAATTCATGACAGTTCAAGGCACGGCTTAGGTAGTGCAACCATGTGGTTGCCGCTGGTGAAGAAAAATCAGGCAACGGTGACCTTGTGCTGGAGGAGCACCTGGAATGCCACGTGTCATCCCAGCCTGCTCCGTCCAGCCACTGCTTGTTTTACCCCTGGATTGCCAAACACCAGCCCAGACCACGAATGTCTGCCGAGTGCCCGTGTTAACGATCATGCCGAGGGATGATCCTGCAGGACACGGCAGTGGTGGGCTGCAGGTGTCATCTGAAGGCAGCCAAACCCCATGTTCTGTCTACTCCCACCCCAGCGTGGGAGGGTGATGGCCGTGCATGCAGCTGGAGGGTCGTACTGGCTGTTGGGGGGATTGTAGATGTGTGATACTGCTGAGGGATGAATAGATACCTTTTGCCCCCTGTCCAGGCACAGACCCTGGTCAGGAGCAGTGCTGTGAGCTCTGCAGTGCTCCAGGCTGTAGCAGGCTGCTCTGGGCAGGCGCAGGGCCTGCTGATGTTGTCGGGGTTGCTGTATGTGCCATGGCTTCCCCTTGGCAAGCCCCCATGGGTTGTGCCACCCTGGCCTGCGGAACAGTTCCTGCCTGATCTGACCAGTGATCTGGCCTGTCGCTGCTGCAGCAGCCACTGGGGAAATGTGCTTTCGGCCCTCTGGAGGGGAGGGAGAGGGGTCATATTGGTTTCCTCCTTTCCTGCCCTGTCAAGGGAGCTGGAAGGCTCATACTTGGTGGGTGTCTTGGCCATTCTAATGAGCCAGGTTGGCTTATGTGTATTTGATTTAATGGGAAGAGTGGAAGAGATTCTTCCTTATCCAATACTCCATTTTTATTCCTGCCTGTCTGTCATTATCTGCGGCTCTCTCCTCGTGTCTTTCACAAGCCGTGGGTGGCCAGACTGGGACAAACCACAAGCCCCACAGTGCTTTCCCTTCTCCCTCTCCTGCACGCCCTTGTAGGAGCCCTAGGGAGGGACAATCACAGTGCGAGCATGCAGCACTGACTGGGGACATCTGCTCAAGCAAGAGAATAAGCAGAAGTAGTAACTTTTGCAAAGCTGCTGGGGGTTTGGGAGAATGGGAGTGGCAGAGGAGGGCCTTGCCCTCCGTGTCCCAGGGGTGGCTGTGTGTGGTGCTCTGGGGTGTCCCTGTCCCCGGCAGAGCAGCCCCAGCAGCAGCAGGCAGGGCAGGCAGCATTCCCCGAGGGCACAGCTCTCCCGGGCTCTCTGCAGACCCGTCGGGAAAGCGGAGGAGAAAAGCGGAACCGGCGTCTGTCCCCGTTTCCTGCCAGCACCTGCCAAGGGCAGAGGCAGCACAGATGCTGCTGGTGGAGGGCATCTGCCTTGGAAGGGCACGGAGATCCTGTGCAGGGAGTCAGCATCCTCTGAGCCTGTCTGGAAGGCTTGGCTGGAGGAAATGAGGTTAGCAGAAGCAGAAGTTTCTACAGCTTGCCTACCCAAGTGACGGCCCAAGTTGGCCCAGGATGCTGGAAACTACTTTTTAGCCTGGGCACTTCTCCATCTCCATGCAATCTGTGCAGCAGCCCGCCACACTAAAGAGCAGGAATGTGACTTTCCCTGGACCTGTCTTGTAGAAGGTAAAGCACCATATGGAAGCTGATGGCTGAACCTGCCTGCAAAAGGTATCCGAAGAGAGAGAAGAAACACAAGGCCCACATCTTTAAAGATAAAGAAGAGTGTGTGGGTGCCATCTCCTCAGCAACTGAAGCTGTTGCAGTGTCTGATCTGTCTGTGGTTTCAGTCTCTCTTCAACAGCATTTCTGCTAGAGGGAAGAACTTTTGCTCCATAATAAATTTTCATGGGAGATCAGATATGAGATCAGAATGTGTTTTTTTCTTGTTTAGTTCATATTTTGTCATCACATGCTGATTTTTTCAGATTTGATATTTTTGATTTTGTCCATGAGATTTCTACTTTGAACTCTGGCAACACATTCCTGATATTGCCTTAGTTTTTAAATTTTTGTTTATTTTAATAATTCTCTCTCTTTTCCTGCTTAATGTTTTATTGTAATTCCCTGTCTTATTTTGCAGTACCTTAATTTGAGGCTCTTTAGACTCAGCTGTCTAACGTAGAAAGTTTTCTGCAGGCAGAAATCCATGGGAAGCACGGGCACTTAGAACTTAGGAAAATTGAGTCTCGAGGTGGGCAGACAGAAATTAAAGTGCTTTTAAGTCTGGAGAGCTTCTGGAAAATGTCTTCTCCCTCTCCAGCTGTCTTTCTGCGATTTGCAAGGTTGTGGAAATTCAATTACGGGAGGTAGCTGTGAACACAGCGAATATAGGTGGTCACTTTTTGTTCCCTTGCAATTCAGAGTGACAATCGACATCATTAAAACTCAGTGCATGTGTGCTTGATATTAAACAAATTGGATAGCTCTGAGATTGCTTATTTCTTCCAGGGATACAGGGATGAATTGAGCCAAAGCAGTTTGCAGCCCGGCGTGTCTCAGCTCAAGGCTGCTAATGACGCATCCTAGAAACACAGAGAATCAGCAAGTCCTTTGTACTTTGCTAATATTTTTCCTGCAGTAACACGAGAGCAATTACAGCTTGGAAGGATGGGAGTTGGAAGGCTGGAGGAGATGAAAAAATTCAAAGGGAAAACCAGGATTTCATGAAGTGAAGGCAGGGAGTGTATGCGGGTGGGCGAGGGAGCAAGCATCTGTAAATAGTTGGCACCAACAGCTGCCTTTAAAATATGTGGGAATCGGGAAAGAGAGAGGTGGAACAGCTGCAAGTGTGTGTATGGTTTATGGAAAGAGGAGAGCAATGAGCAGCCTGTGAGGGAAGGAGCAAAAGAGCAGAGCTAAGCAGGAATCCGTGGAAGCAGCGAGAGAAAGTGGGGCAAAACCGGAGTGAAGTTGGGGAAGAAAGAGATTAACTCCGAGAGGTTTTCAGGAATGGGTATAAACTGTAGTGCGGCTGATGTAAGAGTCGCTGTCGTGGCTGTGACTGCCGGGGGGGAAATTGCCACTGCCGCCTGCCTGTCGTCCCAGCCTGTCCTCCCTCCCCCGGCTTTATCTTTTGATTTATCGTAATAAGAAATCAGCCTTCCTAAGAGCGGGTCATAGGGCTGGGCTGAGGGATTAAAGCCAAGTCTCCGGCCCCTGCACATATTGTAATGCTTGTGAACCATTGACTCATCCTCTTTATTGGCAGGTTGATGGATTCCTAACTAGGTTGTTAGTGGCATCTCAGCGTTGCTGCCTAAGATGTGCCTTTTGTGTTTAAACTCTGACTTAGAGAAACAAGTTCATTTCAGGCTCTTTGTGTTTCTCTCCTCCTCCTTTTCGCAGCTTTTACTTCTTTAAATGTAGACTTCTTTTGACAGATCATCTCCATGGTAACTAACAGGACCGGGCTGCCTACAGAAATTGTAGTAATAAAGTGGTTGGTTTTTACACATGATGAAAAGATGATGAAGCACAATGATAGGTGATAAAGACACAGGTAATTGCTCTAGAATAATATTGCTGCCAAGAAGATGACTGAACTCCCACACAGAAGATGAACAGATGGTGTATTTATTGAAATTCATAGGCTGAGGGAAGAAAATGTAATTGATGGCTGTGTAGGTTTTGTTTCAGTTTACTATGTTCTGAGCAGAGCCAGGAGAGCGGCGTGCCGGCAGATGGAGCCCGTATGCAGAGCCTCTGTATTTCCTCACTGGAGATCAGAATTCCAATCAGAGCCATAAAGGCAGCAGAACCACTAATTGCTCTGATGCACTTTGCTGGTTTAGATCTGTCACATAGCCCCGGTTTATTTTAGAAAGGGTGTAACTCTTCTGTAAGAGCAGTGATGGCAAATTGCATCAGAATACCGGGAACATGGAAGTAGAGCCTGGAAAAATGAACACTTGCAAAACATGTGCTCAGTAAAAGTCTTCCAAGACCAGGTGTGTGTGTGTGTTTTAGCGAAGGGCAGCTGTGGCATGTTTGCTAACCTGATTGCTGGTCCCCTGGCACGGCAGGTCTGTGGTGCAGAATCCATGGGAAGGCAAAGCCAGGGAGTTTTCTTCTGTTGCTCTCTCTGTGTTTTCAGGTACATGTTAAAACTGGCAAATGTGATGTTGAGGCTGTCGTGAAAATGTTGTCTGCCTGTGTATGGCAGTGCTAACGATCTGGTTTGAATGATCTCAACACAAGAAAGGTGTTGACCTGTTGGAAGAAGCCTAGAGGAAGCCGCAAAGTTGATCACAGGGCTGGAGCACCTCTCCCATGAAGACAGGCTGGGAGAGTTGGGGGGGTTCAGTTCGGAGAAGAGAAGGATCCAGGGAGGCCTTTGAGGCCCTTCCAGTGTCTAAAGGGGCTCCAAGAGAGCTGGAGAGGGAATTTTCACAAGGGCATGGGTGACAGGATGAGGGGGAATGGATTTTAAGAGAAGGAAAGTATGTTTAGAAGAATAGATGTAATTAGGAAATTTTTACAGTGCGTGTGGTGAGGCACTGACACAGGTTTCCCAGGGCAGTGGTGGACTCCCCATCCCTGGAAGTTTTCAAGACCAGGCTGGGTGGGGCTCTGAGTAACCTCGTCTAGCGAAAGATTCCTTGCCTATGGCAGGGGGGTTTGAACAAAATGATCTCCAAGTTCTCTTCCAACCTAACCTGATCCATGATGGTGTGACTACATTGCTGCTTTGTGGTGTGGTGCAGTGGCCCCAAATGTGGAGTGCTGTGGTATGCCCTGCCACGGGGATTGGTGCCTTAAGGTTCCCCAAAAGATTGCTTCAGTGCTGCCAGAAAAAGATAAATGTCCATGGGAATCAGTCTCTGAAAAGTATAAATACCCACACTCAGAGCAAGGAGTGCCAGCTCTGGAGCATAAAGATTTTTCTGTACGGACAACAAACGCTACCTGTTGGGAGAAACACCCTTGGGAGGAGCTGGTTGAGCTAAAGTGCTGGTGGCTGTCTTTCCTGCAGCTCCTCTGTGTTCAGTGGCTTCAGCACCCCTGTTGTGCCCCTTCTAACCCCTGCAGTTTTGTGATTTATTGGTGATGATGCCTCGGTGCTGTTTAGTACATCATATGACTCTCTCTTCCTCTGCAGTCTGGTGCTACTTTATTGATTGTGTAACTCATTTTCTCGTCAAGTTCTGCAAGGAAACCACTTCCCACGTGGGTTTACCTCCAGTTGCACCTACTCTCATGTTGACTGTGTAGCTCTTGCGTGCAAGGAGCTTTGAGAAGGTGCATAAATATGAGAAGAAATAGGCTTTTCTTCTTACAATGGTAATGCCAATGAAAATGAAAGTAAATATGTAGGTAGTATGGAAGAAACTCTCTCTCCAGGACACTTTGACTCAGTGAGGAAACTAAAAGTTTCGGGTTCATCACTTGACAGTGTTTGTGTCAAATTCACCCTTCCTTTTATTCCTCCCCTTCAGATTGTCAGGGCACCCACATCTTTTGTGGCACCTGAAAAACCTGATTTGCATGCAAATTGCTCCCGTTTAGGTTGAAACATTTCTGTCATTCTTCTCTCCAACTTCTTCCCTTTTTTCCTGCAGAAAAGGAGGGGTGGATAAAGTTACTTAAGCAATACACCTTCTTCATACAAGATTAAACAGAATTGCTCTGGAAGTGGAAAGATGTGCTTTTTTGAGACCTGTCAGGCAGCCAACAAACGGAGCACTGAGTTAGAGATGCCTGAGAGATGTACTATATAATAAAAGAGAGAATTAGAGGAAGGAAGAGGGTGAATCTGAGGACTGAAGAGAGACTGACCTACTGCTGTATCTGAGCTGTTACTTGAGTGTGTGAAGCATGGTTGGAGTCATATTAAGCCAGCCTGGTGACTGTCATTGTGATGACTGGTTCCTAAGGAGCCCCCTGACTTATTTTCAGTGCTGTCCATCCCTGTTGCTAAATCCAAGCCCTGCAGACCTCGCCGGGGCACCCGGCAGGGTCCGAGGGACCTTGGCACCCTGGGGGAGTTCCCTGGAGAAAATGGTACAGGACATCCTTCAAAGGATAAGCCTTGCTTGAGATAAAGGGCTGGATTTTTTAGTTTGAACACAGATTTGTCAGGTGCCTGGTGGCCGGAGTGCTGCCAGCTTCTCTGTCAGCCTGGCTTTGTTTGCTGCCCAGCTGCTGGCCTCTTTTCTTTCCCCTGCCTCCAATCCCTGCTCTGCCCTTCACCACTAATTGAGTGTTTCAGGCAAAGCTGGTCAAAAAATTTTTATTCAAAACTTATTTTGCTGGCAGCCAAGCTTGGCAGCATCAAAGAAAAAGATAAATAAAAAATACTGTCATTTTTCTGGGAGAAACTCTCATTTAAAAGTTGGAAGCTGAATTGTTGCCACCCAGTTGAGGGGGAATACATGGCCAATTGCTTTTTCCTTTTCTAGTTTACCTTCTCACCCTTTTTCCTTCTGCCCCCATTCCCCCTCCCATCTCATTTTTCCCTACTTGGCTGTGCTCCCCTACTTGTGCCAGAAAGGTCAAGGGGATCTAGGCTGACACGAAGACTTTCTCTCCAAGTTGAGTGCTTTTCATTCAAAGAGCGATCAGATGTTTTTCAACCTCCCTTCCCCCCACATGTAATGGTTATTCTTGGGCTGGTTTCTGCCTCAGACAGAATCATAGAACGACACGAGCTGGAAGAGATCCACGAAGATCATCGAAGGTGGACTAAGGCTTCTGTGGTTTCCATGCCCATCAGGGCAAGTAACAGCCAGTGGGGCAGGGCTGGGCTGGTGCTCCCTGCACTGGCTCCCAGACCTCTCCATCAAGCAGCAAAGCCCGCTCATTAAACTCTCTGTGCCTCCTGAGTGCCCCACTGCTCCCATGCACATGGTGGGGGCTGAAGGAAGGAGGTTGTTCTGCCGGTGCTGGAGTGATGCACCTGGCCAGGAGAACAACCACTTGTAAGTGTTTATCCCTGGGATGGAGGGGACTCCAGGCTGGAGGAGACAATTCTGGTGTCCTGCTAGGTGGAAGCACAGAATGGATCAGGTTGGAAGGGACCTCAATGTGTCATCTTGTCCCACCTTCCTGCTCCAGCAGGGTCATCCCAGAGCACATGGCGCTGGGATTGTATCCAGATGGTTCTGGAATATCTCCAGTGAGGGAGACTCCACACCCTCTCTGGGCAACCTGTTCCAGTGCTTGGTCACTGCACAGGAAAGAAGCTCTTCCTCACATTCAGGTGGGCTCTGGTGCATCAGTTTCTGCCTGTTGCCTCTCGTCTTGTTGCTCAGCACTGAGAAGAGCCTGGCCCATGCTCTTGACACCCACCCTAAAGATGTTTGAATGCAATGATGAGGTCCCCTCTCAGCTGTCTCTTCTTGAGGCTGAACAGGCCCAGCTCCCTCAGCCTTTCCCCATAAGAGAGAAGCTCCAGTCTCTCAATCATCCTTGTAGCCTCCTTGAACCACCCCAGGAGCTCCTTTTCTCTCCTGCAGAGCCCAGAGAGGAGCCCAGAACTGGCTCTGCCCTCCTCACAGAGGATCCATTACCAGGGTGGTGACCTGTCCTTGTGCTGCCTGGCATAAACTGAGGGCACCTCAGGAAAACCAGCATGAATAATGCTCCAGGTTAATGCCTCGCCCTAGTTTAGGGGTGATCTGGTGTTATGCAATATCGGTGATAATCTTGTACCACTGAGTTGCAGGACCAGGTTACTGGTACTGGCTGCTGTGTACACAGCACACCAGCTGGGTGGCGTGGTAGCCTGTTAGTTGCTGGGTGATTAGCAGTGGAAATTAGCTTTCAGATGCCATTCCTGCTGGGACTGCTGCCCTTGAACCTAAAGCAAATGATCAGAAAGGTTTATTTGACAGGTAAAGCTACTGAAGAAGCTTATTTTCTTTGATTTACTGAGTGAAAGCTGCAAACCAAGCAGTTCATTTTTTATAGTTTGTTAGCAGCTTGCAATCTTATGGGTTCAGATTATTTTTAAATTTAAAAATAATTTAAAAAGTTAAACAAGAAAGCAATCTGTGGTGCAGTGCAGGAAGAGTGGTTGTGCTGTGTCAAAGCAAAGGTCCCTGATGCTGGCTGGTAGCAAATACCTGGGGAGAATATTTAAGAGCGGAGTCTGGCTTTGAGTTCCCAGTTTTTGACAATCAGCAGTGTGGGGACTTTCTAACCCAGATGTTCTGTTTGATGGCCTGTGATGAACCCATTTATCTGTTTGGGTCTTGAAATACTTATGCTTGCAGGCCCTGCAAAACATACAGCAGTGAGTTCCACAGCCTTGTGTTGCACGAAACGTTATTTCTGTGCATTGTGATCTGTACCTAATACCTGCTCATTTTGTTGTGTGCCCTCTAGTTGTTTTCTAGAAAGGTGTAGTTACAGTTCATTCCTTATTTGCCACCTCCATAGCACTTACTACCCCTGTTTTATTACCCCTCCATCTGCTCTGATCCCATAATTACCTCTTTATTTGACAAAATTAAGTTTTTTCCTTGAGCAGAAGCCCTTGCAGACCCCTCATTACCCAAGTTGCCTGTATCATTATGGTGCTATTGTGTGGTGGTGCTGTTAAGTCTTTTAAGAAAGCTTTTAAGAAGTCTTTTAAGACTTCTACACTGTAGCGAAGAAAGGGGAGCAGTATGAATTTGTAATGGCAATGCTTTTTGTGGTCTTGCTATTTTTCATAATGTTTCTTTATTTGCCTTGTTCCTGAACACTGAGCTATTTTCAAGGAACTATTTGGGCAGTCACCAAGATCCCTTTTCTGGGTGAAAATAGTCCTGAATTACGTCCTTCAGCTTCTCTGCAGGTAACACTGGTGCAAAATTTGGCTTTCCTACTCTAGGCTTATCATCATGAGTGTTCCTCGTACACCTTCATCATTGGTGACCCCACCAGCTCTCAGAAAGGCGTCCTATTTCTGCCACGCTTGGAAAGGAGTTGTAATTACATTTTGATGCCATTAAAAAGTTGCTGACCGCAGTTGTTTTTTGGTCTGCCCTCCTACAATACCACATTGAACTTGACAGAACTTCGCCATCTGTTTTCCTTTTCCTCCTCTGAACATGATGTTCACATTCTGAAGGATAGTTTTTTTCCCATTTTTGGCTTTACTACCAGTAATTGCCTTAAGTTACCACTCAATCTCAATCAACAAATTGATTTTTTTGGTCCTTGTAAAATATTTTGAATTAATAATTATCCTGATGCTTCCTTATAGTACCTGTACATGGTCTCCTGAAGTATTTCTGCCTTTCCAACTATTTCTTCATAGTGCTGCACTGGTTTTATGTAGTTCTCCTTTTTCAAATCCAGGTTTATTACTTAGATTTTTGTGGGCTTCTTTTTTCTTTTATAGGGTGTTGAAGAATAGCCATTCTCATGTGTTGCTGGGGACAAGTTGCTCTTCTATTACAGGTTTTTAACTAGTTATTTATAATGTCTAAAAATACAGTGTTTTCAGCACCCTGTCAAGACAGTTTCCCAGCCTCTCTGGTATAACCGTAGTTTCAAATCATTCCTTATTTCTGTCTCCATACCCAGTCACCCTGTGGACAGTGTCACAATCTGGTAGGTTTTAAACTAATCTTAATCTGTGTTTTTTAAACGCATTGCACCGTTTCCCCTGACCTTCTCCTCCTTCTCATATTCAGGGATTTACAGCTTCCCACTGGGTTTTGTCTTCCACTGAGCCTCTTCTTGCTGTGTCCCCCTCCTGTGAGTCCCTCCTACCCCACAGCAGCTCCAGCCTTGCCTGTTTGGAGGTGGCACCACGGTGGGTGCAGCCTGGGATGCAGCGACAGGACGAGGGGGGAATGGCTCAAACTGAGAGAAGGAAGACTTAGATTAGAGGTTAGGAAGAAATTCTTGACTGTCAGGGTGATGAGGCCCTGGCACAGGTTGCTGAGAGACGTGGCTGCCCCATCCCTGGCAGTGTTCAAGGCTGGAAGGATCTTTGAGCAGCCTGGTCTAGTGGAAGGTGTCCCTGCCCATGGAAAGGGGTTGGGTTGGGATGATTTTAATGTCCCTTCAAACCCAAACCAGTCTGGGATTCCATGATCCACAGCTGTGGTTGGAGAGCCAGCTGCCTGGGGGACACAGGTCCTTGCAGGGAAGAAAAGCTGCTGGAATGTTCTCCACTTGTGCTGAAGCTTTTGCTGCAGGTTTTGATTTACATCTCTGATCTCCACCAGACCTTCACCTAATTGAGTAGATTGACCCTGGCTCTAATATAACAGGCAATTAATCAAAGGCTGACTAATCAGCTCTCTCCATGGCTGGCACCTTGCAGAGAGTCTGGGAATCACTTACATGCTGCTCTGCAAACCAGTTTTATGCTCTGAGATTTACGGTCAGTTAATTCTATTGAACTCTGTGGATTTACTGTAAACTTCAACTATTTTAAGCTCTGAAACATAATAAAAATTCCTTTACTTAGCTACCTTAAGTGGTAATTTAAAAACTAAGTTCTGTAGCTGCTTTAACTAATCACTCCCAGTAGTTTGACCATAGTATTAAAATTTAGATTAAATCCGTCATCTTTCCTTGAATTTAAATACCTTGGAAACTGATTGGCTAAGCAACAGAGTTTAAACGTCTTTTTTAGTGTTTAAAAGTATTTTCTTTTCAAAGCTCTTAATTTTGATCTAGTCAAACTCTCTGAATTTTGACACTGCTGAAGTGCAGAACCTGATTTTTGCATTGAGGTTCTCATTTGCCAAGCTGCAGTAGTTAATAGCCATACAGTGATGTTGACTGACATCTATTAAGAGCTTTAAATTGAAGATGCACTGTGAAATAAGATAAAATTAAAGCAGAATAAACATCTGCAGACACTTACTCCTCCTGCACAGCCAAACTTATTTAAGTTGGTGCGTTTTGTGCTGGGGTGGAAGCAAAGGGCAGTGCAGGGATGCAATTGGAGGCTGTGGCACTGTCCCGAGGGCAGCAAAGCCACTGCTAACATCCTCGTCAAGAGTGACGTGAGGGGTGATTTTTTTTTCTTTTTCTCCAGCCAGGCCTATTCATGAGCTCCCTGCTGGTCCTCTGAGCCCCACTCTGACTTCATTTTTCTGCAGGAAAGGGGTAAGCAAACTGTACTTTGCTCGTTTGGTTGATGCTGAGTTTTTCTGATGCTCCAGGAAATCACACGTTCCCTTTCTTGTAATGAACAGTCAAATCTCCTACTTACCAGTGTTAACATACTTAATTAAATAAACTAAATTGCTGTGGGCAATGTAGGCTGTCTCTTAATGTACCCCAACTTTCTTTTAGTTCCTTTTCTTACCACCCTGGAGATCATCTGCTGATTTTTTCCATTGCTTCCCACAGACAGTTGATGTGTGCAGCCCAGACACATCCACCTCTTCTGTGTTTGTTGTTTGTGATCTTTGGTGCCTGTATTGTTGGAGGTGCCTGCTTTGCTTGGCTTTCTCTGAAAGACTTCTGTGTCCTTTTTGTCACTTCATCAACCTAAAGCATGTTGCTGGCACTGAAAACACAACCTTTTTTTGCCCTCCAGTCAAATCCTGAACTGAACTACCTGTGCACCTGGTGGTGAATCCCTCCTGTACATTTTCCTGCACTGTTAGTCTCATGGCTATCTTTTCACTGTTTTATTTTCTTTTCAGTGCTGTTAGATAATTATATTGCACCAGCTCAATATAAGTTAAGTTGCACCAGCTCTGGAAGCATAGTTGGTCTCTTTAAAGTGAGGACTCCCTGCGTTTTCTGGGGCATGAGCATTCCCCAGTGCATGAGTTTCCCTTCAGAGTTCCTGAAAGTTTTTGGGGACCATTCTCCTAAAATCCATTGTTAAGGTATTCATTTCCCACCCCCCTTCCTGTCTTGTTTCAGAGCAGGCTGGAGCTGGGCTGGGCTGGCATCCTCCTTTCCCCAGCGCTCCAGGGCGTGCTCCAGGCAGATCTCTGGCTGCCATTCACGAGTGCTGAGTGCTGAGTGTGGACAGATGACAGTGCTTGTGCCATGTCAAGGTTTTACAATAACATTCCCGGTACTTTGAGCTCCTTCTTGGCCGCCTGCACGTGTTCATGTATCTCCAAATGGTTTCACTGTGTGTGGTGAGCAGCTGGTCCTTCTCCTCCAGTCTGATACTGCTGCTTATCAGTGTGGCTGGGATTAGGCCGTAGTGTTTGTACATGGCAAGGGTTCTAATTAGCTGAAGTCGCTCTGGAGGCATTTTCCTCTTATTTGGTAACATTCCCAATCAGTGCACATGTTGCTGGTTGCTAGTTCCTCTTTTTTTTTTTTAAATTCCTGGGGTATTTGGTTCTGTCTCCCTCATCTCTGTCAAGACAGCTGTTATTTGGGTATTTCCCTCTCTGCCTCTCGTATCACTTTCCATGGTGGAGTGGTGGCTTTTGCCTGTATTCCAGGTCTGTTTGTCACATCTGCCCAGCTACATTTCTTTAACCCACGTGCTCACTCAGTATTTGTGTTCCTGTTTTGGTTCCTTCCCTGGGCAGAGCCATTGCCTGTGGCTCTGCTTGCATTTTTGGAGATTTAGATCTGCTCTTGTCCATACTCTTGCTTGCAAGCTGGTCCCGTGTAACCCACAATGTCTCTACTTAGTTTGATGTTGACAAAGTAGTTCGTGGGCTCAGCTGCAAGGTGAAGAACGCTGATAATTTCTTTCTTGATTTCTGATCAAAAAATGTCATTTGTCTGGAGAATTCCAGCCTTCCTTCATCTCCTGTGCAACTGTAAAGATTTTGGTTGCTTTTCTTTCAACAATCTCTTTCAATGCTGGGTTTTTCTTTTGTATGTGAAAATATCACCCAGCTTTAATCAGAAAGTCAAAATCCCTGCCACTAATTTTCATGTCTGTAAGTAGACTTGAACCACCCTTCTCATGTACATAGACTTTTTCTTTGGAAGTCCACCTCATGTGGAGTTTGAGTTGGCCTGTCTGCTTGCTTTGTTTTTAGGGGTTGATTTGCCAGCTCGGCTGTAATTCCTGGGCATCCCACTAAACTGAGTGCTGCTCCAGGCTTTCCTTCCTCCCACCAGCAGAATAAATGTAGGTTGCAACAGAGACCCTGGGGTTCCCCTGAAACTTCTGTAAATTCCTGTGAACTGGACCTCTCAGATCCACTTCAGAGGTTGTTAAATGAGTAGGAAATTGTTTGACTGGAATAAGTGAGCCCTGGGGTCCAAGCTTGGGGTGGAAGTCAGAATTGGATCCAAAAACCCATTTGTGAAGTGTGCAGGAACACAGGACTGTGACTGCCTGGCCATCAAGCAGCACAGACTGGAACTGCCACAGGGAATGGTTTGATCAAATTACTGCTTTATAATCTACAACTTCTTCATTTGCATACTTCAGCAATCCAGGTCAGATTTCTCTACTACAGGCTCAGTGGCCACATGGATTTTGTTCATATTTTGGACTCTAGGTGAAGCTTATCCTTTTGTTTGTGGCTGATGGCTCACAGTCTCATTTCAGTTAGTTTTCAAGTGTGGTTTCAGGCACTTGGTCTGTGCTGCTTCATAGAAATATTAGTGAGGAAATGCTGTGGTGTCCAGACACGTGTTGAGTTGAATCACTGCTTCTGCTAAGACAGTTTCCTCCTCCTCTGGAGTTTGGGACCTTGTCATCTGTACCTGTCAGCAGACAGCAGGTGAATATGACTTGGGCAGAAATATGTTGTGCAAATATTTCTGCCTTCACGTCCATCCAGCACAGGCAGAGTGGATCCTTCCAGCTGGCCCAGAGCAGTGGAGTACTGGGAGACACTGGCTGACCTCAGCAAGATGTGGCAGAGATGTTTCACTCAGATATTCTTGCCTTGGCAAGAGGAGTGCACTGCCCTGAGCTCTGTTTCATAAGCTTTTCTAGTTTTGGGGCTCTTGACTCAGACACCTGGCTCTGTTGCATACACTTCGCTCTTTAGTCTTATATTTCTTTTGAATAAGACTTGGGGCAGAGAAGGGAGAATAACTGGACTTCAAGTTCAAGCACTGGGAGATGTATTTGTATTTTGCAGGTCTAGAGAACGTTGAGGAAGGCTTAATGTACTGAACAAAGTGAAGGTGTGAGTTGTTGCTGCTTGAGTGGAGTTTTATTGCCATCCTGCCTTTCCTGCACATTCATGCTTTGTTCAGCCAAGTTTACCTCCAGCAAATGCTGCAGCAATAATTGTTTTGTAAAGAACTACACTGAGAGTGGTGCCTGCTAAATATCAGGGAGGCGGCAGGTGTCCCATGGCTGCTGGTCTGTGAGGGAATTAAATCAGCCACACCAGCATAAAGCCTCTTTTTCTTGGCATAACTGGGCTGTGTCAGGGCTGATCTCTCCTCCAGGCCCAGGGCAGGAGGTGCCTGAAAGGGATCTCACTGCTTGGCCATGCTGGAAGCATGTCCTGTTGCTGGGGGAACAGCCATGCCATGGCTCCCAGGTGAAAGGATGCTTGATCTTTAGAATAATGGTGTAAAGGGTTGTGTGAAATACATTGTCTGGGTTTTAAAAATACCAGCTTGACATTTAGTGGGACATAAAGGGAATATATCTACAGTTTAGCTGCTGGTTGACAAATACTAATAAAAACTGACTACATCTGAAAATGTATTTGAATTCCTGCCAATTTTGCTCTAGGTCTTTTAGCACAACAGTTCTGGAAAAAACACCCATAGAAAGGGCAGTGTTGAGTTGACAAAGATGAGAGTTTATTCTCTTAACATTATCGTGCTGTTATTTCTGGATTACTTTTTTCCCCCATTGCAACTTTGTAAATTAAGGTTTCAAGAATAAGATAGAGTAAGAACTTAATGTGGGAGATGAAGGAAGGCAACTGAGTGCATGGGAATCAGGATGGGAGACTTGCATGGTCTCCCATTTCCCTCCATAAATGTGACAGTCCCGATGAATTCTGGAGAAATCTGAATGAAAGAGGATAAGCATCTTATTTCCACAGAAAACGTGTTAGGGGGTACAGAGAAAGTTACAAAGGGAAGACTTCAAAAGCAAGGGAATAACAGAAAAATCATTGGGAAGAAGTTTGGAGTAAGTGATCAACTGGTGCAGTAAATCTGGGTAAACCTTATTGAACCTGAGACCTTATTTTCTCTTTGGCCACTCATTTCACAGCCTCCCTTCTGGAGCTGCTACTTGGACACTTATATTCAACCATGCAGCATTGGAAACGTGTGTGTACAGGGAATGAGGCACCCACAGACCCGTGTGCCCATCTGCCCCAGCCCCTTCCCGGCAGCCTGGCTCTGCAAATCTTCATTCCAAATTAGCAGGGAAATTTCCCCTTGGCTTAGCAGACAAGGCAAGTCCCTTGGGTGAAGGATGGATGGAAGCAGCTCGCTCAGTTGGCTCCAGTGACGAGTCTGACACAACCAGACTTGGTGTTTCCCTCGCGGCTCTGCTGCGCTCCTGTGCATTTTTAACCACAACTGCACGGCTGCTGCCTCCTGCTCTGGCTCATCCTCAGCCATGCCTGGTGTGGGCACCACGGGGACAGGCTGTGGGTCTCGGAACAGCCCTGCTGGAAGGCACATGCCCCCAGCAGTGGCTCTGCCCATCCCACAGCCCAGGGAGCCAGCCACCCTCTCCAGATGGGATCCACTGGGATCTGCCGTGGCCAGACTCGTGTAGGTCCAAGGGATTGATGTCTGCCCAAGAAAGACTTTTCTTCCTCCTCTTGAGATCTTCCTAAGTAGCTTTTATTTTGAAGATGCCAGTCTGGACTACTCTTGGGGGGTCTGCCAGGCAGCAGCTTTTATGAACAAGATCGTCAGAACACCTTTTTTTTTTTTTTTTTTTTTTTTTGGGAAAAAAGAGTTGCATTAGGAACACCTGCAGAAAATTGCCTCAGGGAGCAGTTTGCCTTAGAGAGGCAAGATACTGCTAAGAGCAGTTTAAAGCCAGCTTACAAATTGCTGCAGGCAGTGGGGCCAGAAACCCTTTTGGTTGTGAGCAGCCAGGTCTGTGTACTCCTCTCCTTCCCCCTATTTTCTGTCCATCTTCCCCACCCTCTCTCAGGTTTTCAGCATCGCGAGTAGCTGGGTTCAGATGTGCAGCTTTATTTTACAGCTTTTCCATGCTGTTTTTGAGGAGCATCAGGTATCCTAGAAGCTGGAAGCAATTTTTTCACCAATAAATGAATTGTTGGGAAGGGCATCAGTTTCACTACAGAGAGACCTATTGCAGGCAGAGACAGCGAGGAAGGATTTGCCTTGAATGTTGGGGGAAAATGACCCTTCTCATACTGGGATTCAAAACTGCATCCAAAATGCACATTCAAAGTAGCAGTTGTGTGGAGAGTGAAGAGAGAACGTGCCCCCACGGTAAATGGGGCTTACACAGAGCCTTCCTTAAAATTAAGGTTAACATGGTATGCATGGGGATCAGTACTGTTCTTACACCTTTTTCTCTAAGAACAGCTTTTACCTCTGTGTGAAAACCCATATGGAAGCACAGAGCTGCTGGCACAGCTCTGCTCTTCCAGCCTGGGATCCCCCAGAGATGGAGCAGAGCCTGGCCCCAGGGCGAGCAGAGTTCAGGGAAGTGATGACTGCCTGAGCATGGCAGGCGCAAGGGGCAGGCTGCTCCCTTTGTTTTAGACTGAATTATCCTTGCTTTACCCTTTTATTGCAAATCTGTGGGAATCCAGGGTGGGAAGGGTACACTTCTAAAGTGGATCCAAAATATTCATTGCCAGATTGTGAATTTAAGCCAAGTAATAAATGATATCTCTGTACAAGAGAGAAAATCACTTGCAATTCCCGATTTCCTGATGCATGAATGACAATTTTTTTTTTTTTAGGCAAATTTGTCAGCAAGACAATTGTTTGAATAAAGACCTAGCCACTTGAAAGGTGAGAGCAGTAGGAAAGGTGAGGCAGTAGTATTTAAATAACCCCTTTAGGAAGTGGCACAGGCTGCTTTATCTCGTTTCCCTGGCTCGCATTCCTTTGGTGGCTGTCACATGTTTACCAACCAGCAGTGCTCCTTCTTCCTTGGGATGTTAAATCAACAAGCACACGCAGAGAAAAGGGCAAGAACACCAGCACCACTCCTGTTTCTCAAACTCAGGACTGTGCCTCTCTTCAGCTTTGCCCAGCTCATGTGAGTACTACAGATTCTAAGGATTTAGCAGACTGTCCTGGGAAGAACACTTTTCTCATAAATAACACATTTCAAAGCTTTCTTGGGAAATTCCATTTCTGGTTTGACTCATTTTGCTGCTTTATGTAAGTGTGATTAGGTAAGTCTCGTGTTTGGAATGCTTTGGGGCTATTTCTTGGCGAGAAGATAGCTTTCCTAATTTGTTACTTGGATGACAATTACAGTTTGAAAAGAATATCTTATGTTACCCTGACTTCTAACTTTGGATTTGCATGCTGCTTTGGTTTCCCTGAAATACAAAGATCTTGGAAATTGCAAGGAATGAAACAGGAGTAAGCCTTTTCTTCTGTTTTCTGCTTTGACATTGTTCTGTTTCCTGCTGTCATTCCAGATTTTGTTGTAAGGCAGTAGTAGACCACAATTCTAGATCCATAATGAGTAACAAAAGTGCAAAGTATTTGCATTCCTGTTAAGCAGAGGGCACATCTGATCACTGTGCAAGGGAAGCCATGGGTGCTTGCAGGTGCTTGTGACTGAGACAGGTTCAAAGAAAAAAAGGAACTTAATGTAGCATGATGGCTGTGGGAGAAAACGGCTGAAGGGATCCCAATAAAATAGGAAATAGATTCCATAACTTGGCTCAGTGTGTCTGAAAACATCCCAGAAACAGGCTGCACTTTATTCTTGTGGTCCTTTATGTCAAGTGTTTTGCAGATGGTGTGTGTGGATGTTTGCTCCCGTGGGCTGGGCTGGAGAAACGGTGCTGCAGAAGCCCTTGAAGTGCACAGAATCTATTTTAGTCCATCTCCATTGCATCTGTTCTGGCTAACAGCTGCCTCTAGCTGCCTCCCCCCTTCCCTTCCTCTGGCTCTGAAGTGGCACAGCTCTCCATTTATCCCTGAGAACGGTCGGACGTCACAGCTTTTGCTTGAAAGAAACTCTGGGTAGATGCTTTGAAACCTGTGAATGCAAATGAATCCTCTGAAACAGCTTTGTGGCTGCTTGCATCTGGAGAAGGCCTTTCCTTCTGGAGAAGGCTCTTCTCCCAGGTTTTGTAGTGCTGGGGTCCTGCCCTGTATGTTGTTTTTACGAGGGAATTATGGAGAGTGAGTTACAGCACCAACAACTGTTTTCTCTGAGATCATTCCTGCTCCCCGTTAAATCAGTGACCACTCTGCTTTTGATTTTCCATGACCTGTAGAGACAGATATTTCAGGCATAAGTACCAGGGCTCATCTTTGATTCAGTTTGGCTGAACTTTTCAGCGTTTGGCTGAACTGAGGTTAAGAAAGACTGAGAAGTGCCTGGACTAGAAGAAGGAGTGATGTAGGAAAGAATAGGCTGGGAAGGCACCCATAAGGAGTGAGTTGTTCTCCTGGCCATTTAAAATGAGCTCTGCTTCCCTCTTCCTTGTGCCTGCAGGACTTCATTGCCCCTCCTTTGCCACAGAGCCCTGGGTTAGCTGAGCAATGGCTTCAGTTCCTTCCTTTCTCCATGCAGCTCTAGTAACTGGTTAACTGGTTTATACCTCTGTGGAGAGAGAAATGTTCCCAGGGCCTTGGTAGAAGGTGGCAGTAATTGCTCAGCTCTTCACTTGATTAAATGCATGACTCTAGAAACTGCTGACATTTTTTCCCCCCACAAGCATTAGTTTTAATGCCTTTTGGTATTGTTAGAACATATTTTCTCAGGGCGTAGGTCACTTGGTCAATACCAGAGGCCTGGAAGTCTTCCACTATACCTTCTCTCTTTGAAATCACACCCTGCTTTATGAGCAGCAGCCTTCTGCTTCAGGCTTTCCTGTTACATGCCAACAATTCCTCCATCCTGTTCCTCTAGAGCAGGAGCCTGAGGCTGGTGGCTAACCCAGACCCCAGGAAGCTGTGGTGGGGCGGCTTCTCCTGTGCAGACATCCTCTGTACCAGGACAAAAAACCATCTGAGGATCCCTCGTGCCAGCTGTGGCAATACCAGAAGTTAATCTGGCAGAAAACCACCTGTGTGGAATGAAACTCCATGCAGGACCTGTGGCTTTTGGGTTCGGAGAGTTGTGGATTAGTGTCCTCTGAGATGCTGTAAAGAATGATCCGGGAGGGGAAGGAGAACCTGAATGCCAAAGCTGAATCTGCTGCTCAAATGCTCCGTTTTCTTTTGGTAATTGCATGGAAAGGTCTCAGTCCCATCTTTGGTGATGTAGCTTTGGTGGTTGTTAGATGGAAACTGGTGGCTTGGGTGTGAATCTCATCACCACCACACAGAATATCGTGTCTCAGCAGCAGGACTGTGGAACACTCCTCTCTCCCTCCTGCTGCTCATGCCTCTTTTTGTGGCCCCTTGGCTTCCTAAAAGCCAGACTGATCATCTGGATTTGTGGCTGGGCTCAAATGCAGGGGCCAGAAACCTTTAGTGGAACTGTATAAAGGTTGGTCTGGCTACTCCTTCAAAAAAAACATAAAAATCAATGACTGGTCATGCTTTCAAGGTCAAATTAGCCACCAAAGCTGCCCTTTTAGCACTGGCAATTAGAAGTTTTAGGAAAAAGCAGGTGTTCTGTGCTGCACTTTGACAGCAGTCCCTGATTGAGGAAGGTCGAGAGGTACATGCTTGTCCCACTTTTTCTTTTTGGTCAGCAGTTTGCCACTGCTGGTACCTGGATGTGTTTAATGGGAGCTGAAAAAGGGATGGAGCAGCTTCAGAAGGCTCAAAACAAGCGGCACCAAGGGGGTGTGTGATGCCAATATCGGAAATTTTATTTTTCTTCCGAAGGTCGGGGGTTGAGGCGTGGATATTGTGAGGGTTCTGCATCCTGTCAGGGTGTGCTGAGTGCAGGTGTGAGGCTGTGCTCCCTTGCCACCCTTCTTCTCCTTTGGTACCTGCCAGGAGACATCTGTGGCCTGCAAGGATCCAACAAATAACAGGTCAGGGAGGAGCCAGGGCTGTGTTCAGAGGGTGCCCTGCTTTCCACTGGCACGTGGCCTGCTCTCCACAGATGGGAAATCGTCTAAGTATTAAGAGATTTGGTTTGATTAGCTGAAATCTCCTGTTGGCAGCACATTTCCAGTCCCTGGAGCAATGGAGATCAGACAGGTTGCCAAGGCAACGCACAGCCTTCGGTGAGAGGTTTACTGTGGCGTCGTCCTTGGTCAATTGATGGAGTAGGGTTTATTTAGGTCTTTGAAAAAAACCCAAAGCTGCTGTCCAGCCTTTTGCTGAGATGAGTCATTGTGCCTTGGGTCAAACTGGTGGAACTAAGAGCAAGGTTTTGTGGATGAGAAAAATAAGTACATGAGAGCATAAAGGTCCCAGTTAGATTCCTCTTTGAAGAGGTGAGAGCACTTCAGTTCTGAGTGGAGACAACTCATTCTTTTTTATCCGCCCAAATAAGTGAAACAGCAACTGAGATCCTCCTTTATCCCCCTTCTCCTCCCATTTCCTCTCTCTCCCAAATGCAAAATACTTATTTTTATTTTCTAGAGGACTCTGTGCTCACTGTTTAATTCTTGACTCATATCAGAGGTCCTTCCAGTTTGACCTTTTGTCACTGCTTTGCTTGTTGCTCTCTGCTCTCTTCTCTGTTGCAGAAGCCTTGCTAAATTCAGCTTACAAAAGATTCCATTTCATTGCATTTCTCCTCCTTTTGTATCACCTGGGGGATGAAAATCTCATTGTGTCACCGCTGTGGCATGTGCTGAAAGTCACTGTGTCTCTCGTTGTCTGTTCATTGATCTGGATCCCAAATCAGCGAGTGCATGGGGACAGGAGCACCTCTCACTGACTGTTCCCTGGATTTACTGACGTAGCAGAATTGTGCCACTGGTGGGCACAGCCATCTCTGAAATTTTGGAAGGGACCTGATTCAATGTTCTCATAAGCCAAGGAGGGAAATGCCATTGTGCTGAGTGCCAGGCCTTGATTTGCTAAGTTAGTAGAGGTTTCTGTTTTAAAATAATTCTGGCAGTGATAGGAAAGACTCTACAAGGATAACAGGACCATAGAGAAGGTGGTTATATAGGAGACACCACCACAGTGCCCCTTTTTGTTTCTCCCACTGTTGAGACGGATGTGAGCTGTTCTCAGCAGTGGATACCCTGTTAGTTCAGAGAGAAATCACTGTACAAGCAAGACTTGCAAAGAGTCACTGCATGGTTTAACATGGGGAGCCAGGCTGGCATTTTCTGAACATACAGGTGCTGTTCTCTTTCGAGTGTGCTCCTCAGCTGGTGTCACGTAGCATAGAGACAAGAGAAGGAATTGAAAAATAACCCTAGACACTGCTTGCTGTGAGAGAAATTCTGACCTTCTCTAAAGTAAAACCGAGGCATGAACTATATAGACAGTGACTTATATGTGAGAAGGAAATATTTTAAAAGGTGGAGGAGCCTTTAAAAGTGTGCATTGGCATCCTTATTTATTTATCCTTTTTGAGAGGATGGCAGCTGATAGATGTGTCACTGTGATGCTGCACAGTTACCTTCTTTCCCTGTCTTAAAATACTGCATTAGTGATACCATGGCAACAAAGAAGTTGTCTTTAAGAAAAGGGAGAAAAAAAAGCGTGACTTCAGTGTTCAAGAAAGGTGGCAGACTGACAGCCCTAGTCTTCCCTTTCTACCAGCAAGGCAGTGTTGGTGTCAGCTATGACAAAAGGTATCAGATTATGATCTCTGTGTTGTACTGTGACTGAAAACAAACCTGGGACACGATCAAAGACAAACCTACTACAGGGAGAGCAGGCTGAGAACCTTCTGAGAAAATGTGCTCTTGTTGGACAATTAAATTCTGTTTTAAATTATGAATTTTCCTAAGAAATGCATCATCTTGGAAAAACTTTCCAAGTTGTGCCCTCTTTCAGAATGGAATTATTCTCTGAGCAGTCTGTGAGAAAAAACCAGCTTGCTACTGTGGTAGTTTTTCCAGAGGCTGGAAAGTCAAAGGATATCTGGAAGGGGCAAGTTGAGATCTCTGTCCTGTTTGATATATTTGCATTTGAATACAGCTCTCATCTCTAACATGAGAGCCCTAAGCAGCAGGAGCTTGATTTTCAGGGACTAGATTATTTCATTTGCTCTAATTCAAATTGTATTTATCATTATCACTACAGCCATTTTCTTGCTTTCCTATGTCTTAGGTGAAAGCTTTGACCTCCAAGGTAGCTCGGTGCTTTGTGTGATAGCTGGTTTTACAATGGAAAATAGTTCCAGAGTGCAAAACTGAGAATTTTGGCATAGCTCAGGGGTTAGAGTGAATATTGAGATGGAGAAGAAACAGCAGTGCAAACTCTTCAGTGTGAGGGCATCTCATAGACTGTGTGCTAGGAAAGTAATTTTCTACCTGGTTCTAATTTTTCTTCACTGATCTAGAGATGAACTGAGATGAGCAGTTGTGAGGCTGCAGGTTTCACTTTGATGACCTCAGCTGTGAGCCCAGCACTGGGAACAATCCTGGCAGAGACCTTAGGCCAGGAGGACCAAGGTCTGGAGGAGTGCGAGGTTCCTCGTGCTGTCCCCATCAAATCTGTTCAGCTCTGACATGGAGGGGACCAGCTTTCAGCTCATGAATGACAATTCAAATTCTGTGCTGCTCAAATTCTCAGTCTCCTTGGCCCTGTTGACTTCAATGAATTTTGAATACTGTGCTGAACTGGAGCCATTTTTAAGGTTATTACTAAAACTGATGATGAACTTCTGGATCACCCTTGAGAGTGACCTCCACCAGACAGCGTGAATTCTCCCTGTCTATCAGCACACATTTCTGTTCCCTGGTTCCACCTGTATTTGTGGTGTGTTTACAGATAAAGGAATGGGGAGAGGGCCAAGACTCTTCTGGACGCAGAACTTCAGGTGTCATTGTGTGCAGAGGCTGTGGACTTGCTACAGACTTGAACTACTGCTCCACACTCCTTTGAAACACATCCAGCAAAACTAATACTTCATCTTTTCGAGTTGAAAAATGCCTTTTGTTGAAGGCAGAATATTTCACAGAACTCAGTTACAAGTGTCATCAAGAGCACTGCTCAAGGCCAGGATGGGATTTTTGCTGCTGGGAAAAGAGTGCTGCCACAAGGGTCGTACATAACAAAATACAGAGCAGCCTTTGTAAGGTGGAAAATCTGGCCTCGGGGAAAGCCTTTTTGAAATTGGGCCTGTGGCTCTCACAGGTTGGCTGCTGGGTGCTTTGATGTTTGCCCTCCCAGTGTTTATGTCTTGGTCATTTATCTGTAGCAGGTTCTAAGTGAAATCCAGACTGCATCCGGAGAATTCAAGTCTGAGTCTGGCTTTTACGAGCAGGCTTAGAAAAATCAAATCTGCTACTACTGCTGGCCCCAATACAGGCTGCACAGTGAGCCAAGCTGAGCATGAGGGGTAGAGGGTGCTCTCCTCTAGTCCTGCACCTTGGACATGGCACTGGGAAAAGGAAAATGTGGGTTTAAGGGAGAATTTATCTCAGGCCTTCCATTTCTAAGGGGACTGCGCTTGCTAAATACCACTGCCTCTGTGTCTGTTGTGCCTGATGTGCCTTCAACTCAGTGTGGCCTGAAGGTGTCAAGCACCTCTACTGGATTGCATCCCTAAGAGAATCAGGCTTTTGGGGAAAAAAATGCCCACCTTGTGGCTTTTGTGTGACCCAGTGTGACTGAGGAGAGATGCCTGAGGTCCCGTGACTGTCACCACGATGTCATCTCTAGAAAGGTGCTGTTGATGTTCTATTTGGTAGCCTCAGATTTGGGGTAAAACACGAGGTAATTCTAAGCTCTGAAATGCCTGTGTAGATGGATGTAACATTTCTTGATTGTTATTTTGGGTCTAACTTCCACCTTTTTGGGTTGTGCCTGTGCCATGGCTCCCATTCTGTGGGGCAGTTTTGTTAGTGTTTCCCTGCTTCAGAGACCTGCTGGAGGAATAAATGCATTGAAGCCTGCCAGGTGTTTGGGTGGCTCTGGGGGTAGAAGAGAGGGAGATGAAGCTGCTTTACTGTTTGAGACCTTTGAAATGGCATGCCAATGTCAGAGGCCATAAGGGCAGCTTAAATCTTCGAAGATGACCCGCAAATACATCAGCAGCAGCTACGAGTGGGCCCATTCCTCCACTCTTTGACCAGACAAAATTGGCAGTCAAAGTAAATGGAGGTATAGTCAGGCCATAAGTGCCTTTCAGTTCTTCATATTCCTTATATAAAAGGACGGGAGAACCTCCTCATTCTTGCTATCTGTAAATCAGCACATAAAAATAAAGTATGTGAAACTGAGCCTCTGTGCAGGGCAAGTCCTCCTGCCTTGGATGGGAATTTCACTCCTGCTACAGCACCGAATGTGGTCTGATTGCATTTCTGATAATGTATTTGTGGATCACCTTGAGGAGAAGAGGGGGAGTTATACAACTGTTCCCTCACAGTGCTGTTGGAAAGGGTCAGGCTTTGTCTCCTTTGAAATAGATATCAGGAGAGAGCTGCAATCCTGTGAAAACACACATCTATTTCTGAAGTGTTTGTGTATTGTGTGTGTAGTGCACATGAATAGAATTGCCACCTGTCCAAGGCTGATAAGGACGAGCAGTGGTCATGTTCTTGCAGTTTGCTGTGTGAAGAATTGGCACCTACAGCCTCCCTCAGTCTGAGTTTATGCAATGCTGCATGGAAGGAGTTGCTCCACCATTTGTGGCACTTTCTGAATTTTCATAGATGTGGATTTGCTGGAGATTTTGCTATAATGGATACAGTGTTAACTGTGGCTTCTGAAAACCCTTTACCTTTATTTTTCTGTCTTGCTGTCTCAGAAAGATCCCATTAGTTATCCCATTCCTTTAGGAATCCACATATGGCACCGCTTTCCTGGATAACCTTGGCCTCAGCTTGTGAGTGGGCAAAGTGACAAGATTCTGATACCCACGTGCTTTGGGCACGGAGCAGAGGAAGTGACAGAGAAAGCTGCTTGGTGTTTCCATTGCACCCAGCGGGGAACTTGTCCTTGCAGTGGGGCTGCTGCCATCGTTCCATCCCACATAACTTCCCTTCAGTGGCTGCTGAGCCTTGCCAAGCACAAGGATGGACTCCTGGGCTTTGCTGCGCTGTGACACTGCCGATAGGGATGAGGATACGTAGGTATGCAAGTAGGTGGAAACTCTCTAATACATCGTAATAGTAATAATAATAATGTACACTCGTACTGCCTTGCAGCTTTCGCTAGAACTTCTGCCCACGCACCAGCCTACTTGGTTCACAATGCAGTGTGCATGCTAGACAATTAGTGGCTGATAATGAAAAATGTCATGGGAACCAGCAGGAAAATCATAGCTTACTCCAAATATATAATGAAATGTAATTAGCACAGACAGCAAAACAGACAATTTATGGTTTCTTTTTTTTTTTTCATAATTAAAAAGTACCAGTAAACATTCCTTTTTCAGGAAGTTTGGTATCAAATGAAATTAAAGAACTATTGTCTGGAATAGTATTTTATTCAGAATTTAACCCTTGCACAGCAGAATAGATTAAGGTCTTGGTAGTTGCAGGCTCTCCAAGTGAATCTACTGTCAAGCTTCTTGTATTCATTCCCCTGGCCCTGGTCCATCAGGAGAGGCCAGGTCTGGTAGCAGAATTGCTGTGATACCAGCTACAAGCCAAAAACCCAGCTGGATTCAATGCATGCAACAGTGTGGCCAACATTTCTCTCTTGTTCTTCTGGACAGACTCTCCCTGAAGTCATCTCATAGAGTGAACGTGGCTTTGAGGAGAGGCTGGAGCAGGAACAGCATTGTGGTGCCTTGTGTTCCCTGTGTCCTCTCAGATTTCTTCTGTCGCCCTCACTTCCATTTCTGATCTTCTCTTTTCTGCCTCGGGGTTCTTCACACTGCACCTCTGGTTTGTTCTTGAGCGGTGGACAAGGACAGTGTTCAGCTGTGTGGCCTCAACCTGCCAGGAGCACAAACACCATTTCTTGCCTTGTGCTCTCCACCAGAGTAGCAGAATGAGTGGACCCACTCTGGCACTGCACAAAGGTGTCTATGGCATTAATTTCTTGGCTCAGAAATGGGTAAAGATCCTGGCTGAATGTTTATGTCCCAAAGCATGTGGTGGTCAGCACCTCCCCGGTTTTGGATCATGAGTTGAATGCCTTACTATGTCACATGTTCTTGCTCCTGGCACAGTCTGTCATCCATTGGTGTGAGGATGGACATTTTACCTGTGTGAAAACTGACACATTCCAGCAATGCTGCAGCACAAGGGGGGTGTGTGCTACTTTTCTGCTACTTTTCCTGCTCAACACCCCTCAGACCCAGACAGCCACCACAAGCCAGAACAGAGCTCTGCTCCAAATCAGTTTTACAGGCATTTCCCAGCTCGGAGTTTCAAATCTGCAGAGAAAGCCCTTCAGCTGAGGGCTGGGAGGAGAGCTGGGAGGTGTGCTCAGGACTGTATGCAGGTGCAGCACGTTTTCCTCTCGATGACGGAGCAGCAAATTGCCAGCATGCCTCCCCTCCAGAGGGATTTGAGCTTCCAGCTGGAGCCAGGTGCAGTGTGTGAGACAGGGCAAACTCAGCCCTCCCTCAGAGACGCCGTGGCACAAACTTCTGGTATCTGGCATGAATATTGTGGTTGAGAAAAGAGGAAACTCGTGTACAAAGCCACAGGACAGGATGCATGAGCTCTGTTGCCTTGTGCTGCAGAAGTCCCAGCCACCTCCTTGATTTGGACAGGCCGTCTTTAGGAGAGATGGGAGAGTTTCTTGGTGCCTCCAGTGAAGGGAGGTGAGGGATCTCAGCCCTTGTTGGTAGCTGGCTGATGGTCTTTTCCATGCAGGAAGAGTCTGTGCAGTCCCTTCTTGCCTGTCCTCCCAAAAACTCTGCCTCTGTTTGGACAGTTTTTAGTACTTGGCTTTGAAAACTTCCTCCTGGAAGCTGATGCTGGACCTTTGGTGAGCTCTGTCAGGTGGTGCCTTTTATATTTCTGCCCCGAAGAGTAGGGGAAGCTGGAAGAGTTGTCCCAATCCAATGTCACTGAGCTACTACTTTCTTTTTCCTCTGTATCTGGCTGGGAAACAAGAAGTAGATGGGCAATAACACTGTTGTGCCAGTCCGAGTTACTTTAGAGCAAATATATGGCAGGTGATCATTTGTCTCCAAACTTTCCTTCAGGATGCCTGGTCTAATCAAAGATCTGCTTTTTCTTCTGGGATTCTGCAAGGTACTTGAAGGTCTGTTGGGGAAGAGGGGCACTTTGAGGATTTTCTCTAGCTGGGGGTTGCGTGGTGTCTCAGAGCATGGGTTGAATAATTTACATTTAAAAATACTGGTGGCTTGCTTGTGCCCCGTCTGAGAAAGGGAAACCCTGGTGTCTCCTTGGGCTCACTGAGATTTTTATGAAGTAAAATAAGTGGTAACAGCGGTGTCCTTGCTGCACACATCCTCTTGTGTGCTGAGATGTGGTGATCCCACGTGTTTTATACGTAAGGTAGAACATTATCTTTTTTCCTGCTTATTCTGTGCTCAAGAACAGGGCAAGTCAGTGATGGGATGCAGCCAGGCTTTCATGTATGTTCTGGGGTTATGGCTACTTTGATTTATACACTTCTCGTTTGATTTATCCTTGGCTCCAGCAGCCATTTAATGGTGACTTCAGCAGCTGAAAATAGCCAAAGTCGATGTCTCAGCCACTCTCACAGCCCCAGCCCAGCTCCCTGGGTTGAGGTGTGAGGGGCAAACAGGTCTGAGATGGGCCTGCCAAATTATCTAGAGAAGACATGGCACCAAATTGCAGTGCTGGCAGGCTCGAGGACAGGTTGGATGGGGCTCTGAGCATCCTAGGGGAAGGTGTCCCTGTCCATATCAGGAGGACTGGAACTAGATGGTCTTTAAGGTCCCTTCAAACCCAAACCATCCTGTGATTCTGTGCATTATCTGTGCCCATGCAGAATAGAGCAATGAAAATGTAGATTTCACCTTGTTGCCATTGAAGCTGCTGTGATTCAGTGCATATTTCCATTCCTTCCTTAGGATGGGGTGAGGAAGGTCAGAGCCACCTCCAGAGTCTGTGTAACACGTCTTCCTCTGGGTTCAGTCCCAACCACTCGTTTGTTTTGCATGTGGGCTGCTGCTATGCATTGGTGATTTTTGTTTCCAGTTCAGAATGTTTTCTGTGTTGGCTTATACTAATTTAAGTTTTTTACATCCCCTAGATTATAGTCATACAGTGCACTCTCAGGGCTGTGACTGGGGACAGCGTAGCTCTTCTAGTCCAAGTCTTTTGCTGAGTCAAGTCTTATAAATTCCCAGTTGGATGTTCCAGAGGCAGGGCTGGCTCTGTTTACATCCTTTCATCCTGCTCATCTCATCTGTGAGCTGCAGCTTTGTAATCACAGGCATCCCTGGTGTGCCACTGATGCTGCTGATGTTTCATTTTTATGGGGTCTTTGACTTGAATTGAACAGCTGAACTTCACCCCTTCCTGGTGAAGTAATTACCAGAATAACAAGCCAATTTTTTTTGCAGATGACACTGAAAGTTTTTGACATGTGTGCCCTTGCCACCCATATCAAGTGATGTATGTAGTGTTTGTCCCTTGTTTTGGCATTTTAATATGTGTGAGAGAGGTGAAATGGCTTTAAAAGCTTTTTGCTGGCGCCTGTGGTTTGTTGCAGACCCAGTGGTACAGGCAGAACATGATAAATTGAAATCAGACTGTTTCTTTACAGTTTGACATGGGGATGTTGATGTACAGGGCTGGGACATCAGCTAGTGCAAAACCACTGTGCTCATTACCTGTGGCCAAACCTGACACTCGAGGAGGTAAACTGAATTACCTGAGCTGGAGGCTGATTTTTTTCCCCCCAGAAAATGATGGTAATTATGTAGTACGGTAATATACTTCTTACTTAAGGGTAAAGTAGCAGTTGAATGAGGATTATAGGCTATACATTAACCTGGTTCTTAGTAAATGCAATGAGGTTAGTGAGTACCATTATGTGTAATTTGATTGTTTTAAAGAAAATACATAAATTGCAAAGGAGGTGTTGGGGCCTTAATGACCAACTACCCTTTCTTGACTGGATCCTTGTTGTAGTACAGATGGAGAGTGTCTCTCTTGGAGCTGGTGGAATTCTGCATTCGTAAGTTTATTAAAATCAGTTGGTGTCTTTCCTGTGTTGGAGTTTATCCTGTGACAGAAATGAAGACCTTAATTGGAACTAAGCCTGTGTGATGACATCCTTAGCAGACTGGACCAATGTGTTAAATGGATGCTGTATTCATTTAACACAAGCCCAAGTTCTGCTGGATTTCATTTCTATTTCTTCTATGGAGAGGATGGGGAAGCAGAGCCATGGATACAGCTGTGCTTAAACCACGTCTTTCCCCAGCAGCTTTCCCTGGTTGTGCTGATGTTTTCTTTTTGACTTTCTGTTCTTAGTTCCTCCTGACGCTGCTGAGTTTTTGTCTGTGGTTGGAATCTTCATCATCCTCCCTGCAGTCCTCTTCCACTCCACCAACAAGAAGCTCTGCCGTGAAGAGAGAGGTGGGCTCCCATGCCTGGAACAACACAGGCCAAGAAAACACTGCAGAGAAAAAGTCCAGAGCTCGTGAGGGCCTTGGTGAGTGTCACAGTATTACACTGCCTTTGATGTAGAGTCTTCTTGAGGCTTTGATTGCTGGGAGGACAGACACAGCCCCATTTGCTGTTTCGCAGGTTGTTTGTGTGGAAAACAGTAGGGTTGTGGGTAATAACCTCCCAAATTTGATCATAAGGATGTGCAATTGCTACCGTGTTCCCATTATCTTTGTTGTCTGGAGTAATGCCTTGAAAAATGAAAGTCAGCACTGGGGAAAGAAGCACACTCCCTGCTCTGTCTGTTGTGGGAGTGTTTTGTTTATCCAGTGAGGAGCAAAATGTGAGTGTTTCTGAGTAACAACGGTGCCTTTCTGCTCACAAAGGATATGCCTGTCCTGGTTTTCTTGTAGCAGTTATTACGAGCTCCTTCATGTGTTTGTTGTGCTCTGGAAACGTTATGTCTTGGGTAAACCCATGAGTCCTGGAGTCAAAACAACTGGGAATTTTACTATGTTAGAAAAAGAACATTTTAATTTTTCTCAGCCATCAAAAATGCATCTGTTCTGGTAATGGTGGCGACTGTGAATTTGGTAATTTCTTCACGTATTTGTTCGTAAATTTGCATGTCAGGGGTGTATAATCACTGAGAAAATCGGCCAAGAAGAGGCCTCAGAAGGCTCTCAATTGAAAGATCTGTTTCTCAGTGGTTCAGTCTTAAAGCTAGTGGCAGAAGGACCCAATCCCAAAGCGCAGAGCTCATACAAGGTTGTTTTGTTGTTCTTTTTGCCTTGTGCCTCAGCATGGCTGTTGCAAACGACGTGATCCGGTCCTACTTTAAGACTCCAGGACTCATGGACAGTTGAAGGCTTGGCTACCATCTGTGGTAGGAACTCAGTGGGACTAATTCTTGCTAAATGCATTAGTGAGCCTAAATGCATTAGGGACAGGCACCAAAAAGGTACAAGTACAAGTGGTACTTGAAATGATTCCCTCCCACGCCCCTCTTGACTGAAAGTCCTAACTTCAGTGTTTCTAAACAAAGACTATGGGGTTTTTTTTAATAAGTTTCCTTCATCAATATTATTTTTAAGTCTTTTCCCCCTTCCCTTCGCCTCCCATCAAGTGGTGTAAAAATGTGGCTTTTATTTCGGTTTTTAAGATGACACATCTCCCAGGAGCGTGTGGGTGTTGACATTCTATGGAGCTGTCACAGGCTATCATGTAAACATGTATTTGCAATGCTTTTTAAAATGTGAATTATTAATAAACAGAGTGGCTTGCTTTTTTTTTTTTTTGGTGTTTGTTGCTTCCAGATTTTGAAGGACAAGAAATTGCTTCCCAGCTGACACTCTCGATGGCAATTTTCGTTTCAGACTAAATCTCCTGTGTCTGAGTGATAAACCTTTGAAAACATGGGCTTATAATGGAAACACTAATTCAACTTTAACTACAGCTGTGCCGTGCAAGAAAAATACCACATACATTAATGAGGTGCTAAATCTGATACGGCAGAGGAATGTGTTGTAATCATTAATTACAATTGGAGCTTAAAGCTGGAGTCTGCTTTTTCCGTTCAAATAAAATGGGCTTGGCGAGTTGGAGCTGAGAGTTATTTAAAAATATCACCTCTATATTTAGTTTAAATTTCACTGTGGCGTCTTGGTACTTGTAAAGTCAATATGGAATCTGTGTGTAGGAAATGCCAATGCTTTTAAAGGACAGCAGCATGAGGGAATATATTAAACCCTGGGCTAACTCGGTGTGTCATATGGCGAGTGTTAGAAACCTGGAGGCTGAGCTCGGGCAGGGAAGCCAGGGAAGGCTGTTTCCAGCATGGTGAGGGAGCTCTCCCAGGAGGAGTGTTGACAAGCAAGAGTTTGCTTCAAATTCGGAATCTGGCTTTGCTGGGTAGGAGCAGGATGGGGAGTGTTTGCAACGTGCACTTTGCTGGTTAGCATTCACTTTTCCTCTTTTCAACTTTTTTTTCTGGTGAGCTGCGTATGTTGCAAGGAGATCCTGATTCCAAGGATTTTGGTGTTCTTTAACGTGCAGCCCACTAATGGTTGCTCTTCCCAGTTCTATGCTCTCAAATTGGGGAAAGCTTTTTGATTCTCCACATCTGGAATTAGGAGTGCTTGGAACATATCTATCTAGACAGGGGAGAAGGCATTTTGCATGACAGTAACATCTGCAGTAGCACAGGTAAATGAGGGCTGTGGCCTGGGAAGGGGTGTGTAGGTTCCGTGCATGAGCTGCTTCTCTTGCCCTTGGATCCAGCTGAGTTTCGAGTTATCTACCAGTAAAGAAGAAAGTTGGTAGAGAAACATGAGCAAATCTGTCTACTTTGCAGATGTGCAGGGTGACATTTAGAAAATGTACTGTAAAATGTCAGAGCCTCTTTTTTGTTGTTGTTTTGGTTTTCCTGTATAGAGCCTGACCTCAGAACAAGGCAAGTGACAGAATGAAAGAGGTGTTCCCATCATCATGGCTCTAGGATACATCTGGCTGGTTTGGTCCCGATTTAATTTTAATTGCACAGTTCGTGTCTCTATGAAGGGGCAAAGATAAGGAAAAGATCATTGTGAAAATGAAGATTTCATTGAAAATCTTTTAGGAGACTTCAGGACAAAGTATCTCAATTACTCGGACAGAACAGATTGCAGATTTTTGGTACTTTAGCATTCTGTGGATCCTGTTCTTGTCTGGTTTGTTGACCTTGGCGATGAGTCCCTCTCTTGAGCATCCCTGGTTTCTTCTCACTCAGCTACAGGAGTCCCTGCACTGGGAGGGCTGGAGCTCATCTGGACACAGCCAGCCTGTATTTAGGATGCACTTGGCACTTCAAGGGAGAGCTCAGAGCAGGCTGCAAAGGTAGAGAAGCTGGTAACCACCTACCTGGTGGGAAGGTAGCACAGAGGATATCAAGCTTGTTTGGCTATGCCCAGGCACGTGCAGAAGGAGGAGGTGGTGGCATGAAGCAGTTCTGCTCTTTCTGGAGTGGTGTGGAGCCTTGATATAAGTCATGAGCAGAGTTCCTCAGCAAGGGAAAGATTAACTGCCACACCTTTAGAGTCAGCTGGAGTGGTTCCTCGCAGCATTGGTGATCTTTCAGGCACTGGGAGAGTGTGTGTGGGAAACTGCCCCTTGAATCATCCCTCCACACAAGGAAGGAGGACCTTGCCTTGAGCAGAGGCTTGAGAGAATTTGGTGAGGTCTCATGCGAGACCTTTTGATGCTGTGATGGTTTGGTGTCCCTGCCTGTAGTGTGCATTTTGGGACTAAGAGGAGGTGGTGATGTTCCTACACATGGTGTTTATAGTGTTGGGGAGCCCTTTACTTCAAATGTTCATGGGTGAAGTGAATTTCACAGGTACATGTGACAGTGCTGGGCAAACCTTTGTGTGAAGGTTCAGTCCTGTGGCTCAAGAAAGTGAAGGATCCTCTTTGTTCTACACCATAATCTTTTCATAATGATGCGACCTGAGACTGGGAAAGAAGTTGTAGCTTAGTACACTGTGCTTTATACAAAAATATTCCAGTTGTGCCATGCCTTGCCTTGAACACTTGTTAAAGATGTACTCTTAATATGCGAAAACAGCATAGATATGATGAGGTTTGAAGGAAGATTTTTTTTTTTTCATTTTTCCTTCTGTTTTATCAGCCTCAAGAGCACTTTCAGTTCATGTTTGCAGGCTGTTCTGCACAGCCACTGTTCCAGCCTCTGGGGCTAGCTGCACGCTTAAAATAAATAAATGGAGATGCAGTTCTTATATAAACCACTCATCTCCCATAGCTGAGGCTTTAAGGAAAGCATCAACACCTATAGCACTCACCAAGGGCTGGAATGTTATCAGTGCTGCCTGGGTGCTGCCTTTCATTGCCAGTGCTGCCCTGGGCCCAGGCAGGCCCTGGGGACCCGTCACATGCACTGAGTGGGACTGTCATATGCAGCAGAGGCAGAGATTCATGTTTAGAAACAAGAAACGTGGGTGAGCGTGACAGCACCAGTCTGGCTTCCTCCAAAGTTGTGGAAAACCCACGGGTGTGCTTCTCCAAAGAAATACAATTGCACTTGGTCCTTCTAACTCCGATGCTGAGTCCTCAGTAGCTCCACTGTCCTGGGCCAGGGCAGATTGAAAGCAAGCCTGAGGTTATTCCTGCCACCCAGCTGAGGTGTGTAGCTCAGATTCCTTGACCAACCAGTGGCAGGAGGGAGAGAAGCTTGTGAAAGGGAAGTTTCTCCGTGCCCAAATGAAGCTGCTCTTCTAAATTGCTTTTTCTCTCAACTGCTTCAATAGAGGCACGTAGGAAGGGTGACTGGCCGTGGGACAGTGTGATTGCTGCCACTGATGCCTGCCCTAGATGTTGGAGAGCCTGGTTTGCAACAAGCTGAATTAAAAGAAGGACTAGATCAGCTGAGAGAGCAGCCCCATAGTCAGTAGGGACAACTGCCTAGTGAGATCCGTGGCTCCAAATTCCTTTAAATCCTTTGAATCCAGGTGTAGTTTTCCCAGTGACCCCCCAGCCTCCCAGCATTTCTGGCTGGACTGGTGGTTGACTTAGCAGCGAGAGGAGATGGGAGCTGCAGACTCAGCCGTGCGTGCACACGAAGATGGATTACCAGGAATCACCCACAGGGTTTTTGTCTCCCAAACAGCACTGTCTGCACTGCTCGGTGGTGGTCCACGCAGAGCACTCCCCACAGGCTCTGTAAGGATAGAGTGTGTGCGTGGGAGAAGGAGTAACAGGAACTGGGTGACTCCTCTAAATGTTTCTAAAATAATCTTCGTTTTGTTAAACAGCTAGACATGCTCTCCTCCTGCTGTTTTCCATGCAAGTAATTGCTCTGATTGACCCTGGTTTGTTCACTTGCTGCAGACTGGGTAGCACAATTGCAGGCGGGGTGGAGTCTATGGGATCTGCTCTAGGGAACAGCTTGACAGCACCGGTGGGTGGGTTCGAGTGGTGGTGTAAATTGGTGTTTCTCCAGCCTTTTGAACTTGTGATTTCCTTTTGGCTCTTCTGTCTTCATGCAAGCCGGCGAATGGCAGCAGCTCTATTACAGAATGTGCCGTAATTTCTGACTGCAGGTTTCTTCTTTCATTCCCCTAATCCAGTAATTACAGATGTTTCTCACTCTTTTAGCCTGAAAGAGCACAGTTGCCACTACTAACACCACTTTCCTAATACTCCAATGATTCGTGAGTTTCTTTATGCCCTTTATGTAACCCTCGGCTGGAGAAGTATAAATGAAGTTATTCATTGCTGCTTTTTGTACAACCATTTGGCATGGAACAGTTAGGGGCTTTTTTGTGCTTCTGGTGACAAGTAGCTCTTTAAATGCAGAGGGCTTTATTTTGATTTGGAGGATGTGACTGCCTTCACTGGAGTGACTCTGGATTTAACACCAGCGCCAAGTCAGAATCTGGCTCGCCTGAATATCCAAACCAAATACTATGGCCAAAGAAGTTGTCGCCATTTTCTCTCTCCCAAAAATTCCCCCAGGTTTTGTATTAATATTTTGGTGGCAATAATATCTATCTGTGCATTCACAGATCCTCTGCTTTCTGCGTGCCCTGGGCTTACATGAGAAGAACACACCTCTGATTTCAGGAGTTCTTACAGTCTAGACAAAACCAAAGGTATGAAGAAGTCACCGTAGGAAATCACCATCAGCTCCTCAGCCCCATTGCTGTTGGAGTTTCTGAGCACAATATTTGAATATGCTGGTCTTCAAGAATATATTTTTTTTTTTGCTCGAATTTGTCATCACATACTCTGTATGACGGAGAGACCTGGGTTTTTTGAAAAGAAGCTCCACAATTTTGAACGATAAATGTCACATTTGCATAATGCCTTTTTTTCTTCTACCTCTTTCCTCTTTTCCCCATCCCACTGAAGCAGTGAGGATCCGTAATTGTTGCCATTGTTATTGACAAAAGGAGAGCATGAACAAAGGAATGAAAAGAAAGTAGGAGACAACATGGGGCTAAATACCCTGATCAAAACCACTTTTGTCATTTGGGTATCAATTTTTACAACTAATTTGGCACAGCATCACTAGCGAGCTGCCTGCAAAGACATGAGATGATTTGGGAGTGAGAAATAAGTCTGCAGGCTTCCTGTGCGTGGGCTGAGCCCCGTGCAGCCCGGGTACATTGCTGTCTGCCTGAGCTCATCTTTGTTTTCTCCTCACCATTCTGGGGCTTGCAGGACCAATGCTCTGCAGCAGTGGGTTTATGGCCGTGTTGATTTGTAACCCGTGAATGTTTCCAATGAGATGTGTCTAATTTATTGGCATAAACCGTTAGATTTTCCTTCAGTGCCCTGGAGTTTCTGATTCACCAGCTGAAAACTATTATCACAGAGCACATAATCACTTGGAAAGTGCCTCTGTCTTCTCTTTTGTGTGCGTGTTAAATTCAACCACATAAATAGCATTTTTTTATAGCACACAGGCCAAAAAGGTACCAGATGTTCTGTATTTCTCTTTTGTTTTTACCTTAGGGAAGTTTGGTCAGTAGTGACGCTCACAGCTGATGTGAACCTTGGGCACTGCCTGTGAACTTACCTCATAGCACTTCTGCAAGAGGCTCCAGCCCTCTGAACAGCTTCAAGTGCACAGGCTGGGCTTGGCACTGTGGCAGTTTCAGCTGGAAATACATTTTCATCATAGCAGTGTTTGGTGAGAGTGCAAGGGCTTTGCTAGCATCTTGTTTGATACAATTCTGGCAACTGCAAGAGGAGCAAAGAGTCCAGATTGTTCCCAGAACTAGGATAGAGGATTTCTTGGCCCAGTGTTGCTGCTGCCTACCTTCATCTGAGTACATTTCTAACCTCTCCTCTGCTATTTTAAATGTGTGCCGATTGGGCTCTAGTCTGAAAGGAGGATCAGGCTCATCACAGTTTTCAGTAGCTCAAAATATCTTACCCCTCCAAACCTTCTTATTTCCCCCTTCCATGAACAGCACAATGGCCTTACCTTTTGCACAGATCCTTGACGTTCTGGGCATCAGCTTAGATTCACACCTTGGTTTAGGTTTTTCCCCCCAAACTTGGAGCAGAACTTCACGCTGGGTCAGTCACACTGGTCTTCCTCGGTGTCCACACAAATAAAGCTCCTGTCCATGGATATGATCCATTTTCAGCCTGTGGTCTGCCTGTAAGGGAGGAGTTTGGTAGAAAACTTTTCCGAGGACCACACAAAAAGTGAGTGGAGAAAAGGAAATTTGTGCCTACACTCTGCAGCAGCTTGAATAAGGGAAACATTAAGAAATGCACACCTGATGGCACTTTTTTAGGAACCTACGTATCAAGGAGATTGAAAGACACTTTGGTAATATTACAAACCTCTGCATTGTGGTCGTGTTTGAAATTCTGGTAATAGTCTACTTTTTTTAGCAATACAGTAATTGCACCTCTCAATGGGAATGCTACTCAGGAATAATGATCCTATCAAGACAAGGGAATATAGATTGTAGTAAAGGTTATGATGGTTTCTGTGAGAGGCTTAACATTGATCCTTTTAGCTATCTGATTTTCCAGGAGAGGAAAAAAAAAACCCTAAGCACTTTGAGTTTAGCATGTGATTTGGTGTGAAAATTCTATGGGTGGTTTTCGAAGATGGAACTTGAAGTGAATTTGCTAAACTGCTTTTTTCCTCTTTCTTGTTTGATGAATACTTTTTTTAAAAATTGATTTTTTTTATTTCCCACACATTTTATGCTTTTCTTAGTTCTTCTAGCTTTTCTTTTTTCTTCTAATGCAAGTCAAAGCTGTTAGAGAAATCAAAAGTAAAAATCCGTTATGTTGAAAAGGCCATGTTGCGAAATACATCATAAACACACTGTTAGAGCAGTGTCTCCTAATTAATGGAGAGAGCTCCTGGGAAACAGCAAGCCTGTAACACAGCTCAGCCCCCTTTGATCCTCTGGTGAGTTTGTAAAATCGTTGCCCGCCTAAACTTGTCTGCAGCTTGTTACACATTTCATCCATCTGCTGCAAGAGCGAAAATAAACCATTTATAATTCAGCCGAACTCCAGTTGTTCAGCATATCACTGACTGCGGAGTCTTTAGTAAGAGGATGGTAGGAAAAGCAAAGCAAAGCAAAGGTGAAACAGAGTCAGGCACCCTGGAAAAGACATTGCTTTTGCGTATAGAGATTATGTAGGCACTGGGTTGCAAATTGCTCATGTGAGTTGCAGGTGTTCCTGCAAAGTGGTTAAGATTTTTTGGTGAAATACACATCAGTGTGTGTCTATTGTCTATAAACTGAAATCAAACCACTTGTTGGGGGTCCTAGGATTCAATGCAGACAAATGTCCCAGTCTTGGGTAGAGCTGTGGATGTGTATACTTGTGTGTGTGATGTCTTCCCCCAGCCTATAGGCAACCGCTGGGTATATGAAAGTTCATGTTCAGGTTTTATCTGCTGCTTCAGATGGCTGAGTGACCACATCCAAGCTCTGCAGGTGGCTGCAGATCCCTGCTTTACTCCCCTCACTAAAGCAAAATCCTGCCTGGAAAACTCCCTCCATCCCTACGGTTGTAGTACCAACCTCCCTGTGTCAGGGTCTGTGATGTTTGCCCGAGTGTGGTGCAGCCAGCCACAGCACCCAGAAGTGGGATAGCCCTGTTGGACCAATCAGGTGTTAGCTCCAAAATCTAGCAACAAGAGGAGCTAATTATTCCCTATGCAAATATCACAAGGCTATGTTCTGTTGATTTTTAGAACACATCAGCTCTTCGTTTCAGCACCCATATGTTTTATCTCCATGGGTTAGCTATCACTCCTGGATGCCTGCATCCCTCTGAGGGCCACTGCTGCCATGGATCTTGCTACTGAGACAGAGGGGGAGAGCATTGTGAAGTTCTCTTTTCACCAAAAACCAGAGATTCATTTGCTCTTGCCTGTCAATAAATGACAGGTTAAAAACGTATCCAGTATCTAGCACTTACCCACCAGAGTTTATCTCCTTGCGTGCCTGGGAGAATCTCACTGTTACCAGTACCATCTCTTCCCAGCGACTTCTGTGGTGCTGTGATTTACCAGTAATCTGCATTTTATTGAAAATGGGTTGTTTGAAGCCTGTAATCTCTTTTGGTCTATGAGAAAATCTGCACAAAGCAGAGAGGCTTTGCCAAGGGCGGTGTTGGAAAGAGGAGAGTCAGTGAAGGGAACAGCTCACCTGGGAGGTGAGGCTGTGGCACTGTCTGTTCCTTGCCAAAGATTTAATGGGTGGCAGGGAGCTTTACCTGGGTCCCAGGGGCTGAGCTGAGGGCTGCAGGCTGCCAGAAGGATGCTGGAACAGTGTGTACCCTGAGCCCAGGGAGTTTGTGACAGCCACAGTTTTTAAAATGCCTTTGGTAACCCACATTCATTTACTGCCCTTGTTAGGGCTGCAATTCTTAGCACATGCTGAAGCTGACAATAAACCTGTTGGAAGTGTCTGCAGCATAAATCAACACCACTGAAGAAAATTATTTGGCACAGGTGTTTTAAAATGTAAAGTCCTCTTAAGTCGCTGATCTCACGTCTAAAAGTGCTGCTCACCAAGCAAAGTGGGGTCTCCTTGGAGATCCATTTAAAGATCCACAACACTGAGATTCCCACTACATTTCTCTGGAGACCATGTCGCAAGGTAATACACATTGCTGCTGAGCTTATTTTCTTGCATTTACACTGTATTTACCCTTTTATACTTTGATTGCTTTTAGACCTCTCAATTCAGCAAAACACTGGTATTAATTTTTGAAGCTTCTTTTTGGTTGTCTTTTAGTCTACAGTCTGCACCTATTTAATTCTTTCTTCCTAAAACCATCATCCTATTTGTAGGTTTCTCCTTTTCAGAGTTCCTAGAAGAGTATCTGTCTTGTGATAATGTGGGAAGATATATATCGGGCAGAAAGGCATGCTAACTTTCTGCAAGTTATGTTTTTATTTAGAGTTTAGATGAATTTTGAGAAAGCATCATATCAAGATGACACCAGTGCTTTTGTTAACTTGCTTCTCTTCCCAGTAATTTCATACCTATAATATTCCACCTCCTCTGTTTGGTTTTGTTTTTTTCCATTTCTATGAATGGCAAAACAACTCTGGGCTGTGGGCAGAGAGAGTTTCTTCATATCCTTTCTGGAGCAAAGCATTTGAGATGGTTGTCTGCCATGGGCTGCTACTGCAAGCTTTGGGCCTGTCATTTTCATCATTCAAAACACAATTCTCCCCAAATTGTCCTCCCTTCAATTTCCTCACCTGGTCATACTAATGCTAAGGACGTGATAGAAATTGGGGCCAGGAGGTTATTTGAGATTTTTGATTGCAGGTTGTTTGGTACCTTTTTTTCCCCAGGTCTGTTGACAGCTGTAACCAGGATGTGTGCACTTCAAAAAGGTACTTGCGTTCCAAGGTTCTGTGTTCTTATTTTTATCTAAGGTTTAGCAATTGAATAAAAGCTTTCCAGATCTCTGCAGGAATACGTGCAATTTGTCCATCATTTTTGGATTTCTGGTGGTATTCTCAATGGATAGAAGTGCTTCTTCCATTTCCCCCTCTCAGTTCTAGATGTCTTACATAGATAGTGTGTCGACAGGTGTTGATGGACAAGCAATTTACAGTAATTTCTTATGGTGCTTATTCTGTAGCTCCCTGAATTATAAGTGACATGCTGGCAAAGCTGAACAACTGATCACCAGACACTGGCATAGTGTTAAACATGGCTTCTGAGGCTGCTCAGAATTTCCTCCAGCCACTGTCTTCTTGGATGTCTCAAATCTACGAAGCGATCCAACAAGCAGGAGACTCCATATCTGCCTCACTGCTGAATTTGAGTGGAGTGGGTCGTAAGCCAGAAGAAGAGAGGACCCAGGACTTGGAGAATAATGGAGGCGTTTATGAGGATTATTCTGTGGAATCAGATGATGAACAAGACCTGGACCTTTGGGATGAGGACTATTTCTACCCTAGAGAAGATGGTTACATTGGAGGCCCTGATCTTGCTCCACAAAACCTCCCTGATGGCTCTGACATGGGTCCACAGAGGCAAAAACGGGTCAAAAATACCAGCACCTTGCCAGAGCAGTGCGTGGAAAGCAGCAGGTCCTTGATGGCCAATGGATCCTACTGGACCAGTGATGATCTCCAGCCTCTTGACCGGCTTCCCCCCATCGCTGAGGAAGAAGGTGAGCCCTCTTTGAGGATGGGAGGTGATGAGCACAGCCTCAGCTTGGGTGGCTCCTTAAACAGTGCTAATGGCGAGGCACGCTGTGCAGGTAAGCAGCTGGCACGCGCCCTGACTGCGTTATCCAGACATTTCTTTTCTGCCGTTGATTTGATTTAGTTGCTAATCTGCTCATTATGTTCTGTATTGTCTCTGTTTCCCACAGCTAAATAAAACTCCCCAAATCCCAAGGAAAGATCTAACCGTTCTAATTCTTCCCTCATTTGTGAGACTAATCTCATTGAGAGAAGTGGAGATGTCCAGGGTGAAATGCTGTGTATTAGGAGGCAATCAGGCCCTGTTGCTGTAGCAAGGAGTGTTTTGCTTCCCCCCCATTTAGTTTCTGGTAGCAGGACCCTTCAAAAGGAATGTTTAGCCTTAAGCCTTTGCTTTGAGAACCATCTGCCTTTGCGTCATTGCTATTAAAGATAGATATATATATATATGTAATCTCAAACCTTGTTTCTTTGTGCCAGGAATCTCAAGATGTTACTGTGCCATGTGCTGTGAAATGCTGTACTAAAAAGCCAGCCGTATCTCATAATTTTATGGATGAAAGGCTCCCAAATCGCTTTCCTCCCCTCCCACCACCCCCACAAGCTTTTCAAACAAGACTGAAGAGACAGCAGGCAGGAGATTATGGGAAGGAGAACTGAGTTTGATATTTTCAGTTTTAAATAGGCCTAACGATGACTTCTGATCTTTAAATGACAGCGAGAGCGTTTGCAGGTGATTGTGCCCAGGACTGAGTTTCAGCCACATGACTTGTGCTCACTCAATGTCACCACAAGCGTGGCTGGAGGTTTCCTGGGTCACGGAGGTCTGATGGAGACATAGGTCCTGACTACACCCAGGAAAGCTGCAGTCCTGCTGACACCATCCTTAGGTCTTGCTGGCATAAAGCTGCTCTTTACAAACATCCTAGAAATGGGGATAAGGGTGGAAGGAGGATGAGGGGGACTGGGTTCTACAATATGGAGCTGATGAAGAACTTGAGACTCACTGAGGGTCTACAGAATTTGGCTTCAAATATCTAATTTTTTTTTTAAGCAGGTGGTAGATGCTCTTGAAAATATGTGTTTTATATGACCAGGAGCTTTTCTTCACTCTTGGCTTCTAGGGAAGTCTTACATATTTAGCCTTTTCTGTGCAGGCTGTGGAAGATCAGCCTGTTTGTTTTTGTATTTAACAGGAATATCAGACTAAGAGGGTATAAACCTTGATGGTGTTCTTTAATGACTGTAAAATTAGCTCTTTTCTTTATTGCTGTTTCTCACTCTGTTGTGGCCAGGGAGTAAATAATTAAAGAGCGCTTTTGGTCTAGCTGTTCTGCCTCCCAAACTGGGACTGCTTGTTTCCTATTCCAAATGACAGATTGCCAGTTCTCAGATTAAAGATCTCAGTGCTGTATCTCTTGGAGCCCAACCCCGACCTTCTGGTACCCCTATACATCACCTGTGCAGTATCCTGCTCCCAGGGTTTGTCCATCGGCATGGAGCCAGTGCTGCAGGGCTGGATTTGCTGTGTGTGCTTGGATTTTGTGACCAGTGTGTGCACAGAAGTCATGGAGCAGGGCATGAGGTGTCCATTCAGGGAGTGTTGGGGCCGTGGATCCTTTTGGACAGGTGCTGTCCAGGGCATAACCTTGTCACCTGCAGAGCCTGCACCCCTGTACCTCAGGAGGGGCTGTTGGAGCAATTCGCAGCAAATCCTGGGGCTCAGCCAGGTGCCAAATGCACCATTCCCAGGGGCAGCCTCCTGTCTGTGGGCACAGTGGGTGAGAGGAAAGGTGGTGAGCTCTCAGGGGAATGGCACCCAGGAATGAGCTGCTGTCCCTGTCAGAGCTGTTTGTCACCTGCAGGCTCGTCCGCAGGGACATCTGAGAAAGAGGGTTCTTAGGAGTGGGTGATGGACCAGATGGAGTTTCCTGGTGAGAGAGACTCCGTGACAGACAGATGCCAGAGTGACCCATCCCTGCAGCTCAAGGGAGGGTCCCTCTGGATCTCTCTCCCAGAAGAGAGCAGGTACTGGTCAAGTTGCTGTTCGACTCTCTCCGTATTTTTTGGCTTTCCTTCTCCCTAACCTGCCTGGAGCCAGTTGTGGCCTGAAAGGCTGCTCTCACAGAGCTCCCCAGCACCTACAGTGCTGCTTCCCAGAGCTCTCACCAAGCACTTCAGGGGGCATTGCATAGCTTTTTTTGCACCTTAGGGAATGTCATTCCAAATGGTCTCAGATAGACTTTAATCCTTTTATCTCTGCAATGTGCTGCACAAAGGGCCACGCAGTGGTCTCAAGACTTCATAGTCATAAAAGTTGGCTGTTTGAGTGTCAGGGGGCTGGGAACTGATACCTTTTACTCTCAGAACTAAGTTGTATAATGGGAGAGAAAGTGCTGGACTGTGACTTGAAAATGTCTTCCACAGACCCTTTGATGTGGAAGAACTCGTTTTGCTCTTCCAAGTGAACTTTCACTTCCAAAACACACATGCTCTTTGTATTTTATTTTTCAACTCTTTATTTCCTCTTTTTCCTTTAGATTCATTCTCTAACATCAAGAGTGTGAACTCTTCTGATGGTAACCTAGACATGCAGAGAGACTGTAATACCCTGGCAACTTAAAATTTCAGTCATGGATTAGAATGATCAAGAGAAGATGTTCGAGGTATCCTTATTTCTGTTAGCTTTTTACCTAACCCTAAGTGACAATGTGAGTGACACATGGACTTGCTGACATTCAGCAAAGCTGTTCAGTAGCATCAAAATGAGCTTTGAACATTTTTCCTTCCATTTGGCAGTTCCCCCCCCCCAACCCTTTCTGCAAAATACATGTTTCCTGTTTATCCTTGTATTCTTTTCAGAACATTGCATCTTGACTTTATTTCACTTAATGTACCATATTTCTCTCCACAATAGAATATTTTAAAGCTAAATTGGCACAAAACAGTAGCAATGCTGAATGCTTTTTGTTGCCATGGAAATATTTCTGGGCACTTACTGGAGACCTGGTTGCCAATAGTAATGTAACAGAGAAAATAGATATGCTTCATTTAGCAGCCGTTGGTGATTAAAGAGCCACAGAAACCTGTTACAAGGTCATTCCAATATATAGTTTATTTGGTTTAAGGGGAAAAAAACCTGCAGCCCTAGGTGAGAATAATTTTGTTTCAAAAGAGATGCAAAACAAAATCCAATAGCTGTTTCCTTCTCTTAAACTGACAGCATGTTTCTGAGATGAAATAAAATAATGCTGTAGTTAAAAACCATCATTACTCCTTCTCCTTTTTATCAAATATGTTTTTGATCCCATTTTTGCCTCCTAGGAAATGTTTCCTGGCTCCCAGGGTAGATTTTCTTAGGCTCTGAAGCAGTACACATTACTGAAAGCCATTTTTAGGCTTAGGGATCTAATAAATTGCCTGAGCAATGAAATTCTTGGGTTTTTAAGTCAAATGTCCATCAGACACTATGAGGCAGGTTAATCACAGGGTGGAGGTTTGGCTGCTGCCCAGTCCTGGTCTGTAATTAAATGATGCTAGTAAAGTTGTACCAAGGTTTCAAACAAATGCAAGGAAAAGTTGTTGGTTTTTTTTTTTTTTACTTTGGATGCTTTTGACCCACAGTTTAAGACTGAGAAGGTGGCTCAGCAGGAAATATTGCAGTGCCAGGTGTTTGGTTTAAGAAGTTAATGAAGGCAAGGCAGAGTCTTCCATGTACACAGATTGCTGCCACCAGTGGCAAATCGTGTAGCTGTGAATTTTGCAGAAACAGATGAACTTGCTCTTGCAGACCCTTGTCCGTTGCCCAGCCTCAGTGTTTGTGACAGAGAAACTGTCTCACAGAGCAGAGCAGGGAGAGAGCAGCCTTTGCATCCCCCCACGGCTGAGATGTTGCTGCTCAGCTGACTGGGGGTGGCTGCCAGATCCATCATTGCACATTTGGCTTAAGGATTGAAAAAAAAACCAAAACCCAACTAAATAGTGGAGCAATAAACCAAATCTGAAAGCAGTGCACTGCAAGTAGAAGGGCAGAGGTGGCCAGTCCTTCTGCTTCCCAGCATGAATCTAAAGGGAAAAAAACAGCAATAAAGAAAAAAGTGAAGAATAGCAATGACTGTAGCAACTTCTCCCTCAGGGCTGTTGTCCTTTGCAAACAAAAAGCCAAGAGTGACCATTAAATTCTCAGTCTCACCAGACACTACTCCAAAAAGGCACGGGGGCAGACACAGCAGCAGAGCTGAGCCTTCTGAATCAGAGCTGAGCTATTTCTGCACAGTGGGTGCCATGGTGGAAGGCTCCCAGGCTGTCTGACACTGCTCGCAGCACTGGTGTAACGGATAGGTGAGCACAGCACTTCCACTGCAAGAAGCCCTTAGAGATTTTTTTCTCCCTCATCGATTGGACAACCTCAGTGCCAGATGAAGGCTGCATTTCAGTTGCACTGAAATGATTTTTACGGCCTTGGAATGCTAGGAGGTGTGACACCCCAGTGTAGATGGCTGGCTAGTTTTCCTCAGCACGTGTGTGAGGGGAAGCACACCTCTGAGGCTCTGGGAGTTTTTAAATCTAGCAAGCACTATTGCATTTACTTACCTTGCCCTCCAGCTTAACAGGGGTCATTGATTTTTGCCAGTAATTGCTGTAGTAAAGAAAATTATTCTTTCTGCTCTGTATGAACGCTCCTGACCTCAGTAAATGACCCTTCATATGGGCAGGAAATCCTAGGCAAGAAGCAGGGTTTTCATTAGGTCCTATAAACCCATATAGCAAAACATACTCATAAGAAGAAGATGTTGATTATGTGATAAATTATATTTCTGCTTGAGCTTGAGACTAAAATAGATAGATGGCCAGTCTCCACATTGAGAAGTGAAATGTTTATGAATTTTATCACCTGTCTGGGTATGGAGCCAGCCAGCGTTCTAGCCAGAATGTAACCCTATAAAAATCAGTGCCTGTACTCCAAGAAGGGCATTTAAAGAGGCTACACTGAATCATGAGGACTAAGGGAATCAAAGCAAAGGCAGACAGTGGACAAAAACACTTCAGAGAAAATACCCCTGGCAGCTCGGGTGGGACGAAGCACAAACGTGACTGGGGACATGCATTTGGTCTCTGAAGAATGTGATACAAACCCGTGGCTTTCTGAAGTGAAGTGCAGACGTGAGTTTGCATTGAATGCTGTCTCTCTGGAAAATTCAGAACCACTCAAAGAGTTTGTGCACAGAATATTTTCCTTGAGAAGGTGGTGCAATGTTCCTACTTGTATTTAAAGTACTCCTTTGCAGTTGTGTCTCTTCAAATTTTCGAATTTTAAGAGATCTTCATGCAGGATGCCACACGTGAGTGGGGATGAGAGAACACAACAGCCCCAAAAGGAGGGTGGATTGTGGCATGTCAGCTTTACCACTGGGGAAGTGAAGCCAAACAGTGGTTCAAAACACAATTTTTCAAAGGTGGTACCATTGCCAGCCATGTCTTGGTCCTGTCAGCATTGCTGTTTGTCCCCAGTCAGTGATTTTAGACACAGTATCTTTGTCAGCCCACAGTAGATCAGGGGTTTGGGTTTTCACCAAGTTCCTTGTCATGTGGGCAGAGGTTCCTCGTGCCCATCTCCCTGGGGGCATGGGGAAGGATGCCCTGCTCAGGAGTACTTGTCATCTGCTCTTGTCGTCTAGAAGGTTGCATAAGCTGCATGGAGAAGGATTTATTTGAGAGGATGAAATGGATTTTGCCATTCAGTGCAGTTACAGAACAAATTGTGTGTGAGCGTGTGTGTGTTTGTGCATGTATTTTCTGATCCACTTTTGCTAAGTGACATCCTCTTCCCACTCTCCATATGGCAGTTGCGACTCTATCTTCCTCTGGGAAGGTTGTTTAGGACTCAAGAGACTCCATTTACCAATAAACAGCATCTTGGCAGCATCTGGGAAATGCTGCCTCTCTCCTAGAAACCCTGCCTCCTCACCTTCCCTCTCCTACTACAGGCGAGGCAGGTGTGAATGATCTCATTGTGTTGTGGTGGAGGTTACGTGCAGGCAATACTAGCAGCACTCTGTGCAGAGCTGGAACATAGTATTTCTGTGTGCTGACACAAACAGTAGTACTGTTTGTCTATTTTTTTTTTTTTTTATGTGTGGGTGTGTGGGTTTTCTTTTCTGTTGCAGTTGGTGCTAGCTTGGCCTGCAGGGGCTGGGTGGAAGCACAGATAATCCGTCCCTGTTCCCTCCTAGCCTCCTTGCATTGCTTAACAGCACAAAACTCACTAATGTAAGCTTATATAAAATGGGATCACTCTGCCAAAAAGCGAGCTGGTGTTGATCTTCACCCTTTGCCAGGTAGGGGTGTGGATATGACTTCCTTGTGCCCAGGTAATTTTTGGCTGTTGTAATGGCCTGGTGGCAGCAGCCATCATTTTGAGTGGCCTCATAGACTCCTCAAGTAGTTTTAGTAACCAAGGGGAAAATTCTTTCTCTGCAATGAAAGGAAATAGGGAGATTACAGTCGTGGAGGTAAAGCTGTGTAGTTTTAAAGACAGGAAATGTCACTGTTGGGCTTTGGGGGTCTTGCAGGTGATGGGGAAGGTGTGGTTGGGCTGTACCTCCCCAGATGCTGACAGTGAGATTCTCATGCAGTTTCCACAGATTGACTGAAGGACACTTCATCAGTACCTATTTGTAGACCAACAAGAATGGCTTGGGTTGAGTCTTAAATCAGTCCATAGCAAAATCTGTAGAAAATCCCTTCCCGTGACCATGAAAATAGCTGATGTTCTCAAGGCATCATGGCACCACCTAAAAGTTCCCCTCATGTCCAGGCAGGTGCTTCTCTGCCTCAAGAACTCAGTACCCCTGTGAGATGAAGCATCCCTGGTGGGACTCATTGCAAGGGGACTGAGGAAAGTGTCCCACGAGCTGGGTGTTTGGAGGCACTTATCTCCTCAGGCTGAGAGGGACTCCAACCTGTGCAGTCTATACAGCATAATCGGTGTGGGAGTATTTTCTAGCAAATAACGAGAATGGTGGTGCCGGAGAGAAAGCCCTGAATTTGGATTAATGAGAGCCCTGTGGTTTGCTGGAGTTCTGTGTCGCAAGGTCAGTTTGGGGGCTTAGACTTATTGCCATAAATAATGTAGCTGCAAAACCCTTGGGCCTGAGATTTGCGATTGCCGGTTATTGATGTAAAACTGCAGCTGAGATACGACACCCTTCCCCTGTCACACAGCTGAGCTGCTTCCCATGCCTGGCCTCAGGAGCAAGCCCCTGCGTGGTGAACCAGCCCAGCTGTTGGGGAAGATGAAACAGGAAAGCTTTATTGCCTGGCCAAAGATGCTGAGAACATGGAAACTACAGGTGAAATAGAAATGAAGGCATACTTTGAGATACCAGGCCTCAGTTACTGAACAACTGGGAAACAATGGTGTGGCTGACTGAAGATAATCCCCTCTGATTGAACAAATACCTTCTGCTAGCAAACAGGTCCAAGAGTCACAGTAGACCCTGCCAGCTTGGCAGAGAAGGTCCAAAGAGTGGTTTTTAAGGTTTACAATGTAGCGCAGTATGGTAATGCAATGATTCTTATAGGCTATATGTAAATGATATAGGATTTGTGTCTTGTACTAGATTGGTTGATGAAATCAGAATATTCAGCACAGAAGATGATTTATTGTATTGTACACGAGAATCTCGGTCACTTCTTCTTACTTCTTACTGCTCACTTCTAGCTCTCTTAGCTCTCTCTTGCTCCCTCTTGCTTTTCTGGCCTGCTTCGAGCTGCGGCTGGCAGCTCCAAGCAAGGCCCCTATATCTACGTCCTTAACAATAAACCTCATGCTCTAAAACCTGCCTATAGAGATCTCTCACCATCTGTCCCGACCGTCCAGCACCGAAACAGCATCCTACAGCAATCCTACACCCAGCCTCTTGCTCCAAACCAGAGCCAGCAGCCCCTTCTCTGTTCCTTTTGAACCAGGTGAGTTGGCCATGTGGTTGCTAAAACTGAAACACGGGGAAGAGGGGAAGGAAGGGCAGGAGGACAGGGTTGTCCCTTTTGGGTGACAGCTCTGGTCCTGAAGGCATGTGAGTCTTGCTGCACCACATCCCCACCCACAGCACTCCCGAAGTTGGTGATTTTCCCGGGAGTGCTGTGGTGTTACAGCAGCAGCAAAGGGGGACTGTGGTGAATCAACCCTCTGGCAGCAAACAAAGTTTCAATTAGAAAAATCAGTGGGAAAATAAATATCTGCCTTGTTGCAATGCAGTTGTTTTCTGTAGCAAATCCAAACAAATATCTTTTCGAGGGAGTTAATTTCCAGACTGTTAATCAGCAAACAAAGGCTTGTGGGTGTGAAGCTGATGGTTTGGTGCTGTGAATGGTATGTGCATACACTGGGTTTTGTGTGGAGTGGTGAAACTACTTTAAAGAGGAGCAAAGCCAGTGACTTGAGTTTCCTGAACGTTTCCTTGGCCAGCTTGATTTCTGCTAGCTGAAAGGAACGAGTGCCAATCCAGAGAAACTTCCTTAAATGTACCGGGGGAAGTTTAGGAAGTGACTCCCTTGCATTAGAGGAAGTTCATATCCAAGCCAAACAAACAAATAGAAGAAGTGATGGATGGGGAACATGAAGGAATTCAGCTCATTGTGGTATGAAAGCTACCAGGAAAACTGTCATAAAATAATACTGGTGAGGGAAAAGCTTTTTGGGTTTTGTTTTGGTTTTTTTTTTTGGAAGGAAAGAACATTGTTTTCTACATCACCAGCCATTGGCACACACAGTTTTAGTTTCTAAGCCCACGAGCATTTCCAGCCCCACACCCCAGAGCACGCTCAGCTCCACCTGTGCCCTGCAGTGTCCCCAGTGTAACACGACATCTGCTGACAGAAGGTGCTTTTCTGCCTCTGCAGCTGCATGTTTCCTGCACACAAGCCAGCCTGAGCTGCCAGAGAGGTGCAGGCTGACTCGTGGATGTAACTGCACCCACACCAGGGGATTTCCTGGCTTAGCAGTGTCTCCCACAGCGTGTAATCTCTTTTTTTCTTCCACTTCTGCACAAATCCTGGGCCTGTGCTAATAGAACCCAGTAGAATAAATGAAGCCTGACTCATATTTGCTCCACATGTAAGACGTAAAGTAGGTGATTGGGAAAATCAGGGATGATTGTGGTTCAGCCACTTGGCTGCCATTTCCTATAGCTATGGAAGAACCTTAGGCAGTACAGTGAGAGCCAGTTTGACGTGGAATCCCGTGTTCCTATTTTTAAAATCCAATTTTGGGAGTAGGAAAGAAACAACAGGAAAATATGCTGCTTTTCATGCTGTTTTCTGTGGGCAGCCCTCTATTTCTTTGCACAGCAGTGCACAGAATTGGGGTGTATTGCTCTGACTGCTGTATTGTTTCATTGTAGAGGTGGTCAGAGCCAAAAAATGTCTTTTTTTTCCTGATTACTCTCTTTTTAGTTGTTTTGTTCTCTTTTCTTAAAAAATATTTTTGTTGTAAATATCCCCTGGTACAAAGTCTTCCAGGTTGGAATTCGCTCTGCCTGTATTGCATGCAAACACCCAAATAAACTCCTCTTGGGGAGCTTCCCACTTGGTTTGGTCATGGGATGAGGACAGATGGAGAGGCAAAAGCCAGGCACTGTCTGTTGACACTCAGCAGGGAGGGGCAAACCTCACCTTTAGTGCTGGACACCAAATTGTTCCCAGGTTTTTGCACCTGGCAGAAAGGGCTGGAAGCACGTAGGGGTGGTGCAAGGAGAAATCCTCCTCAGCAGTGGATGACCAGCAGGTGTTAGTCAGGGGTGTCCTGTCAGCAGGTAGAAGCACGGGTCTACTCCAGCAATTTTGAAGATATTTGGGATCTGAGGGAATGGCTTGGATTGGGTGCCCTCCTCCTCAGTCAAGCCTAAATCAGGCAGCTGTGTTACTTTGTGCGTCGGTTTGAATTCCCAGCTCAAGTGGCTGACAGCAAGAGCAGGAAGAAGGCTCCAGCCTGAAAACAACTACAGAGCTGTAGCCACCTAGGAATTGATAGGAGCAGCTCCACGTGCGCTGCTGCGCGTTCCCTGTACAAAATGTTCCTCCTTTCTCTGAGAAGCTTTAGCAAATCCCTTGTTTGCAGCAGACCTCTCCAGTCTTCCAAAGAAAAGCCCTTTTCTTTCTGTGCGCAGTTCTGGGTTTTGCTGAGGTAGGAGCTGTTGCAGATCGCTGTTCCTCTCCGTCATCCTGATCATGAAAATTTTAAGGCCAGGCCTGTGTGGCTGTTTCTGTAAAAGCAGAGAACACGGCAGCGAGCGCTCCTGGGATGCCCTGAGTGTATGCATTATGCATAGCTGTGCTGATATTGTCTTGGTTATGTGATCAAATACATTTTTTTGTGTGCTGCTTCTGCTTCCTTCAGGGCTTGGTGATGTTCCCATTGAAACTCCCACCGACTTTGTAGAGCAGAATCAAAACCTCTAAGACAAAAGTTGGATGCACACGGGCAGCGTTAAATGTCTAAGAAAACCAGAAATTTGGCATTTGGAAAGTTTCCATTGTTCAGCCAAAATGACTCTTGTTTGTTGTCGTTGTTTTTTAACACACAGGCAGACAGGATGTATGCAGTACCTCTATATTTCACACCTACCTAATGTATTTTATTCCGTAATTTTTTTTCTTGGGTGAGCTTGGTGCAAATGATAAGTTATTCTTTATACTTGGTAACACTGCAGAGAATTCTTGAATTATTTATTTAATGCATTTTAGCTTGGTGTATTTGGATGCCTGTAAGCTAACTTTGTAACTGACTGGGTGTTTGAAATTTCTAAATAAATAGTGGTAGTTTGAAATACCTTGCCAGAAAAAGAGGTCACCCTTCTTCTTCCCCCACTGTCTCCTCTGGGAAAAAAAAAATTAAAAATCCCACATGCCTCGTTATGAGCAGTGGGAAGTTGATTTGTAAAACAGATGCTGCATAGAAGTAATTGAGTTGAAGTTGCTAGAACTATGTATATGCTACACAACATCTGCAGATCTCAAGATGTATTCATTATCTTTCCAGAATTTAGATTGTAATTACGGGCCCTTTATTTAAGTTTCCATGGTGATACAGAAAATACTTCCCCCTTGTCCTCTGCTAATCAGGACACTTGTGTGTTTGAATGGTGATCATTTTCCTCTCCCCTGGGTTAAGTTACTGTTATTAATACAGAGATATTAAGTTGACACGGAGCTGTCGGCTGCTCAGGCAGCGATTCAGCAGCAGGCGCATCAGGCGTTTGCCGCAGATTCCCCAGTGCCACCGTTTAATTAGCCTGCGTGCTTCCAAATGTTTGTGAGGAATAGCAGCCACTGTCATAACAAGTGATGCAGTCTTGTGCCTCGGGGATTGGGGAAGCTGAAATCAAAGTCAAGCAGCCAATAATGTATCACACCACGCCAAGCTTCCCTCCTCCATCCCCGCACCCTTCCCCTCGTGTCTTAGCAGAAGGGCTCTGCTGTGTTTTGCAGGGGGTTGCAGGTGGGTCAGTGCCCTGAAAGGAGCTGTCCAGGAGTCCTGCACCCACGTGACCCTTGCAAAATCTCTTGAAATAATCAGAATTTCACATTGTGTTAAGGCACATTTATCGAAGTTTACAGCCCATGGACCCAGGGTTTTAATGCTACAGTTGTTTGAGAAAATGGTGAAAGGTGTGGTTTAATTACTAAAGATGTTATTTTACACAGGATTTTTAGAAAGTTGTTTGAGTGAAATGTGGACTTTTGGTTAAACTGGGATAATTTTTTATTTTTATCTTCATCACCCAAAAGATATACACATATAAATAGAATTTAATAGCGTTTGCTGAGCAATTAGATAAATTTTGTAGAGCTTAATGAGCTGCATGCAAGTAGAAATACAGGTAGTTGGCTGAAAAGGAATGTTTATTTTTATGTGTTTTGATTATTTGACTAGATCACATTTTGGCCATGGGGTTGTTACAGCTGGAAATAATTTTTATCTAAGAAAATTTCAAAGAAGGTTATTTTTAACAGCTTACATAAAAATAATAAAATTTTACAACAGCTGGTCACCGACCATTTACAAACTAATGTTTGAAAATGTTTCACTTTTATCAGAGTAGGAACACAGCTTTGTTCCTCCAACTGGGAGCAGTTTTCCAGCAGGAAGAGCAGGCTTGTTGTCAAACTGTGGCACACCAGACCAGAGGATCAAACCTACCAGTGTGGTGGCATCGAAGGGGTTGGCTTCTGCTGGGATCAGCTGGCTTTGGTGCTCTGTCCTGGGGGAGCAGACAGTTTCTGTTTCAGTGCTGCCTCCTGTGCAGCAGCAGGCAGATTTTTGGAGCTGTGACAGCACTTGTCATTAAGTTTATACTGCAGACTTTTAATAGACCTAGCAGAGTATGCAAAAGCAGGTCCCAGCTTCCTCACCTGTGGCTGATGTGAGGTATGAGGTGGAGGAAGGTGCTTTCCCTCCCAAAACGGGAGAGCCTCCCTCTCCCCCCATTCGCTCAGCTGCTGGGGTTTGCCATGGAGGTTATCAAAGCGAGTCTTGGCGACCAAATCACTCCCTCCATGCTGCAGAGCGAGCAGTGGCCTGGCCACGCTGGGCAGCTGGGCTGCTCATGCACAAACCCGTGTGTGCATGGTGACTGCTGCTGCCTCGCTGCTCCCAGCATCCTGCTGCTGTGCTGCCCTGCTGCTGCTGGCAGGGACATCAGCACAGTGCCTCCGTGTTTCCATCCCGACCAAGCCGGGCCGAGTATGTATAGCTTGTCCTGAGCCTTCCTTCCTCTACCTGGCGTGTGCTCAGCACTAACGAGAGCACAGCCATGCCCCTTGCACGGCACGGGCTGGCACTAGGACAGCAAGGGCAGCACGGGGACGTGCTCAGACACCTGATCTTCACTTTTAAAGGTTATGATTTACTTTGGTCTCCCGAGCTCGCCTGCTGCTGGCAGATGGAGCCAGCAGCTCCTGTTAGCCATGTGCCATGTTTGTGTGTTCGTGGTGCTGCCTGCCCCGAGCAGGTTACATCCGAGCTGCTTTTTCTGCACAAAAGAAGTTCTCTCCCCACCTCAGCAAGGGCTGCAGGGGAATGGAAGCATTGAAAAGTTTTCGAGTCCTTTGTTTGCTGCTTTGTCTTTGCGCGTGCAAATGATTTTACGAGTGGTTCTTCCGGGTGTTGTGACTTTGTGTTTTGCTCTGTTAAACATCTTCATTGAAAAACAAAATAGGTTAACATGCAGAGTTGAGCATATAATAATTGAGCAGTATAATAATTGAGAATATAATAGTTGAGCAGTATAATAATACATCAATGTTGCTGATACAATATGACATCACTGAGCTTTCCAGAGGTTTGAAGAAGCAGGTGATTCTCAAGTTCAGGCCTCAGTCCTCTCTAAATCCTTGGTCACTTTTTCTCCACAGAGGGTGCACCTGAGAGTCAGAGGTGTGCTGTGTCCTCTGGCTTCTTGGCCAGGAGCAGCAGTCTGTCTAAAGCCTGAGTTGTGTTTTTCTCCCAATGAACAGATACGGGGAGGAGGATGCACAGGCAGCATCTTCAGGCAATAGCCGTGATGCGATTAAGCAGTTTGAGACATCTGTGTCATGGTCACAAGGTTTTTGATCAGAAGAAGTATCTGATTAAAAAGCAGGCGTGGAGTGTAGACCCAAACGCAGCCACTTGCCCTCCAGCCACAGGGAGCACAGGACAGAGGTGTCTGCATGCAGAGGTACTGCTTGCTTGGAGAAAGGTTAAAGGAGTTGGGGTCTGAGATCTGTAGCCTCAACACAGAGAGGTTCTATTGCTGTGGAGAACAAGTCCAAGTTCTTCCATTCTCTCTTATTAACCTTGGTTTCCTGATTTTACTTGCAGCTAAAATACTTACAGGGAAGTGTCCAGGTCCAAGACTTGCTGAAGTCCATTAAGATCTTTCCATTAATTGCATATTGTTATTGAATTCTGTTTCCTTAACCTGCAGGGATTCTCATGGATTTTTATTGGAATGTTTTCCAGAGTAAAGACTGCAGGACTTGGTTGTAATTATTTTTTATCTGTGTCACATAAGTCATCTTTTTAGTAAGCCTTTTTGCAGAAGCTGAATGTCTCCTTTTGTAACAACTGCACAAACACAAGGTGAACATTGAATGAATTATGCTGTATCATTTGCCAGCGCATATGCCAAATGTCAGGCAATGACAGAAACTAAAAATTTATGGCACAGAAGGGAAGAATTTTATGATCTTCTGTGGACTAATGTAATGACTCTTTTATACAAACAGAGATGAAATGCATTTAAAAACATAGCTATTTGGAAAATTGGTCTGAACACATTCTAAAATCTGGAGAAGTTCATTAGAGGGAAGAGCCATAAAAGTGCCCTTTGTTTTTAGTTCAATAGAATGTTTTAATTTTGAAATAAAATTGCTTGAATTTAATGCACCCTCCAATTAGACCATTTGAAGATATGTCTCTCCATCTAGCTCTTCTTCTACTACAACACAGTGCAGAGTTGCTCTTACTTTTATTTTCAGAGGTACTTAGCTGGTGCCACGATCACAAAAGATAAAGATTTGTGGATGTAAAGCCATCATTGTGCCCCAAGGGTGTATCACAGAGTTCCAGCTCGGCAGGTCCTCTGGGTGGGAGGGATGGAGGATCTTTTGAAAGTGCAGAGTCCAGACTGGGATCACGGCATGTTCAGACTTTGCCTGAGACTTCTCTTCTCCTTGTGCACTCTTAACAGACCTTTTACTCATGTTGCTGGTAGTTTTCATTTCTTACATAATCCGAAATCTATAGCAAACCCAGGCACAGAGCGAAGCTGAGCATCTTGGAGAGCCCTGAATAGCTTCTCTCCCACTCAGCCTTGGCATACGGCAGTCTTCTCACATCGTGTTCTTACAGGAGAGTTTCCTTGACCCTCTGCTTCTGTTTTCACTGTCGTGACAGCCTGCACTTTGGACTCATTTAGCTTTAACTTTTCGCCTGTTAAAAAATCTTTGTAGTAACCTGAATAGATCTTGGAGTGCACACAGCATGAAGGAAGTGTTTGGAGGATGCTCTGGGGAGTTGAGCGGGCTCGAATGCCAGGTCTGCCCACAGCCTCTCTGTAAATCACCCTGTTAATAAAGAGCCTATTTTAGTTCTGGAAACATGGAGCCTTCTCAGACTATTACCCAGCGTGTGGTAAATTAAACAATCTTGGCCTGATTGCATAATGTCACTTGAAATTTAAGATCCTTTTTCTCTTTAACCCCTAAAATTTACAAGCCATTTTTGTTTAGATTTATTGTCATTAGATAATGATTCTGCTCCTCTGACGCTCTTCTAGGAAGTTTTTTAGTGCTCTTTTGGTGGCTAATCTCAAAATAACCAGGGGCAGGAGCACTGCTTGGTCTCCTTGTGGGTTTGTCTCAGTGCAAGGGGTGCAGGGGTACTGCAGAGTGGCTTGAAATTGGGGCTGGGGTGGGGGCCAGGCAAGAGGATTGCTGCTGTGGGAGGGCAAATATACCTCAGGCCCACTAGGCTATATCTCTGCTGTCTTATAGGAAGAGGGGTTCAAAAATCCCTGCTCGTAGCTAGGAGGGTTTCAAGTCCAGAGGTACCTGGATCCATACTGAAATCCTTTCTTCCTCTGGACTATATTTAATAAGGTTCTTAACTTTCATCATGAGTTTATATACAGTTTAAAGAAGGGATCTTATTTCTTTCGAAATGCCCTTTTTTTGGTTTTTATTTTAATTTTTTTTTTTTTTTTTTGCATGGAAGCACAGTGATTCCTTGGATTTCACATAGCAAACACGGCCTTGGTCAGCACAGGTAATAGGCACACATAAATTCTTCACCTGTGTTTCTTGCTGGTTAATGAACTATGTGGTGTTAATTTAGCAGGATCTACTAGGCCTCATCTTTTAACTCTGGCAGTGGGTTTTAGGAAGTGATGAGACCTCTCAGGGCATTTCTTTGGCACATTGTAATGATTCATAGAACTGAGAGATTGTGTGTCATTGAAAAAAAAAGAAAGATACTGTAAATTAGCCAGAACCTTTACCTGCCAATGTGAAGAGGGACTGCACAATATTTTCCAGCCTTGTTTTCAGTGTTTGATGTGCCAAGCATTCCCCATATCTTTGGAGAGATGCTTCCATATCCCACTTCCTGTTAGGGTTCTATTAGAGGTCATTTTCATCCTCTCATTTGACAGAAGTCACAGTTTCTTCACAGCCAGTTCTCTAACCCTGAGCACAGACTTCCCTGATTTATCGGTGATTTCTGCTACCCAGTATCCCCCTTGCTTCCTTCCTGGATTGTGAACATGTGACCTGAAAGGGAAAGTTGAGAGACAGGATTCTTAAGAAAAATCGCATTTTTTAATTGTTCAGTACTATCTGCCCTTAATTTTGGAATTGTCTGCTATTGCTCTGCAGGGACTCTAGGCTAATTAAAGTTCAGATAATGCTGTCTCAACCTCTGTCCCTGGTGCTGTGCTGTTTATTCACGTCAGGTATTCATAAGACGGTTGACATTTTCTTCCTTAAAGATCTCTCAGGTAAATTACAGGCATTTTACTGCTCTGACCTTTTCCTTTACAGGAGGAACTTTTGTTTTCAACACTTATTTTGTGAATATAATGTTGGAACGGATGTAATTGGAGAGGTGTAGTTGTTCTAGTCTGTATAGTCGGGCTATTACCTGTAATGATCATCTAATACTGGTATTTATACATTATTATCTCTTACCAAACTGCTTTAAATTTAAAGAAAAAGCCAGACTGTTTCACTGATTGGTTTGGGTGAATCACCTTTTCCTTTACTTCCCATGAATACTACATTTGCTTTCCTAACACATTCATTTTGTGCCTGAGTCTTAGGGAGATGACTTGCTCTATTAATATATTTCTGGAGTTCTCCTGCTACGGGTAGACTTTTATGGCTTTAATGTAGTTTTTGAAAATTCCTCTATTATTGATCTAGATATTATCCCAGCAGGAGTCGAACCCACAAGACAATTGTGTGAGGATAATTTCTTACTACAGAAGCATTTTATTCTGAAAGCCTGCTGTGTGGTGTGTGCTTTGATGGATGACCCACTGTTTAAATGTGTATTAGACATTGGCTTGCTAATTAAATGCCTTAAGGAGTGACTGTATCCATTCAGTCTCAGTAAATGTGTGGAATTTCTGTTATTTTATTTCTTGCTTATGCTCTTATGTTGACTTCTTTCTGTTTTCTGACTTTGTAGAGAAGAAGGGGAGTAATGGTGAAAAAAAACCAATTACTTTCTACCCTCACTCAAGACTTTCAGCTCAGGGCAGAGGCGAGACAATGAGGGCTCTCAGTTCAGAACAGGGTCTGCCAGATGGGAGGATGAGGAGGAGAAGAGATGGGTTTTGCATTTCAGACGGGAGTGAGAAGAGCACTCACCTGGAATTTGAGAGATATGAATTTGGATCCCTCTTTGCTCCTGAAGGACCATCTCCCATGAGGAAGAGGACCATAATTACAAAGCTGTGAGATGCTCTCAGGCTCCTCGGTTGAAGTGCCTGTGCTTGAAGCATTTTACTGGGAGGGAGAGTGTGAGATCATGCACAGCTAAAGAAAGGGGATAAAGTTATTCTCCTAATTTCTGAGCTGTTAAATTGAAAGAGCAGCCAAAGGGAGGAGCAAGGACTTCTGTTCACCTGCAGGAAATGTTTCCTGAATATAATCCCCACTCCCCTCATTGAAATTTTGTATGTGTGTGGAGCAGATAAGCATCAGAAACAGCATATTTGCTGCTAAGGCCAAACATAGAATTTCTTCTACCCAGAAAGATTTGGGCTTTCTGTTCTAAGACAGAGGGATGCGTAGAGGATCATAGAATGGCTCGAGTTGGAAGGGACTTTTGAAATTTATCTAATCCAGTCCCCCTGCCTTGATCAGGTTGGTCACAGCCCCATCCAGCCTGGGCTTGAACGTTTCCAAAGCTGGGGCACCCACAGCTTCTCTGATCAGCCTGTGCCAGTGGTCTCACCACCTCAGAGTAAAGAATTTCTTCCTTATATCCAATCTAAATTCACCTGTTTCAGTTTAAAACAATTACCCTTGTCCTGTGACTACAAGCCTTGGCAAAATGTGTCTATCTTTCCTGTAATCCCTCTTCAAGTGTTGAAAAGCAGCAATAAGGTCTTCCTGACACCTTCTGTTCTCCAGGATGAACAACTCCAAGTCTCTCAGCCTGTCTTCATGCAAAAGGTGTCTCAGCCCTCAGACAATTTTCATGGCCCTGCTTTGGACCTGCTCGGACAGGTCCATGTCTTTCCTGCATGAGCCAGTCCCCTCAGGATCCTGGAATGCCTCTCATCAGGTGCCATGGATTTGTGTATGTTCAAGGCCCTCAGAGGGTCTCAAATCTGATCTTCTCCTAAGATGGGTGAGACTTCATTCCTCCAGTCCCTGCCTGGAGATTCACAGACTTGAGAGATGTGGGACGAGTAGCTGACAGTGAAAACTGAGGCAGAAAAATTGTTGGGGACCTCAGCCTTCTCCATGTCTGTTGCCACCAGATTCTCTGTCTCATTTATCATCTGGGAATAAAAACATTGATTCATTTAACAAAAGCAAATGGATAGTTTTCTATTAAACACAGTAATTAATACTATTTTTTAAAATTTGAATGGGAGACCAAATTTGAAAAAAAAGATTGTTCTTTAGTAGTGGCCTTCATAGGAACAAAGACATGGCCCTTCTTGAGCAGGGGAGAGGACAAAATGACTTCCAGAGGCCCCTTCCAACCTCACCTCCTTCTGTGAAACCTTTAAACCCCAAATAGCTCTGTTTGCAAAGAAAACTCTTATGTTTTCATTGCTGTCATCAGCTGTCTGGAAGCACAACTCATTCTCTCACTGTGACTGCTTTTTGCTTATTTGGAAGAGATGGAGGCAGGATCTGTCTCTCGGTGTTCCTGAAGCAAGGCTCATCACGAGATGCATTAGGAGGAGGAATGTCCCTGGTTTTCTTCTGAAAGTGCTTGCAGAACACATCCAAAGCCAAATCACGATGCTGTTTTCATCTGTGTTCCTGGACATGTAATTATCTGTGCTGCTCTGTCCAGAGAGCTCTGACCGGTGCTTTCAAGTAGACAAAAGTGCCCTGTGTTCATAGTAGAGATTTCAGTGGTGTGGAAGAGGAATCTGTGGTGTGAAGCAGAGAGGATTATTTTATTCTCATTAATAAACCTTACTCTAGCTCATGGAGTAAATGTGTGCAGGACAAGATGGATTAAAGCTAATAAAAGCAGTTAGGAAATTAGGTAACACATCTCCCCTCAGCTGTCCCTGGGACAGTTCAGCCCAAACACAGGATTTGGAGATTTCTAGTTGGTTTTTGGAGCTGGTCATGCTCACCTAAGCTCTCAGGGATGGGTGAGAGGGTAATGCTAGCTCTCTGTCATGTCTGTGAGGCTGCTTTCCTCACCAGCACCGTGCTCTTGAGGACGATGCTAACTCCTGTCATCTCCTCCTCCTTCTCCTCCTGCACAGGAGGAAATTGTGATACCTGTTCATCAGGCCTGTGCTGTGCTTTTCTGCAGTTTGATTTGTGTTTTCATAGAAGAGATTGCTTTGGGGCTGCACTTGAATATCCCAGACACTCCATTGATACTTGTATTTTGTGGATAACTTCAAGTAAAGACAGTGGGTTTCTCAGTTCAGGGTGGGGTGACAAAAAGCCATGTCCTCTCCATCAAATGCTGATTTAAACAGGATTGGTTATTTTATAGGTTCAGTGCTGCAGGAAACAGAAATTGTCACTTGTAAGCACTGGAGATTAGGGGAAAGTTGAAAAAAAAAAACCCGAACAAAAGAAAGGAGAGAAAGGCACATTTTGGAAGGGGGAGGAATTTGTTCTAATCCCTCTGAAATTGTTTTTTTGCTGAAAATTGTTAGATCTGGATGGACTAAGCCAACTGAGTTGCCAAGACAACCTCTCCTGTCGTGAAGATGACCATGTATCTGTTGATTCGAGAACAACAACCAGGAGTAAGGACACTGGGCAGCACAAAGGGCCTAGGATGGAGCCCGGAACTGGGGATGGTGACAGCCAGCCACACAGGGAAGGACGTCTGGAAACGGAGACAGCACTTGCCAACCAGGGATTAGAAGTAAATGATGCAACTGACAGCTCATCAGCTTGGAGCCCTGAGGTACGGTGGATTGTCATTTATTACACACGGTGAAAGCTTTTGAAGGGTATCGGGGGCCAAAAAAGGTTAGAGGAGAAATGAAGTGAAAAATTGATCAGCGCAGCGCAAGGTAATGGTACTCCTGTGTGCTTGTGTGCATGAGCACACATCTCTTCCTCTGTGTTTCCCCTTTTTCTGGTATTTTACCTCTTCTTACTAACACTAATTCACAGAAGTGCTTTCGTTGCTTGATTTCTGACTGCATTCTCTGAACTGAAATTGGAACTTTAGCTACCCAGCAGCATTTACTACTGTTTAGCACAGAGCTCTCTGTGGTGGCCCAGGGCTTGGTCACTGGCTGTACGTGCAGGGTGTGTGTCCCAGGACATGGTGTGTGGTCACTGGGTCAGCTCTGTGTCTTTTTCCAGGTTTCTATGCCTTAGGCAATGGGAATCACCTGGAGAGCTGGAGGCAGCTGGTGGGGGTGGCCTGTGACCTGGCCAAGTGACCATAATCTTGTCCCCACTGATACCAGGCAAACTTTTAGGGAAGGAGAGAACCTGAGACTGCTTTCCCTTAGTTCTGCACTTTTATTTTGAATCCTCAAGGAAACATTTCATATTTTAAGGCATTATAAATACCTGATGACTTTGCATCCCCCTTTCCTCTCCTAATCTCCCTGCATGATGCGTTGATTTTCATTATCTTACCGCAGGATTAAATTTCTGGAAAAATATCAGCCTGCATCAGACATATTAAAAGAACAGCACAAAGGTCATGTCTTCTGCCTGAGCTAAAAGAGAGCTGTGGAAATTCATACATCCCTCAGGCTCTGAGCAGCAAGGCTCTGAGGGAAGGTCCCTATCCTCGGAGCAGGCTGCCTGCAGCCAGTTCGAAGTTGGAAGGCAGCTCCTTGGTGCAGATGCTCCAGCCCTAAGGGGTGTTTGGAGCAGCATTTTGGTTTTCTGCACAGCCCAGCCCCGCAGAACACTACACACCACCCGGGAGCTGTGTGTGGCAGCAGCCCTGCCCTCTCCTTGCTGTGTTTCTGACACGCGCTGTTTGTCTGCCCGTCTGAGGCTCATTTCTCCTTTTCCACGTTTGATGTGCTTTGCCACGGTTCACGTGTGCCGCAGTGTCTCCAGTGTCCTCTTGTATTTCTTTGGAATGCATCGCTCGTTTTGCTCCTGGTGTCTACATTTTAAAAATGCAGAGAAGGGTTCCAGCATACTGGAGCAGAAATGCCCAAGACACAGTTTATCTCTTACAAGCAGCTTCTCGTGCAAAGGTATTGTGTGGATTAATGAAAGACTTTTTTATTGCAGGAACTAAATGTTCTGACATGCCAGGAATGTCCAAGTGTTATTATGCTCCACTCAAAGGACCTCTCTTTAGAGACAGAAATGGTAATTTTATGCCCCTGCAGTGGAACCACAAGTGCCATTTCAAGCCTTGTCCATAATTAGCTGCTCTTTCAGGTTTCTTTGGCAGAAATGGGCTTATTTTACTTAGTGAAGTGGATGTTGGCTGTCCTGAATGACCGGGTTAGATGTACAGTATCAATCAGGATACTTGGCTTGGCCTCTCAACAACTGTGCTGGGAAGAGGGAAAGAAAGAAATTCAGACAAAGCATCGAAACCCCAATCTCCCTTGGATTCCAGTACAAGTGTCTGTAAAACCAACACATTCACAAAGCACTCATAGCCCAGCTGGGCTCTGAAAGCAGAGGGGAATTCTGTCAATGACTTCCACAGAAGGAAGATTTGTAGGTGTGTAGCAAACCTGCATGTGGGTGAGTCCTGGATAGCACAGTGCTCTCAGGAAGGGCCAGCCTTGAGCTCTCCAAAGCTTATTTTCCCATGGAAAGCTTTCTGCCAAGGAGTTTGGCATTTCTCTTTCCCTCTCTGCCTCCAGTTCATGCAGTCTTCTCTGCAGTGGATCTGGCCACAGCTCTAGCAGCACAATTTGAGATTTCCTGAAATCCAAATATTTTCTAGCTGTTCGGTCAAAATGCAGGTAGTTGACCTTCAGTCTGCCCTACATACTGCCAGAAGGTGAGATACTCAGCCCTGCTGGGGCAGGAAAGTGTCTCCTGGATTTTCATTCCTGTTGGTTTGTGCTGATGCACTGGAGTTCACATTCTCCAGCTCAGGCATGTAGATGAAAGCAAAGTTGTGCCTCAAGCACAGTTGTCTCCAAACCTTAGCAGCAGTCCTTGAACGTGCCTTGATTCCATCTCCTCAATAGCCAATGCACAGATAAAAGTGTGGAGGGATGAAAATGTGGAGGGGAAATATGAGTCAAGCACAACACCATTCCATATTGAACATTATTTCATCAACCAGACAGAAATAACTTGACTGCTACACAGGAGCACTTAACATTTTTGTAACACCAGGCTCTCTCCAGGCAACCTGGCCTGCCTTGCATTTTTGTTTTTAGAAACCTGCTGTTCATACAGAGAGGTGTTTTTGTAGCCAACCAAGTAATTTTGTGTGTTGTTCTCCCTTTGACATTACTTCTGCAAGACGTACAACAGCAGGTCTCTAATCTGCACACTTGGACTTTTGTGTTCATGTGCACAAGCCTTAAACACCTCTGAAAATGTGAAAATCTGGAGCTTTGCATGTCATGGCAGATGAATCTGAGCACTTCAAAAGTAGATTGACAGGAAGTAAACAAAAATTTTGGTGTTTATCCGAGGCCCTGCTTGAGACACACCACCCCAGACACTTCTGAAGGGACTTAACACCAGACGTCCCGTGGCCCATCATCTGTTCTCTGAACAAAAAGATTTCTGTGTTGGGAAGAAGTGTTACTTGAAATGTGAAAAGAAGATAAATGTTTGAGGAGGAGGGTGACTCAGATGCTGGTGACAGGCCTTAATTCACCTTCTGGCTATTAACTGAAAATCTTTCCCTAGTACAGTGTATACTCATGTTTAAATACAAATCATTGATCACTATAGCAACCCCTTTATCACATGAAGCACATTCTAGCTCTAAGATAAAAAAGCACTGTTGAACAGAAACCCACACGCCCACTCAGCAAAAGGTAAGGTGAGCATCCATGGTTTTATCTTGTTTTATCAAGATGGTTTTTGTTTTAAAAGTAGGTAAAAGATTGTGTGTGAATTGGTCTGCACATGTTGTGATTGTTTATTTTGAATTTTTATTCTGAATGTATTAGTACCCAAACTGAACAGAAGGAACAGATGCTTCTCTAGGGAGATTTTAGAAGAGTATAAAGAATCAATATGTATTTAATCAGAGTGCTTTTCTCCATTATCGTTGCTTTAGCTGTAGGAAAAGTATTGAATTATGGGTTAGCATCTGGAAATGGAATTTCCATTCCACAAGAAATTCTGACATAGTGATTTCCTCTTCAAATTGAACACAGTGCGTAATTTTTTTTTAATTTCGAGCTGAACAAGATACGAAAAAAGTTAGCAGATTTGGCTGAATTGTTTGATTTTGATAATGTAAACAAATCCACCTTGAAAAAAAAATCCAGTGTATGTTCAAAGTAACAGGTTAAGTCGGTCAAACTGTTTTGTTAGTGCCTCAAAACTGACACGAATGTAAAAATCCCTTTGTTTAGTTTTTCTCTACGTAGAACATTTGCCAAATTAACCGTCTCCTGCAAAACACTTAAATATTGATGAAACTTTTTGTTGGAAATGTTTCAACAAGTGCTGTTGCTTACTAGAGCGTATGGGGACTATTACCACAAAATCAGGCAATTAACTATCATTGGCCTTTCCAGAAACAGTGGGATCCATATTTCACACAGCCTATACTCGCAGGCACAAGTGAGGAGAGCAATTTGTTTTTAAATGGAGTTGGAAGCACAGAGGCAGTTGAACCCCAGTGGAGGTTTTGCCTCTTCCTTCTCTTTGCAGGAGCACAACCAAGCGAACACTGTGCCAGCTCATCAGGGCGCCCATGAGCCCATCTGCAAATGCGGTCACCTGGATGTCATCTTCACCTATAAATCCTCAAGTCAAAAGCTGGTAGCCACCGTCCTGGAGGCCAGGGACATCCCAGACAAGGACCGCAGTGGTGTGAGCACCTGGCAAGTGCACGTGGTTCTGATGCCGGGCAAGAAACAGAGGGGTAAGACGAGCGTGCAGAGAGGACCCATCCCCATCTTCCAGGACAAAATCACCTTCAGCAAGCTGGAACCACAGGAGCTGAGCAGCCACGCCCTTCGTTTCCGCCTCTACGCCGTGCACAAGATGGTTGGGGAGAAGATGATGGGGGAGCAGCTGTTCTACTTGAGCGGCATCGGCCAGGAAGGGGAAGTGAAGGTGACACTGCTCTTGGAGCCCAGGAGTAACCTGAGTGTAAGTTTCATGAAAGACAGATAGAGTTTATAAAATTGTTTGTTTTTTTGGTGAACAGGGTGTTTCTGAAGTCTTTCATTCAGGGCTGCCAGTGTGTGACTGGTGGATCTGACGCTGTCACTTAAAAAGTTATCAGTAAGGGGAAGAACAGGGCATTTTGTCCCTGCGCAAAGCTGTGCTTTATTAACAGCAGCTCAGCTAGCAAGCTTACACAAAATCACATGGACCTACTACATCTGCACAAGTCACCACGTGCTGTGCCATTCAGAATCAGTAGGTGGGTCTGGGAACCACCAAGGCACAATTAGTCTTAATTTCAGTGAGTACAGTGGTTCTTGTGCATCACCCTGTTGGTACTGCCAGTGCAGGAGCTACCCCATTTGGCCCTAGATACCAGCTCATGGATCTCCACACTGTGCAGTTTCCATCTTGCCAGAAATGCTTAGTAATGTTCCTCTACGTGACAGATGGAAGTGGAGAGGTGGGTCATGTGAAGAGGAACTGGCTGTGCTGCTTCCTAATTTTCCATGCACATCACAGTTGTATCCAGCTCTGGCTTTGCCAATCAATTTGTGTAGATGAGCTCTGTCATGGTTCATTGTCTACAGAAAGCTCGGAGAGAGGTTGTGCACATGAAATGAATAAAACATCATACTCCAGGTGAAGAGGAGAATAGAGAAAGGATTGTGGTAGCAAGGAAAGAAAGTGAGAAAATGCACAGTACGTGGCCAAAACCTGCCAAACTGAAAAGTGTATTCCATCCAAAAGCCATTATCAGGGAGATGTACTGAGTATTAGCATAGTAGGATGTTTGCTTATCTCAGAGGCTTTGATTTACACTCGTGATAGCACTTTACTCAGAGTTCCTCATCTTTAAACAGAAAGTTCAGAGATGTGTTTTTGTAAAAGTGACGCTCTGATTCTTCTGGTGCCCCAGCATAATTAATTCTCAGTTATTGTAATTTCTTAAGAGAGATCTTACTAAACAAGGCCACAAGATGTAAATTAAGGGGGGGAGGGGGGTGTTGAGTGTCCTGATGATTCTCTCAGTGCTCTTTCCCTGCAGAGTGCAGATTCTCAGCTGAGTCTGTCAGCAATCTCTCACAGTGATAGCGCTTCCTCAACACAGTCCCTGTCGCATGGAGGGGTGCCAGAGCTGCTCGTGGGTCTGTCATACAATGCCACTACAGGGAGGCTGTCAGTGGAGATGATCAAAGGCAGTCATTTCCGAAACCTTGCAATTAATAGGCCACCTGGTAAGTACTTTCACTGCTATTAAATAGCGCCGTTGGGCCAAAATTTGCTTTTTTATTTTCCTACTCCAGATAGTCAACTACGGTGTTTCTAAGCTGGGTTTCCTTGCAGAGTACTTGATTGAAAATTAAGCGTTATTTCAGATACACGTGCTGATAAATATTTCAGGGCAATTGGAGGGAATCGTATGAAGGCTCAGCTGATGGGACAGTAATACCTGAATGTCTGCTTTACTGCACATACCTTTACAATACCTGGCTGTGGCAAAAGGGCTGTTGTACCCAAAGCACAGAGTAATTCTCAGCAGATCCATAAAAAAAAGCAAGAAGCATTTTCCAAGTGTTTAAATGTTGCCATGTGGCCCACAGAGGCCCTGCCTGGTGCCATTAAGTGTTTCCCAGGGCTACACTTGGTTTTGTCCCCTTGCTGTGCTGCTGAGTGCTGGGTGACCTGGTGCTCTGGGACCTTTGGGGACCCTCCTGCTGTGAATTCTCCACTGCTGCACAAGGAAATCTTCTGCAGAAAGAAGATTTGAAAGTTGTTGCAACAGCTGAGTTCCCTTCCTCCAGTTCTAAAGGAAAAAATGAAAATTGCCTTAGAGTAGGCTCAGTTGGTGCCTGAGCTGCAGTAGGTCCTTGTGAAGGACGGCGCTGGTAATGCCCATGGTATAGATGGAGCCACAGCCAGTTACCTGATTTCCTGCTGGCTTTCCTCATTCAGGGGTTGAATGGCAGTGCTTCATCCATCTCCTGCTGTCCTTTTGCCTCCTGTCTGAAACCAGCAGCTAATGGCAATGTGAAACAACACCTTTTTGTTTGTTGGCGTGTTTGCTTTCTGTGACGTGTGCCTGCTTGTCAAAGTCGGTAAACCTTTGACAGTTCCTTGCCTTTGCTGGATTTGACAGAGTATCTCGAGCTGCAAAACACTGAAATTGCTTTTGCAAGATGCTCTGCTCTTTGGCTCAGATCCAGCAAAATATTTATGAAATATTTCAGCATATGGATGTGAAAATCCAGGTTTTCCACTAAACTATACTCAAGTAGGTTACAGAAATAATCTGTGTCTTCGGTCAGTCCCTCAAGAATTAAGGGCAAGCCTGTGCAAAGGCGAAACACCTGACCCCAGCCTGTGCAGCCCTCACTCTCTTTTATTAGCTGTGACAACACAGCTCTCCACGTGGGTTACTTAAAGGCATGTTCTTGTTTGCATGTCCATGTTTTAATAAAAGGTTTTAAGTTGGGATCTTTTTTAGTAATTTAAAACAACGGTAGACTAAGGCAACCACCTTACCACATGCCCCAGCAGGCAAGCTTTCCTGTTTATATATGCTGCAGAGTAGATACATCCTGAAGTTTTACTCTCAGAAATTAAATTAAAGTAGTCCCAATATAGGTTCAAATAAATTTTCAGGCATCTGTAATGCCCACTTCTTTTTCCTATAAATGAAATTTCATCCTTTCTGTATCCAGATGATACAGACGAGTGTCAGACCAATGTCTCTTGGTGCTAGATCAACTTTTAGGTGAAACACAGAAATCCATAAATGATTATAGGCAAACTCTGAACCTATCAAAATCTGCTTCTTTTATTCCAAGTCACATTGTTGCTTCTGCCTTCTGAATTGTTCTGTGCCTGTAAAGCCCCCAATAGTGTGGTGAGCAAAAGAAAACCCAGTGAAGCAGAAACGGAAAGAAATTAAAAAGAAGGAAGGAAACCAGCCCTTGTCTCGGCGCTGGAGTAGCATTTCACTGATAACCCCTCAGGCACTGCAGAGCAGTGCTGTGAGGGCCGATCGTTACAGTCTGAAACACGCTGCCGGCTGAATGAGATGCTCAATAAGTCCTTCACAAGGTGAAAGCTAAAACTGCTGTGCCCCTTTCTGGAGGGTGAGCAAAGAGCCCTTGTGTTTTCTTAAATAGGTCCTATTTCAGGTTCTGTTGTTCGAGGCTCAGAGGGAGTGATTTCTTTAAAGTATCACGGAAATTTCAGATTCAATAGCGCTGTGGAACACTTAAATACCGAGCCCAAACTGCTATTCAGGGCAGCCATCTATGGTAAGACTGAGAGAAGCCAAGGGGCAGAATCCCTCTCCATCCCCAGCCCTGCACACACAGACCCTGTGCAGGACCCATATGGGGTCCCGTCAGCTTTTGGGAATGGCAAAGGAGTTTTTCACAACAGCAAAGTCTCCAGCTGTGCTTTTTGCCCACCTTTACCCTCTTCTCTGCCACCTGTAGATGCACAGCATGCGTGCTGCCTTCTTGGCATCCTTGCACAGGGATTTCACTGTGTGCAGAAGGAGGAACTGGGCTGGGCCATTGGTGATTTTAGGTGTTTTAGTTAAACACTGCAGAGGCTGAAACAGATGGTTTTCTAGAGAAGGAAAGGGAGATGGTGCGTGTCTCAGTGTTTCCTGGGCACATTCTCTCCTTCACTTAAACCTTTAAACTGAGTCAGGTAAATGTCAAAGTCATGGGTGCTTACATGGGTAATAAATGGGTTAGAAAACAGCTGGACAGCTTACAGAAACTTAAATTTTGTGCAGGCAGCGTCTTCTCTTCAGGTCACATATGTGGGATTTGAGAATAGTTTGGTCAAGGATAAGTGTCCAGGTATTGTTCTGGGGAACATGCTGAGTTATAGGCCTAAGCTTACAATCCCTGATCACACAAATAGATCCATTATCACTCAGAGCACTTAAGAGCACTCAAGAGTATGGCTCCAGCACCAGACCGTAAATTATCTGTGTGTGCCAAAAAGCCTCGTGCAGAAAAGCATCTACAGTTTTGTCAGATGTGGACATTGTTGGTATTTTAGTGCTAATGGCTTGTGTGCTGTGCACCTCATTCTCCTTGCTTCTTGTAAAAATCATTAACCTGTGCTAGCATTTTGTAGGAGTTCATATTTTGGTCTGTGGTCTTGTGTCTTAGAACAAAACTTAGTGGGTTCATTTAAAGGGTGTTCGTTATTAAAAAAAAAAAAAGTAACAAGAGAAAGCTACACCACTGGCAGAAACTTCTTTAAAAATTTATAACCAGTTACATACTCTGTGCATGGAAGTAATACCTTGGGATCACAGTGATGGACCGGGAATCATTTGAGCTAGTCAGTGCATAAACACAAAGCACAGAAATGTGTCTGCCCATGTGATGCTAAACCTTCATCAGCTGCTCTGCTGGGTACAGCTCTGTCTCCTCTAATCCAGCCTTCCTTCTGTTCCCTTCTGCATTTCTTTTGGGGTTTATGTCTGCGTGTAACGCAATGTGAGAACTATTGTGAAGTTATTCCCTCGCCTAAGAAAAGTCCTCCAAGCTTTTCAGCAGCTGCAGAATTAATCACACATAATAATTACATCCGTGCACGATCATTATTATACCAGCAGCATATTAACCCCATTAAACAAATACAATAGCACTGATGCTGGAAAAGACAGGAGGGGAGAGAACAAGCTATCTGGATTTCTATGGGGAACACGAGAAATTCTTGGAGTAAAAACTTGTCTGAAAACAAACATCTACCTGAGCCACAGGTAACAATGCCAACAAGTACAGAAAATGCTCCCATAGGAAAATTAGAGTCTTTAAATTAGGATCCTTGTTGCTTTGGGATCAGAGTTCTTGAAAGCCATTACTGGATTTTATTTTATCAGCTTATTTTTGAGGGAAGAAAAGTTATTATCCCTGTTACATTCCTGGAGAACAAAGGCACATGTTAATTCCTTTAATTGCTTCAAAGCAGACCAGGAAGCTGAATAAAAGAAATTAACTTTTAACATGTGTATCTTGCTCTGAACAGGGAACTTGCTTGAGCTCCTAAAGCTTTGTGATTCATGTTCCCATGTCATCAGTAGTAGAAGAGGAATCTGTGCCAGGGCAAGTTGTGGTGGACTCAGTCCTGCAGACATTGGATAACAGAGCAGTAGATGTGCTGGGAAGCACCTTGCTGCTGAGTGCTTGCCAGTCAGTGAGAGTAAGATTGTAGAAAACCGTCTCTCCATCTGCACATTCTTGTTGTCCATCCTTGAATATAGCTGGAATAAGCCTATGATGAGAGCAGCTGAGGAGGCTTTGTTCTGGGTGGAAAAGATGAGGCCAGATGCAAGGAGCCCCAGGAGGATGTCTCAGTAATGAGCAGCTGGGCAGTGAGGTGGAAGAGGAAGTGTGGATGAGTGTAAGGTATTGCATGGGGACACAGGTGGAATTCAAACATGATCTGGATGGAGTCAGAGCCACTTGGGAGTGAAATATTAGGCTTACAGTAAATAGCTGCAGGAAAATGTCAACTCAAGGGTGCCCAATAGTGGTGAAACCCCTCCCCCCCCGCCCCAGATTAAAGGTGAACAAAACAGAAAATTGGTATTTGATTGTAAATACACATTGACTGGTGTAATGAATACTGTGTACAGCCCAGTCTTCCTCTGTTCAAACAGAACATGGCAGAACTGAAACGATGTGGTGAGTGGTGTTGGAGACAATCAGGGGGATGGGAACAGCTTCCCGCGAGCTGTAGCTGCATAGACTGTGCCTCCTACGATGCTACAACAAAGGGAGATGGGGGAGGATTCACGGAGGTCTCTAAGTGTCATTGAGAAAGTGAATTGACGACAGTCATTCGTTGTCTTCTCCTGATACGAAACCAAAGGACGGTGAAAGGAAGCGAGGAGGGAGCGGGTTCTGAGGAGGAGACAGCTCTTCACCTACGCTGTCGAATTCCTCTCTACAGAATGCCATGGATGCTGGAAGCCTGCTTCAGTTCTGTGCAGCACAGGAGAAATCCACAGAGGAAGTTCCACAGAGGATTGTTAAATACAAAGCATCTGACTGAGGAAGTTCTTGAGTCACAAATCATTGGAGATTCGAGAGTATTTGTGAGGGAGCCAGTATATGCCATATTTTAATAGATTTACTGCCGTGTGTGATACTGGGTGCTGTTGGGTGGGTGGGCTGGCTGGGTACAGCTCTTCCCACCACATGTGGGACCTGGGACTGGGTAGGCTCAGGAGAACAAGTGTCACAACCAAAACAAGTGAAAAATGGACTTTTCAAGGAGCGACTCTGAGCTTTTTGCAGGGGATATTCCATAATAATTAGATATCCAGGGATAGTGCATGGTTATCCAGTAATGTTTTCCATAGCTTTAGGTTTCTAAAATGTCTGTGAAAAGCGTAGTCCATGATACAGTTTCTGGGTATAAAAATGAAGATCTTTCTGAATCAAAGGACTTCATTTGAAGTGGATATATGGTGATGCTCTCCCACTCCCATGGTTGTGAACAACAAAAAAACCCCCATTTTTCTTCCCCTCCCAAAACAAGCAGAAGAAAGAAGCCATTTCTACCAGAGTGGAACAATCCTAATTCCACATTTCAGCTGGAGCTGAATGTTTAGTGCGGATCTGCAGCGGCGCTCCCGAGCAGTGTTTGCAGGAGATCTGATGGCAGGCTGTGTAATCAAGCCATGCCTGTGGGCACTGCTGCTGGAGGTGACAAAAGCCGGGCTTAAGCATCCTTACATCCTGCTGCTCCCGTTGCTGGGAAGGTGTGTACCCCTGCTTCCCGAGCTGCTCGGCTGTGCATCCCCGCTTTCTCCGGTAAACTTCCAACCCCTCTCTGAGGCAGCAGCAAGGCGTTAATGTGGAAAAGAGTAGAAATGCCCTTATTAGAGGAGAGTCACGCTGTGCATCTGGAGAGGTGTCTGTGCTCTGCTTTAGCTGTGTCAGCCCGGGCCGGAGCTGCACCTCCTCGGGGATGGGGGGTGCAGGCAGGTGCTGGACTGGCTCTGCGGCCTGACACGTGTTCCAGGAGAGGGCTGGTGCTGTGAAATGGAGTGGCTGTGGGGCGGTGGGGCAGCAGAGGAGGATCACTGAGGAACTGAGCTCCAAGGTTCTCTGGAACCAGCTTTTCTTCCGGAGAGACCTGTGCAGTTGCTCCCAGGGAGCCCTCATCTCCTGCCTCTCCTGCACATCAGGGATGCTGGCAATTCCCTCCCTCAGGCCAAACAGTGCTTCCAGGGAGCAGCGCATTCTTTTCTGCTGCATTTTAGATTAAAGGCGCTGCTGGTCTGTTCTCTGATGACTCACATGTTGTGAAGGTTGCCAGATCCCAGCCTCTCCCTTGAGAGAGAGCTGCCAGCCCCGGGAGAGGGAACCTGAGAAGAAGAGGCTTGGTGGAACAGGGGAAGGAAAGCTGGCTTATCAGCAATGTAGTAGGCAGCTCCTAGCTCTTGTATGCTTTATACAGTAGGCCATAAACTGCCTTAATCCAGACTTTCATGACGTGGGGTTGGAATCAAAAGCTTGGGCCTAATTCTCCTCCCTGCTACTTTACTATTTTACTGATCCAGCTGCAGTGAGCCCAGCTCAGAGTGTGAATGCTCAGTGTTCTGCCCCACTGCTGGTTGAAAGGGGAGGCAAAGACAGGACTAATGGTCTTCTAGGCCCCAAACTGAGACCTCACATTGAGCTGCCTGTAGAGAGTAGCACAGAGTCGAGCTCTGGGGCTGCTTTGCCACGCAGTGCTGCCGTTTATTATGTAGGCTGGGAGCGTGGGCTTGCCAGCTGGGGGAAATTAAGCTCCAGGCCCAAGGCTTTCTTCTGCTGCGGCTGTTATTAGTCTGGATTGCAGCATGCTGACATGGTTATCCTGCTTTTGGAAATGAGCTAGCTCGCCTGGAGCGCGGGTGGGAAAGTCCGCATGGCGCTGTGCGGTACCCTGCAGCCCACAGACGTGAGGGGTCAGGAGTCTTTGGTTGTTTACTTCCTTTCTAAATATAAATTCAAGCAGGGGGCTGGACGGTTTTGTGTTTGCAGTGCTCTTGCTCACGGGTCAGCTTTACTAATAATGGTGGTGCTTAGTGTGAGTGAAAGCAGAACGCACGCTGTGGTCCCTGCTCCAAAAACAGGAACGCATAAATTACAGTTGATTATTCCCCTGAGTTGTCATTATCAGTTAGTTCCCTCAGAAGGATCATGACAGAAATGGGTTTCCAGGATTCAGAAGAACCCTGGAAAAACTGATTGCCTCTGCAGATGAGCTCTTGAGAGGTGTTGGGTGGTTGGGGCAGTGTCAATGGAGACAGAGCAGTCTGCTCGAGGAGAGGTTTGCCCAGCCCTCTGTGGTAAGAAGATGCAGCACTAGCCCAAAATGTGTCTGGTTTTTTGCAGCATTCCTTGATTTAGTGCTTTTCACTCTAGTATTAAATGCAGAGGTGTTGATATTTTATGTATATATGAACATTATCTGGTCCACTCATACCAGAGAGGCAAGATGAGTTCAGAGTAAAAATGCTCTGCAGCGAGAGCTTCAGTTCCAAAACCCGTATGGAAAGGAGAGCCTGGTAGATGCAGTGCTAAAATTGGTCTCGGCAAAATTAGACTTTGTTCTTGAATCTTCACAGACTTTTGTGTAACCGTGGGCAAGATGCTGTCTCAGACACTCCCAGATATTAAGAGGCCTCGCTCTTCTTCATGTCAGTGAGATGGGTGCCTAAACAGAAGGTGAGCACTTAGGCATTTTCAAGAATGTCAGCCCTAATCTCTCTTTTCCTTTTGTGCTTGATGGAGGTGGCACAAAAGTAAACAGTCTGAAGAGCACAGAGTGCTGAGGCACCACGGTAATGAGGCCATTACTGAACCTGAGCATGTAATTAGATGGAAAATGTTTGCCTTCATAATGAATAGATGCTCTTACACACACATTCCTCAGTAAATTGTCAAGTTCATCCTTGCCTAGCTCCACTAATTTCACAGTGTAACTGGGGATGGATTTTCTTTGGCAAAGTCCACAGGAGGGAGAGCTTTTCATCCCAGAGTACCAGACTGGACCACGAGAAGAGCTGTGTTTTCTGATGAGATACCTAAAAAATGCAGCATAGAGCACAATGCAGGAAGGGAAAACTACAATCTTAAAATTTAGATAGTGAAGCAGAATAACAGCTCAGCCTCGTATGTACCAACTCTGCAAAGCATATTTCAGATGCTAAGTATATGATCCACACCTACTCTTTTATTTCTGTTCAGGCAAGCATGATTCTTTTGGCTGGTAAAATACACCCAGTGGAATAAACTTGAGGAGAATTAGCAGCCTGATTTAGTTGTCACTTGCACTGGTTTTGTGCCTATGTTTTCTTAGGGGTGATTAGGGCTCCTGGTATTAGCTCTGCCTTGAGCACAGTCTCCTTCCAGCCAGATCCAGATGATACATGCAGGATCCCCACACACCTTGGTACTGAACAGACAGGGTCTTGGTGCAGAATTATGTGGAAATCTGAGGTGTATTAAAGAAAAAGCCAGCTTTTCTGACTTTAACTCATTGGTGGTGTGCTGCTCATTTTTTCCTCAAAGCCAACTGTGTTACCCCTCACTTGGAAAAGTTGAGGCCTCAGTCAGGGATGTGACATCCCAGAGTTTATGACTGTAGGAAACTCATCCATTCATTGCCTGCAAAATTAGCTGGGACATGCTGAAACAGTATCCTGTGAGGTGTTTTAGCTGTGGTATTTGCTTTAGTGTTAACACCTAAATCATCTGTAATGGTATCACTGTCTGCTAGATCACTGCTGAATTATGCCATCTGCTTTTTTGGATTATGAATTGGTTGACTCCTTTGGAGCTGTTCGAATGAAGGTGCCTGCAGTTACTGATGCCAGTACTGGTGAAAGGAAGAATGGAACAGGAAGAATGACAGGAAGGTATATTAAGAGTAAAATCAAACCTCAGTGCTTTCCCTCTCTTCTTAGAAAAAGAGATGCAGGCATGTGTGGGGGACCTTTCCCTAAAATAGCATAGGAAGGTAATCCTGGGTTGATTGTGAAAAATAAAAAATTGAAGTTCAAACAGAGAATTGTACTAATATCCTACTTGTTTGTATTTAAAAATCAGCCTGTTAGAGTTCTTCCAATATTTTGAAATCCCCTTCTCAGAAAAAAACCCGAAAAAGACGAATACATTAAAAAAGTCCATAAAACCCTTACTTACCTTTATTTCCAGGGAGTTCCCTGCAGTCTAGACCAGCAGCCAGGACTTACACATGAGGAATGCTTCAGTGCACATTGTGGTTTGTCAGTGCCAAGCACAGTGACATCTCTACAAATACTGTAGGAGTTGTGTCTGGTTTCACATTGAATCAAGCTGGAGCACCGGGTCCTCTCTTGGGCTTTGTATTCCTGATGGGTCTGGAGCTGTTATAGATTTCAGTCCCTCAACACTGAATATTAAGGTGGAAATTAGTCCACCTTTCAATAAAGCATTTGTTTTTATCATCTTCCCAGATACAATCAGGAAATTGAATCAAAGCTTTGCCTTTCTGTGTGGCAAGTAGGTCTTTGCTGGCAAGATCCACTTCATCCTCAGCGTTACACTGGGAGCCAAGCTGGCACCCCCAGCTAATGGCTGGGATGAACTTTCCCCGCAGTAACTTGATAGCTGTACAGCTGTGCAGGCTCACAATCCGCTCCTTGATTGTCAGCCTCCTGACAGCTTTTTCAGTGGAACAGTTTGAGAGGAGCGGGAAGCCCTGCTTTGGAGACGTGGAAGTGTTTTCACACCTGAAGTGTAATTTCACACCTTGTGTTGCTCAGTAGATAAGTGCGTAAAATAGCACATCGAACGGGAACAGAAGAGGATAGAAATGCTGCAGACAAGAGGTGGAGGCTTGTTATTTATTTCCTATCTTCAGCACACTCTGAAATAATACTCACTTGCAGGAACCCAGGCACAGATTACGAAGGGGTTAGCAGAGGACTTGTCTAGCCAAGCAATCTGTCACTGTCACGTGCAGAGCAAGGTGAAAACTTACACTGAGCTGGGTCTGTGGAGCACTGGGAGCTCTGACACCACAGAATTAGCAACCACATAACAGAGAAGAACTAATTAATACAGGAGACAGCAGGAATTTAACGAGTAGATTTACAGGAGCGCTAAATTGGACCATCCCTTTCTTGTATTTGCTAAGCATGTTTACTCCTTGTATGGACTTAAAATTGTAAATAAAATTGACCTTGAGTCCACCAAAAAAGTAATATGAGAATTTGGAAAAAACGTGAAGCTATCATGGGAGATCGAATAATTTCACTGTTTATGCAGGGGTTTTTTCCCTCTTTTACAAGACCCTCATTTTTTGGGGATCTCAAACAAGAGATCATAGAGAGTGGTGGAGAGGCAAGGGCAGCCAAGGGAAGCCTGGGTAAGACAGCCCCAGTGGAGCTTGATTGTGAGGGAGAGGAAGGGAAGGTGGAGACACCATTTGAAGTGGAGAATCCACAGAGATGCTCGTAGTTTTGGTTAGTTTTAGGTTTGCTAGGACTGGATACCAGGTATCTCGTTCTTTCCAAGAGAGTGGGGCTGAAACATGCATCAGCTTTCTTTTCTCTCCAGCTGAATATGAGAAAATCCAAGAGGTGCTTTCATCTTCTGCTTCTCATCCCATGGATTTTAGCAAGGAGCACAATCCAGCCCTCGTCTGTTATTCACTGCAGGCTAAGCTGCTCTACTTGGACGATTTTGGGGTGTTTCTTGACTGCCTGGGGCTTTCATTTAATCTGCACCAAACATGTAATTTCCTCTTTTTCGTCTTAGATACCTACGGAAAGCTCTGCCTGCGCAACTCCGTGGGCCAGGAGATGTCTCGCTGCAAGACCTCCATCCGCCGGGGACAGCCCAACCCCGTCTACAAGGAAACTTTCATCTTCCAGGTGGCCCTCTTCCAGCTCTCCGACGTCACCCTGCTGATCTCCATCTACAACAGGCGCAGCATGAAGCGCAAGGAGATGGTCGGCTGGATTTCCATGGGCCAGAGCAGCAGCGGGGAGGAGGAGCAGAGCCACTGGCAGGAGATGAAGGAGTCGCAGGGGACACAGGTCTGCAGGTGGCACACGCTGCTGGAGTCCTAGCGGTGACCAGGGCAGCCTGCAGGTGCTGGGACAGAGGGCTGTCTCCCCTCGTTCTCTGTCAGCAGAAAACAGCTCTGGCAGGGCTCGCAGCTTGAACCTGCCTGCTTAGTGTCAGCAGCTGTGGGTATCAAAGGTGGCAAGGCCTGGGAAGCATGTTCAGTTTTTGCCTTTCCAGCTTGCCCTGCGTTTTCTACATCCAGATAATTAACCCTAGCGAGAAGCAGTGGGAATACCTAAAAAAATCCTTTCCTTGGTCGCTGTCTTGCTCATTTTTTCACTGGCTTAATCACCACAGACTGATTCTGATGTGATGCTATTTTCTTCTGGGGTAAACTCTCTCTTCCCTCTCTCCACTTATTTATATTAATGAATTTTGCAAATATTCTTGCCACGCAGATAGCTCACAGAAAAGCTAACCTGCATGCAGATCACATCCTCTCCCTTTTATTATCATGTTTCTAAGTCCTAGAAATAAGCATTTGATACCACTGTAGACTGGATGATATATTTTTCAGGCAGCATGAGAAAGCACTCTTGAATTCTCTGTCAACTTTTAAGTGCCTAGACATTACTACTGTTCTCCTGTACTAACAATTGATATAAGGACTAAATATTGGTGTTTTTAATTAGGCACCCTGTGCACTTGTTAGCCTGCATTGACATAGGTTTGCACAAGAGATAACAAGCATCAGTTTAATATCGCATTATACAATGCATGTTTGGATGTTTACTTGAAGTTATGGCTTCTGTCATCACAAAAACCAAAAAACAACCAGAACAAACTGCACAGCCACCTTTGTGCCTGAATCACTCCTTCCTGCATCATTTCGCCCATGTGTTAATGTGGTTTTTAGAAGTGAGGTTTATTCAGAAAAGCATTTCTGTCAGCATTACAGGGGGGGCTTCAGACCTGTGTTTTTTCTGTGATTCAGCAAAGCACCACTCAGTTTGCTGAGGGCTCTTCTTCAAATCTCCTGTGCTATCCTGTAATATCTCCTTGGGATAGGGAAGGGGACTGGTTTTGGCATGCTGAGCAGTAGAGGATGCCAGACCATGTCACCCAACCTTGGGAAGGAGCTCTCTTGCAGGCCAGGAATAGGATCCAGGCCCCCCTCCCAGAGGGGCTGGTGGCTCTGCTGAATTAGCACTGGGGAAAAGTATTGTGCTTCCTGCCTCCAGCTGAAAGCATTGCAAGGAGCAGCCTTGCTGCAGGAGGTGATGACACTGTCACGTGGTGACTTTTCGGACTACATTGTCCTTTTCCATTTTAATCTGTTTTCCTTTCTCTGTAAGCTGAAGTCATGGAGATGATGGATAGAGGATGTGTCTCAGTCTGCTGCTGGGCTAAGTGGTTGTTGTTGCAGTGCTGAGTGTGACACAAAGGAGGATGTTCATCCTCAGTGGAATGCAGGCAGTGAGGTGCTGAGATCTCCAAATGCTATCAGCTGCCCAATCTCCCATTCTCCACGCTCTCTAGGAGGGGACTGTCTTTTCTCCATTCCTGCTGATGACAGCAAGACACAGGAAATATTTTGCTGAAGAGGTTTGTCTGTACTGAATCACTTCATGGTTTGTTTTTGCCATTTACTGAGGCCTGGCACCAAATTCTGCCTCCTCCTGCACCACAGCCACTTCCTTCGCTTCGACGGTGCTGTGCAAATCTAACTAATGCAAATTTTCGCACTGGCTGTCTGACCAAAATTGGTCCTTGGTGCTGGTTTTCCTCACATCCAGGCTAGACAGGCCCTGAGGGCAGTGCTGTGACACTCACAGGTTATCACTTGCTGTCACACAGAGGCTCTGTCTGTCCTCAAGAGGCAGACAGTAATCTGCGCAGAGAAGCACTTCTGGTACAGGTGATACAAGTTATTCTACAGACCACGCTCTTGTATCTTCTTATCACCTGTCTGAGCATCATTTTTCCAGGGAGGCTGGTGGGTATCCTATGCAGGAGGGTTCTCCTCCACTGCCTAGATAAACTGGCACGTCTGCTTTGCACTAACACAAGACAGGGTGTAACCCAAATGCAGCTCATCCGACAAATACATTCCTGACTGCACTGCTAAAGCTGCTGTATTACCAATGCAAGAAAAAGTGAACATCTGAGTGGTAGCCAGCAGAATAGAATTTTATTTATCATACACTTTTCTCCTGGGAAAAACAAAAAAGTAGAGGAAACAGCCCAATTCAAAAGGTACATTTGCTGATTCCAGTTGTTTTCCAATCTCTCCATCTTTTTTTTTTTCCTGAACTGCAGAAAATGTGTATGCAAGTGTTCATAATTAATTTTGTTACCTGGAATAGGTGTGTGTAATAAACTTACTGAGATTCTCTTCAGAACTTCTTGAACCTGCAAAATCTTGCTTATGCTTCATTATAGCTAAGGGAAAAGTGTAAGTTCATAATACATTTCAGCAGTGAACTGGAGATAACCCAGATTTATAATAGTGTGATTAAAAGAAACCTAATGAAAAAGATAATTTTAAAAAACAATGAAGTACAGTGGGTTTGGACTTCCATGCTGCTTTCACATTAAGATCTTTTCTGAAGATATGGCATTAAGGGAATTGAATTTTAATATATAATTTCAGTGTAGAGTATTTGGAATCAGAGGAAAGCAAGTGAAAACAGCTTGCTTGGGGGAAGTTAATATCTAAGCACGTGTTAAAACTTTGCTGTCCCAGGGAAGCAGGTTGCTGCATCCTTGCTGCAACATTTTACCCTTTTATTTTACCAGAGAATTATGGAAGGATGGGGCAAAGGCTCTGATAGGGGGACCGTTGGGTTTTTGGAGCTACTGCCAAAACTGTTGGCACATCCATGCCTTGAGAAGTGCAGTTGTGGGGTTCTTTATGTTCCTACTAAAGCGATGGAGAAATTTAGGAATCTTGGGATGAACAAGGTGCTGGGGGTACTCGTGCTTGCTAGGTATATTTTGGGATTTTTGTTGCTTTTGTGGTTTATCTTTCCTTCCATTATTGACTGTCGGTGAAACGAAGGCTTTGCAGCAGCTCTGGCATATTCCAAAGCTCCTGTAATTCTTCCCATTGACAGATTGAATTAGTCATTGCTAATATTGATACAGGCTGGGCTTGTGCTCATGGTCTTTCTTATGTAAACACCACTGCCCTTTTAGTCACTGCTTTAACCCCTTGTTTCCTTTGGAAGTGGCTGATAAGACTGAATTTCCAGGAAGTTTTCCATTCCTTGGGAATCCTGGCTCTCACTTGACTCGCAGATGGCTGGTGGACCCCGTGCTCCACTTGCCTTCTCCATGTGGATGCTGATGCTCTCTGCTTCTGTGGGGTTCCAGGTGGGAGAAGAGCTGTGGGAGAGCCATGGGGATTTCAGGGAGCAGGATAGGAATGGATAACCTGGTTCTGGGATGCTTGGGCAATTGCAGATCTAGATTATGAATTTTTCCTAATGAACTCATGTTTTTTGAGATAATTCATTCCCTTTTGACACCACTGTTTGTAATCCCTTTATAGTTTATATGAATTTTCTTAAAAAAAAAAAAAGCCTGAAAATGTGGAAAGGAATTAACTGCATTGGCCCAGAGTATTATGGGCAAGTGCCCTGGATACATCTCTGTCTCTTGAAGAGCATCATTCAGCTGGTTGCAGTCTGTTCTTTCCTTGTTCTGTTCCCAGCCGGCGTGGCCCTGTCCTGCCAAGCTCTCTGCTGCTATTTTATTTTTTCTTTTTTGATGTTTATCGACAACAGAACAGGGTGATCTCACCATGTTTATATTCCCCAAAATAACGGCGATCTTCAGCTGATGCCCACTGAAATGAGTCCCTCTTTCAGCCTGCTGAGCCGCAGCAAACGCTCACTGAAGTGCCCGTGTGCAAAGGCTTTATTGGGATGATCTTCTGCGTCCTTTGATTTGTCTGGGTTTCCTTTTTACCAGTGTCTTTAATTAGCTGGACCCTGCTGTGGCCTGCTCGTTCCTGTTGCTCTGCCTTGTCTGCCTTTCCCTTCAGGGGCAATGTGGGTTGTGCAGCTCCTGGGGTACGTGGACAATGCTTGGGTGTATTTTTAGCAGCTGCAGATCCCGAGGAGTTATTTGGTGCTTTACGTAGCCGACTGATCTTCAGTCATGGATGTCGTTAGATGTTCCTGGATGCACAGATCCAAAGGCTGCCAGCTGCTATTGATCATTTTCCCAGCACAAAGCCGAAGGTGGCAGCTTGGCAGAGGAGCCGGCGTTTCCTCTGGTGGCAGTTCGTTTTCCCCTTCAGCTGGAGCTGGCAGTGACCTTGGAGCTGGTGTGCCTGCAGAGCTTGCTTTCCGCTCCCATATTTATCATCATCTTTAATCTGTGTGATCACAGCACTTCATCTCTCTGCCTCTCAGCTGCCTTCTGCCCTTCAGCACGGAAGGGGGACTGAAAGGCTGAGCAAAGAATATGGCCTTCTCCATCATATTATCCCCTCCCAGAGGGATCATCTCATAGCTGTGATGCTCCTGATCAAGACCTTGCCTCCCTGCTCTCTTGCCCACTTGTGGAGTTTGAAGTTTGTTGGTTGGGCTGTGACACTTTAATATTTATGGAGTAGTGACACCCATGCACCTCAATGTGGACCAAGTGAATAACAGAAGAAACAACCTGTTCTGTATCTTCCTTTTCTCATGGGCATTGTGTTCTGCAAAAGGACAGCAGAGCCTGCAGGAATTAGTATGCAGGAACATCCGCTTTCCATTTAAAATGTGCTAAGTGTGATGTTTGCAGCTATGGTTTGAGGGGAAGAAACAAAGCAGCCAGGGTTTGTAGAAAAGCTCACACTTTGCATGAGGCAGGTTTTTCCCTCCAGCATGTGATACCCCAACAAATACGTTCTCATATCCCAGGAAGCGGTGCTGGCTCTGAGCTCATCTGCTTCTGTGATACAAGCAGCCAGGAGCTGACAGATCCTAAAGCTGGGAAAGGCATCCAAGATAATTCCACAGAGCTGGTTCGGGTGTTTATTTGGGATCTGGTGAGGATTTAACAAGCTGTCATGCAAGAAATGAAAACCTCAAGCAGTGGTGGGAAGGTGGTGGCGGGGGAGAGAGGCAGGAGGGGAAGGCTCTCGGTGTGCTCGTGCTGCTGTAGAGCTGGGAATTTGCTCACTCCCTACTCCACAAAGCAGCACAGCCGGGCTGCAGTGGCATCAAGCCTGAGCTGAAACCCAGTTTCTCTGCATGACTCCTGAGCTCCAGATCTGCTGAAGGCATACAGCTTTTTTTTTTTTTTTTTCAGTGCAGAGTGAGCTTGTGTCTTCCTGCAGCCTACGCTGTGGGCCCTAAGAAATGAATGTGTAAATATTTTGTCTCTCACAGCAGCCCAAGGTCATCTTTCTGGAACAGCAAACAGGCACAGAATCCAAAGAAGATCAGTCTGTCATATGAGTAAGGTTAGCATCTGCACTTACAAATGACAAAGGCTATTAATCCTCATGCTGTAATCCCCAAGCTGTTTGCCAGCTGGCAGCAGGAAGATGCTCCTGCTCAACCCACAGAGCTATCCATGTTTTTTCACCTTTATAAAGCAGATATAGGTCAATACTGTAGCCTGAATAAAAAACTTGGTAGATGCCATTCATCTCTTTTGGCATCACAATCCCTCTCCTCTCCACGCAAACCTTCTATACAAATGAAGGGGTAAGAGGAGAGCTCTGGGCTGGGCTCTCCCTGTGCTGCTCCCCAAAACAGAAGGCTGAAGGTGAGATGTTTTTTCCCCTCTCCTCTGCTCCTGAGTTTGTCCTGGGAGGATAAATTTTGAGATCTCTCTGCAGAGCTGAACAACCTTCATACAGCTTTGTCACTAGACAGGTCTTTATACCCAGAGCAGGGAAAACCTAATTCTTGCAGCAGGCAGACAAAATTCCAGTGGTGGGACTTTTTTTGATCCTAATTTGGGAACCTGCATGGGGTTTGGGTATTGCCCATCACAGGAGCATAAAACCCTGAATCCTCTGAGGTACCACTGGTGGAGCAGAAGGAAGACTGCTGCTTGGCAGTGTTGCAGGTAGGCTGTGATAGTCTGTGTGATCTCACACACCAAAAATCTGCACGGTCACTGGGTTGCACCCAGTGAGCATTAGGCAGCTGGGGTTGGAAAAAGCCGGGGAAGAAACACCAAAGGCAGATGGGAGCTGTGAAATTCAGACCTATTACTTGCTCATCTCTCAAGGAAATTGGAAAGCAATTTCTTTTTCTTTAACAGAAATCATGGCTGCTTGGGCAGCTGCAGGTGTGAGGAACCAAGGATGTTTCCTCCTTGCTTTTTGTATTTCCTCTGGCTGTAGTGGAGGACATCAAATAGACACCAAATACTCTGGAGATGTTTGTCCCCTGTAGTGTCATTCCCAGTGTAGGCTGATCTCACTGAGAAACAGGAGACAAAAAGCTGATATTGGCATGGGTGAGGAACAAGGATTCAGGGTTCACAAAAACCAGGATTCTTCCTGAGCCCCACAACCATTAATGAGCTGTGACCTCCAGGAAAGGCACGTCATCGTGCCAAATACTTTCCTTTCTCTCCATTTCTCAAGCTTAGGGTAACATTGCAAATTTATCTCTTCATTAGCAACTAGGAAAAAATCATATGATTTTGCCAGCTTTCCTCATCCCTGTTGTGTCTCGTTAACACTTCCCAGGTGCTTTTCCTTCATTCTGTCTCCATCACTGCACCTCCCATCCTCTCATTAATGTCTCCAGAGGTCTGGTCCAAGGCAGGTCAGTGCCTGGTAGCAATATTTTATGTTCATGGTGCTCAGGATAAAACCTGTCCTCCGATCTCTTGCTGTCACTACGTGGCACCTCAAGCACAAGTTTTCCAATTAAACTGGTACCACATCTCTCCTGTATTCCTCTGCTGGCATTGCCATGGTTTGTGTCTCGCTGGGCTGTCTTCTCAGCTGTAACTCCATTGACTTTTTCCCAGCAGAGAGTTTTGTTTGTCAAGAAGAGTAAATGAAGTAATCATTTGGTAGACTTAGCACTTAAATACTGCGTGACATTTATATGTGTGTATATATAAAAATGTTTTTTTATGGCGGAGTGCCGCGGGGCATTTGCATGAAGCACATCTCGATGTATATTTGACTGCTGATTTAAATATACGGTATGTAATAAGTTATTTTTACTGTGTATCGACTTCTTTCTATATTGGAACAATATACCATCTCTGGCAGGGTTTTGTTGTCTCTCTGTTGCGGGCACAGCTGGACACTGTAGACACTGAGGTGCGTCCTTGTCTTGTTTCCTCCTTGTTCTCCATGACGTGGGAGTCGTTCCCCTCAGGAGCTTTGTGGGTGGACAGACATCGCTCCTGGGGTTTGTTGCCCCAGTGTTGCAAGCCTCCTGCTGCACCTCCCTCCCGGTGGTTAGCAGAATATTTAATATCTCTCCTTTCTCTGCTGTCATCTCCTCAGCACAGAGAGCCGGTTGGTGTCCGGGGTGATTCAGGCCCGTGGCTGAGGGAGCACCAGGAGCATCGGAGATCTCAGCTCCCCTTTCCCAGCCTGAGATCACAGAACCACAGAGTGGTTTGGGTTGGAAGGGACCTCAAAGACCATCTCATTCCAACTCCCTGCAATGTGCAACCTCCCACTAGACCAGGTTGCTCAGAGCCCTGTCCAACCTGGCCTTGAACACTTCCGGGGATGAGCATCCACAACTTCCCTGGGCAAGCACAAGATTTATCTTATAAACTGTTTATAAATTGTTTATCTTTATAAATGGTTTACTTTAAAAAATAACAATAGAGACAAATTAATAAAAATGCCACGTCCCTAACTTCTGTTGGTGCAAAAGCAAGGCTTCTAGAGCTTGCACTTATCGTTGAATTATTTTTAGGGTAAATAAAAATGTAAAGGGAGAACTCTTCCTACTGTGATGGTTATAAGAAACAAATTCTTATGTCCTTTTCACTTTTGTAAAGTTCAAAGATTTGCACTGAAAATTTTACCTTGAATCTAGTTACTAAATGGTTGGTCCTGACCGGTGAGAGGCCAATGGGATGGTGTGAGCATTGTTTCACTTGCTGGGTATGTGATTGAAAGAGATATCTGGAGTGCAAAACTGTGACAAAAAGATGAAAAATACAAAGAAAAGATGTTTGGATATTCAACTGGAAGACTGGTATGGGTTTATTCTTAGCTTTTCGTGTAGTTGACAATGAAACATTTTTATTCCACTTAAGTGCTAACGTGCATGATCATACAATATATTGCCTCTTGCTAATTATATGCTGCGTTAGGAATACTAATGTCTAGATGATATCTGTCTGGAAAAAAGAATCAGCGTCAAACCCAGCTTCTGCAGAATTCTGGGCTGAAACTACCCCTGCACACAGACAGCTGTCCACACCTTAGGAACAACTCTTATTTTGTTATGGAGAATGCTGCTGTTACAGGTTTTATCAATAAAATAGAAGCAGATGGCTCATGTAGACATGCAAACCCAGCGTATCTTCCTTTTTGTTCTCGCTGTGGCAGGATGGAGTGAATATGCATCCAGGAGAGGGGGATGTGTTTTGTTCAGAACGGGGGTGCAGGTACCTGGTGCATAATGCAGGACTGGGAGGAATGGGAAATAAATATCTGCCCTGCCCTGGGTCCCCCTGTCCATCCACAGGGACACAAGGGCTCTGTGGCAGCAGGCTGGGGGGTTTTGGGGGCTGAACAGATTCCCATGTCCCACCATCTCTGCTTCCCTCTGCATACAGCATTTCAGCCAACTCTGGACACAGAGGGATGCCCCCATAGAAGCTGGGGTGGCCACATGGTGGAAATAAAGGTAAGAGCTCAAATGAAGAGCTGGAGAGGTGAAATTGGGCCAGCATGGGGTACGTCTGTATCTGGTGGCTGCTTTTGTTTGCATCTACCTTTGGTCATGATGTACTTGTGAGTGGTTCACTTCTGGCAGGTTGCAGTTGTAATCCCTACCCACATTAAGATGGAGAAAGATAGAAGCTAAAAAAAATTCCCCGATTGGTGACTTTGAGCTGGGGTTAGTTTGTTCCTCTGAGAATAGCAGTGCCATATTTGAGGGAGGCATGAGAAACCAGATTTCTGCAGCCCTGCTGGCACCCACAGGGTTGGCTTTCCAGGACCAGCCCCGAAATAGAGTTTCTTTTTCTGGCAACAGTTGGTAGCTTCAGTGCCTGGAAACCTCAGCAAAGGCGATTGGTATAAGACATGTCTGAGGACACAGAAAACCCAGCCCAGGGCCCTTCATCTTGAAGACAGTGGAGAAATGGGATATGCTGGGAGGCTCAGAGAGAAACTAGGGAGTTTGGAAAAACTCACCCTCCTTGGTGTAAACTGGGGATGAAATACATGTTTTGCTAAGGATTGATGTTTGTGGGTGACCAGGCTCAGCTGAGAGGGCTGGCGGGGGCTGCAGGGTGGGCTGGGGTTTGCTCTGGGTTGCAGCAGTCCCTCAGCAGCTCCTCCAGGCACGCAGGGGGATCTGCAGAGCCAGGCACTGTCTGAGAGCTGCTCGGGGGTTTGGAGCTCGGGTGGGCGCTGTGGTCGGGGTGGTGGCACGGACTGAGTTGGTACCAGGACAGCACTTTCCTGGCTTGGTTATCCCAACACTGCTTCACCCCATGCATTTTCTGAAAATCTTCTAAAATTCTGCCTGCCCAATCAACCAGCATCAGTTCTCCCACCAACTCACCCTACCCTCCCCAGTAAACCCAGCACCGAGGGGTGCCGGGGATGGCTCTGGAGGACTTGGGCACTGCTGGGGACACCACGCTTGCACTGCTGTTCCTACAGCCTCACCCCATCCTTGCAGGAGTGTCCTCAGCCTCAGGTGGGTTTTCCCAGGCTGATTCCCAGTTCAGGGCTAACCAGCACAGGGTTTGTTTCGTTCCTGCAGGCAGACTTGCCTGTGTCCCCGTGTGAGCTCGGCACACACCACGGTGAAGCTGCTGGCACTGAACTTGGGGAGAGGGGACTGGGCCAGCACTTGGCCAGCTTGGCCTAAATGAGGCTGCCCATAAATTTGGTAGTAAAAACTCAGGTTTTCTGTGTGCTTGGTGTACAACACCACCCTGCAAATGCAAGGGCTTAGCACTCCACTTGCTGCTCCTGCTGGGAGCACGAGCACGTGTGGGCCCTGCCGGGCTCCCGGCTGCGTTGTGCTTTATCGTTCTGATTATCCTGTCCTTCCTCCAGCTGCATTTTAATTCTTTAGAATGACTTCATCCCTTGGCAAAGCACCAAGCGCTGTTTTGTCAAGACATCCTTTTTTTTTTTTTTTTTCTCATCCTAATTTTGACCACTTGGAAAAGTCGCATTTTTAATGTCAGGAAACTAAGTTTTGAATTTCAGCGAAAGGGTGATATCATTTTTCACGAGAGGGTGAAAGCATTCCCACTTCTCAATCAGCTCAGTGGAGGCTATAGCTGAGCTATCTGCCATCTGTCTCCTCGCCAGTCTCTCTTCCACCACCATCACTTTTTAACAGGTTGGCCAATTTCAATCACATTTGAGAGCAGGGTAACTGTCTCAAAGACAGTTATGCTTCTACAGATTTTGTCAGCTGGCAGAGGATCATATACAGAGAAGCAGAAAACAGTGGGTTTCATGGCCAAGGGTCGGTGAGCTGGTCCATTGTGACAGCTCCAGCATGTGCTGCCTCTGGTGCTGTCTCTGGTTGAGCTGGGGGTGTCCGAAGAGACACAGTGGAATTTGGTTGGGGATGTAGGGATGGTGTAGGTGGTAAAGAGCATAGATATGTAGGAAAATTGACTTCATTTTTTCTGCTCTTCCCCAGCTTGTTTCAGAAGGTTTTTTAAAGTTTTTCTCAAATGTAAAAAGGTAAAAGAAAAATTTTTTTAAAAAATTAAAATAACAACAAATTTTCTTGTACGATGAATTGGGGAGGAAAATAGCATTCTGGTACAGAAAGAGCAGAAAGAGAAAGAGCTGGTCTGCATTTTAGATGGAGGCAGGATTAGCCTCCCAAGGCATCTGGTCCCTCTGAGCCTGGCCAACCATTGGTAGGCATGAACAGGGTCCAGAAACTGGAGCTACTCATCTTCATTTGCTGTGACAAGCCAATGGCTGGGAAAGCTTTTGAGGGTCTGTGTCTGCTGGAGGCAGCTGAGTGGGCCAGGCCAAGGATAAAACCTGGCCCACGATGCAGCTCCTCACATCTGAAACTTCTCAGGTACAAATGCTGAACATTTTGGGTACATTTCATCTTTTGAAAATACCTTTTGCATGCTGTGTTTAGAAATGCAGCACCTGTGTAGGTATATGCTGCCTGGGATGGTTAGTGCTTTCATACACACATCTTTTGAATGTTTGGGGCTTGAATTCAAAAGGGCACATTAATTTAATTCATTTTTCTTTAACACTTGACTTGAGGAGACATAACTGCTTTGAAATGAAGGAACCGATTTTTTTTTTCTAATTCTGTGAGACAGTTAAAAGTAAATGCTAATGTTCTGGGGTTTTATGTTCCCAATTGCTCTCAACCATTTACAAACCTGTATTTGTTATAGCACTGAATATGTCAGGCAGTCCTGCTTTCGAAAGACTAAAATAAAAGAAAAAAGCTGCTCTTCTGGTGTCTGCCTGTCCAGGTTTTATCTTGTACAGCACACATTCAAAATCTTATCTTCTCAAGTAATATCCCTGTCAATAGAGACTTTGGTCCCAGTTCATGGGTCTGTTTAATTTCCGCTGCATTAAAACACTCTGCGAGTCAGCTGGGCAGTGACTCCTGACCAGGCATCCCTGGCAGAGGAGAAAACTCCTCTTCAGACAAGGAGGGGAGGTGATTTCTCGTGCCTCCATGGCAGGAGGAAGGGCCTGGGATGGGGTGAGATGGAGCATCTTCTGTTCTTCCTGATGGAGGTCCCTTTCAGCCAGCAGGACAGTGCTGGTTTACGCTGGCAGTGGATCTGCTTCCCTGCCCTCTCTGCCTCCTTGGAAAGTGGGCAAAGAAAAGCAGCTGCACTTGGACCGTGGAAGAATTTCCTCAGGGCTGACCAGGAGATGGAAATGCTTCTTGGATCCAGCTGAGGAAACATAGCTGACCTTTTGGCTTTAAATTATTGCCTGCTAATAACTCCTGCTTGTATGCTGACAGGAAAGGGGAAGATGTGTCTTTGCAGTAGAAATTGTGTCGAATGTTAAAAAAAAATACGGTAAATTTCATGAAGATTAGGTTGAGGGATGCTGTCATTCATTCAGCTCTAAGGCACAGAGTAGGTGCTTCTGTGTCTTCCTTTTCTATCTCTGCTTACAGAAGTGATATTACTGAATTAATTACAACATCTTTGTGAAGAGCTGAAGAATCGCTCAAGTCCTCGATTCAGCAGTAGAGAAATGTCAGATTAATCTCACAGTAAATTTAAAATTACACCAACCTGAACTACTGCTACTGGCAGCATAATAATAAGGCAGGTAATCAAAATCAATTGAATTCCAGTGCCTTCCTATTGTCCTAGAAAATTCAAATTTGAAATTAGTTGGAGTTTCATTTGACTTCTCAATAAAAGAGGCAGAGCTTCAGAGATAATTTGAAGTAAATATGTGGCTGTGAGTGATCTTTCCTCTAGCTGCAAAGACCAGGGGAGCCTGGTTTGTGCACACTTAGTTCCAAATGCAGCCAGGTGCTCCATAACAAGAGAATATCTCATCTGAGGCTGCTGCATTGATGTGTGCTACCTGGGTCTCAGGTTCACCAAGACCCAGTTTGTTAAAATTTGGGTGAGATATTGATCCAGGTGAATGCCAAATGCAGTGTGCCTCCATTCCCACTGTCTAAGAGGGAGGAGGACAAAGCCTGGTGCAAAATCCTCTGCAGAACCTTCATGGAGCAACCAGAGAGAGGGAAACTCCCTGTGTCTTTCCAGCAGTGATGTGACCAGGTAGAATATGCATTGGACATCTTGCAGATCACAGGAGAACAGGGAATTGCCCAGGAGCTTCAAATGCTGTCAAAATGAATATGTTCCCATAGCACCTTGCCTTGTTTTTGGCACTGTCTGAGCTTTTGAGTCACCTTTAGCAGCAGGATGGGAGATAGCAGTAGTTGTTTTGGAAGTGTTCAAGGTCAGGCTGGATGGGGCTTTGAGCAACACGGTGTAGTGGGAAGTGTCCCTGCCCATGGCAGGGGGGTGGAACAAGGTGATCTTTAAGGTCCCTTCCAACCCAAACCATTCTGAGACTCTGTGGGCTGGACTGAGTGGCTGCTGGGATGGGGAGGCTGTGGCACAAACGTGAGTCTGCCAGGAGCAGCGCTGCCACCCATGGTAGTTGTGAGGAAATGGACACAGCTGGCAGGTGCAGAAGAAAATTTATTGTCTAGAGATGTTTCTTCTTGGAGAAAAGTCCTGATCAAAGCCCAGGCTTGGAGCTGGGGCTGATCTAAGCCAGTGTTGTACTGGTAACTCCAGCGCAGCCATTGGCACCAATCTGGCTGCGCAGAAAAGCTCATTTTGTGCAACTCCTTTTCACTCTGGGAGTGACCCACTTCTTCCAGGGAAGGTCCCGACACATAGCTGGCATGGTTTTTTTTTTAATACTTTATTTATTTTTTTTGCCTTCCTATCTGCCAGTATTTACATACAGAGTTAGGCTTTCAGAGGAAGGGATTTCCCCTCTTTCTGCACACTGTATTATACAGGTAAGATTTTATTGACTCCTTTTAAACTTTTTCTGGGCCCTTCTTGCTGGACCGTTGGTTCTGAGGGTAGGCTGAGCTTGGTATCCCACCTACTGCCCTAAGGAGGGTGTTCAGCAGTGAAGTCCTGCTGTCTGGCTGAGATGCAGGAGTTGTCCTATCCCACAGTGACCTGCTTTTTTATTTGGAAGGAGGTCTGGGTTGTTTCACTGTGCAGCTTTTTTTTCCTACAGCAATCCAATTTCTGTGCATGGGGTCATGGGTGTAAGTGCCAGGGTGGGACCCAGGGCACCGTGGTGCAACATCCCAAAAGATCAGGGGAATAAGTGGGCCAGGGTCTGATGGTAGGCATGGAGGGAAAAGGGAGAATCATGAATCGGGAGGGAAGAGGAACATGACCCAGCGAGAGAGCAGAAGAGCTCGGCTCTCTGCCAGCAGGACCGAATTGGACTCTTCTCCCTCCAGCCCTTCCAGGCACTGGGTCGTGTTTCTCCCAACCTTGCCCTGAAGCGAGCAGAGCTCTCGCCCTCTCTCCGCGCCGCAACGAGCGCTCGGCACCTCCGCGGCTGCCGGCGCGCTCCGCGCATCCTTCAGCCCGCCCTGTCGGGANGGCACAGCCCGGCACGGCCCGGCGCGGAGCATCCCGGTGGCGGGACCTGCTCCTCCCTCCTCCCCCTCTTCCTCCTCCCTCCCTCCCTCCCTCCCCGCGGCCTCGAGTCGCGCCAGTGATGGAGAGAGCGTCACCGTCTCCTAGCAGCGCTCCTAGCAACGCTCCTAGCAACCGGGCAACATCTGCTCCCGCTGGACCAATCCGCGCGGGGAACATCTGGGCACCCACCTCCGCGGGCTGCGGCCGGGAGGTGATGCGCTCCTCAGTGGCTGCAGGGACCCGCAGGAGCTGCCACCGCCGCCGCCACCGCCGCCGCCGCCACCAGCAGCACCGCCGCCACCTCCTCCAGGAGCAGCGAGGGAAGGACGGAGCAGCCCTCCCTCTGGAGCCGGGGCTCGCTGGGTGAGTGCCACTGAGCCGGCGGTGGCCGGGGACGGCGAGCTGGTGGGGCTGACCGTGGCAGCGAGGTAGCGTGGGGCTTTGCTGGTGGGATCTGCTCCGAAGGGTTTAGCAGGTGGCTGTTGGCGTGGAGTAAGTTTTGTGCTTGTTTGGGAGCTCTCGTGGCTTTGCTGCAGCGTGGGAGAGGGCAGAGCTGAGAGGGAGGCTCCGCGCGTCCCGCAGTGCCGCGGGCAGAGAGTGCTGCTGCTCTGCCGGGCTCTACGAAAGGTCATTTCGATCAGAGTCCTCTTTTTACGGTCAGAGCTGAACTCTGAAAAGTAACCATAGCTCCTCTTTCCATCGCCTGTTAATGCTGTCATCCTCTGGGGTGACACAACTGCCTAAATATAGTTGTCTTATAGCTGCGAGGCACGAGTACGCACACATACAAGCTCTCTTTCCCTTTCTCTCTTGCAGGATTTAGACGTCTAATTTCGTTCATGCACTCAAAAAAGTGTGAGTGTCTCTGGCACACGCACATAGAAGTGCAGAGTTTAGGTATACACATGTATCTGTGATTGTTTTTCCCCGTGAGAGTGGGAGATATTCTTACTACAGCGTGACAAATACTTCTCCCAGAAGGCAAGGCATCAGCCTGGAAAACGTACTGTATGTCAGGCAAACTCTGGAATGTGCACCCTGTTAAAGAGAGATGGGAATCTGACTTTCCCCAGACCTGTACTGCTCTGCAGGCAGTGCGAATGTGTATGATAGAAAATTAATGCTGCTACTCAAAATAATGGCATGGTTTTAATAGTAGCCCTTTAGCTTTCCTCTGAGGTTGACAAGAATTAATGGAGAAAATAATGTGCCATTTTAAGAGGTGGTTGGGGCAGAATTAATGTTCTAGCTCCAGAAACGTCCGGATATTTAGAGGAGCAAGCTGTATTTTTGCAGCATTTGCTCTGAGCGGATTATAGCTACACCACTGAGAGACTGAAATGTTTTTTTCTTAATGTTTTATCTACTTTCCTGATGTGTGAAAGGGATTCCAGGAAGCAAGGTCAAAGTTAGAGAATTGGGTGTAACATCAGAACTCTTATTTATCCCTGTTACTAAGCCCCGTGGGGATGCTGAAATAGCACTTTGTCCTCCTGTGGTCCAGCTGCTCGCCGTGTTTGTCCCGATTTTGCCACCTGAGCCTTGTGTGTTTCTCCTTGATCCACCACGGCAGGTGACCGTTCAGCAGTGCCGTGCTGCCAGAAATGCTCGCTGAGCCCGTGCGAGGGGGAAATCTTACCAGAACTGCTGAGATTATCCCAGAAAGACCCTTGGCAGACTGACTCCATATCCTCAGGTAACTAACAAGTTTGCAAACTTCAGCTGGTTGGGCTAAGTGGAGGAATTTCCTGGGATTAATGTCGAAAGGGGGTGAACCTTATTATTTTATTCTATCGATGAAAGCAGTGGGACTATAAGGAGGGAGACAGGAATAGTCACTCAGCCATTAAGTCTCATGCCTTCGTGCCCTCACGGGAGCTATTCAGATGCTTGTGCCTTGTACACATGTGTGCCTGGGGAGAATCTGCAATTAGGGAGATCTGCAGAGCGATCAGCAAACTCAAAGGCAGTTTTAAAGTGCGAAGCCAGCAGACAGGAGTGCGGCTGGGGGTCCCCACCTTCCCGTGAGTCAATGAAAGGGGGCTTGCTCTGGCTGATAAGGCTCGATATGCTAGAAAGGCTGCCATCGATTGGCAGCCGTGTGAAATCCTGGGGCTGGCATGTGTTTTCGATCCACATGTTCATCTGCCTGTGGTCTGGTAGCTTTGCATTATCAGCTGGGAATCCCACAGCGGGACCAGCTGCTTATGCTGCCCCTGGAAAGGAGAAAAGCAGAGGCAGAGCATGTGAAACCAGGCGCAGGTTTCAGCTGAGCACCCCCTAATTGCGAGTGCTCTGAAGGTTAGAGACGGGGGAGTTTATCACCGCAGTTTGACAGCAGTCGCAAGGACATGATGATAGCGTCCTGCCATCTCAAAGTCACGTCTCCCGCTGATAATAAAGGCCAGTTTCTGTGTGCTCAGAAGCCTCGGGTTTTGTATTTGAGCACGCAAGAGATGCTCAGCGAAGGTCTCCGTCTCAGGCAGCTTTAGCTCGCGTATTGATCGCTCTCCTTGGCGCTGCGATAGGAACCCTGCAGGGCAGCGGCACATTTGAGTCACCACCGCCGTGCGCAGCTCGGCCAGCCGGCTCCGGGCTCACCCCCTGCAGATGTCTGCATCAACAACCAAACAGTATCGACTCGGACGAGCCCTTTCACTGCAGCACTGAGCAGGCAGGGAGGAATTTTCTTCCCGAGGAGAGGTAGGGGAGGTGCAGGCGCAGGCAGGTGTGGGGATGCTCCCGAGGGCTCACGCACAAGTTCTGGGACGGGGCTGCTGTGCAGAGCCGGGGCTTGAGATCCCTCTCTGTTGCCCGAGATGGAAAAACACAAGCTCAGGTGGCTTTTTTTTTCCTGGCTGTTCAATCATTTGTTACAGTCCGTCTTAGCTCCTGTCTCGGCTAGGCTGCAGCCCCGCGGAAATCTCCCGGCATTAATTCATGCTGAAGAGAGGCTGCTGTCACTGGGGCAATGCAGGAGCGCGGGTGAAGTGACTTTGTTGCAATTTGCAGTTCAAATGGGAAGTTGCCACGATATAAACCTATTTCCAATCCAATTTAGATAAGACAGCCCTCTGTCCAAACATGCCTGACAACTCTGCGAGCACCACGCCACAGAGCGCCATAATTATTCCCGGAGAAATAAACAGCAACGGACACATTTCGCTCTTTTGAAAGTACAATTAAAGCCTTTGCGAGGCCGAGCCTGAGAGCTCCAAGCCCGAGACAGAGGCGCCTATTCCCTCACTGCCGCGCGTGGGATTTATATTCCCAGCTTCCATTAGCGCTAATGGCAGCTCCCGCCGCCGTGCCCCGGTGTGCCGTGCATTCCGAGCAGGCACGCACCGGCGGGGTGCGGGCACCGGGCAGCGGGAGCGGCAGCACGGCCCTGGGGCTGCCGAGCCCCGGCAGCAGCGCCCGAGCTGCGCCGAGTCCTTGGGGAGCGGCAGAGCGCTTGCGGCTGAGCGCTGCCGGGATGCTGAACGCGCTTTCCCGACGCTCATCCAGGCTGGAAGGACAAACCTCGGGCTCAGGGCTCAGCGCTGCGCTGGTTGGTCCCCGTGGGGAGATTTGGCCCCGTGCCTTGACTTGTGGCGGAGCGCTGAAAAAAACGTAATGTGATTAAGATGTATCTGTCTCCGAGCCTGAGCGAGGCAGAGGCAGTGACTCATACCACCTTGCTGGAGCTGTCAAAACACTTGGCTCGCGAGAATAGCCTTCTACACAAAAAAGCACTGATTCAATATGTTTATATTTAAACAAAACACTAAGGGTCTGATTCACTGCGGCATTACTACAGCCTTGGATGGCTGTAACCCCAGCCGAGCAGCTCCGAGGCACGCACAGAGCCATCGAGTGCTGACTTCTAATGAGTGTTAGAGAAAGGCTTGGTCCTTGCGAGCCTCCTGCATGGAGGGGGGTCCCTCGAGGGCTTTAGCATCGGTGCTGGGGTTGAGGGCACAGTGCAAGGTCACAGTTCATGCTCTTGTTCCACTGAACCTGCAGAAGGATGTATGGGCACCACCAGCAGTCACAAGAGATGGTGATGAAGTGGGTGGTGGTAGGATGGCAGCTGCACTGAGCACAGGAGCAGACCCTGAGCTTCTCTTGAGAAGCCCTGGGAGGGCACTTCTGTGCTTCCAGCTCACTTTCTCACCCTGCAGGTGTGCAGGCAGCACCCCTTCCCTCCCGGGGAGCTGAGCCACCTGTGACAGCCCGTGGGAGCTGCTGAGCTGAGGAAGTGGGTGCTCCAAGCTCTGCAGATTTGGAACTGCTGGGATTTGCTGACAGATGGTGTGGTGTTGAGCAGCTTGGGGCTACTTTGCTCCTAAAGTGTAGTCTTTCATTTAAAACTGGGAACATATTTTAAGCCAAACTTACAGCCTAGAGACACTCTTGGTGCTTGCTTGGTTGTTGTTTCCCTTCCTTGCTTCTAAACTAAGTTATGGGTGAGGGGTTTGTGACAACTTTGATGCTTTAGCTGATGTAAAGTCTTCAGGAATTTAAATTCAGCCAACCAAAGGTATATCCCAGGCTGGTGTTGAGCATAACCCGAGAAAGGGGGTGCCAGCTGGGTGCTCAATGAACCTACTGCCGGGATGGTCATATGTGTCCCTCAGCAAAATACAATTTTTCCATCTGCTCCTGCCAGCCAGCACCAGCCCCCAGCCCGTGGCATGTGCTAAAACACAGCCCTCCTTCCCTCCAGCCACAGGCTGCCAGTGCTCCTTCCCTTGCCCCGGCTCCCTGATGTCTCCAGGACCACGTGTGCTCAGGGGATGCTGAATTTCACACTGTCACCCTCCGTCTCTGGGGCAGGGAGTGGAATTCTCGTGGCCTGGAGCAGCAAGGGAGAGTTTTGCAGGGAGCTGGCAGAGCTGCAGAACTGAGCTGAGATGCTCTGCATGCTGTGGTTGTCTGTACTGCCCCTGCACTCAGGCTGATTTTCTGCTTCCACTGCACACAGGCAGTGATAGGGCTGTGCTTCCAGCCTTTTCCCTGAAAAAACACTAGGGAGCCTGTTTTAGAATTTAGAGGCTTGGTTTGAGGGAAAGGATCTACCTGTGTGCTGGGTTTGGCTCCTTTCCCAGCCCTGACAGCCTGGGTGGCTATGGGAATGTCACTTCATCTGTCTGTACCTTTGTTTTCCTCAGAGCAGTGTGAGGAAAACTGTAACGTTCTCCCATCCCATGGCACTCAGAGATAAATGCATTTGTTGTTGTGCTCAGATAACACAGCAGCGGGGTTTCCACCTAGGAGATCATGATATCAGAGTAATTAAATATCCAGGCTGCCCAGGCTCTGGTGTAACTCAAATGCTGGAATAAAACCTGCAAGCAGAGAAGGTTGCTGCACATGAATTTAAACCAGTGTGTGCAGCTACTCAGTGCCAGTGGGGTGGTGAAGACCACAGCCGTGCTCTTGCCCTTAAGAGCTGAGGTGGGTGCTGGGAGCATCTCTGGTGTGTGTGATGGTCCAGGGCAACCAGAACCCTGTAGTAGTCCTTGACAACCTTGGCAGTGTGGTCCCACTGTAAGAGCAATAGTCCCTCTCCTGGAGAAATGCTGCTCTGAAGTGCAATCCACGGCCTGATGGGTCCCAGAGCAGGCCTGAGGGGTCTCGACTCCAAATGGGGTGTTAATCCACCAGTCAGTTTTCTGCACAGGTTTGTAGCATCCTTTATGAGAAACCTCCACCCTCGAAGACTTGAAATTCAGTGGGAAAACTCAAGAATCCTCTCTTTGAGGGGATTTCTCCTTCAGCCCCTTCTTGTGGGTTTTGGATGTAGAAGAAGGAAGGGAAAGCACATCGCTCCTTGCCGCCAGTGAGAAAGAGATGCTGTCAGTCCCTGGAATGGTTGTGGGGGGATCTCATCACTCCCACCAGCAGCTAAGACTCAAGGAGCCCCTCATGCCCCATGGAAGGATCCTTCCAGCAACATGAGGTCTGTGTTCTGGCTGTGCAATACCTTTTGGCCTTTCTATTGTATCAGGGAAGCAGTCCAGAACCAAATCCTCTATTTCCTCAGAAAATCTAAGTTTCAAATGCTCCCATAAGGAGATCCCAGTTTGGGGAAGAAAATATTTCCCATAGGACCTGACTTTGAGTTATTTTGTGAAGTGTCTCTGGATACTTTCTTTCCCTGAATTGCCTTTAGACATCAGTATAATAAAGTTTTGGGTTGTTTTCTTTTTTTTAAGGTACATTTAAAAGGAAATAACAGAAATTTCTTATAAAAAGGAGGGTTTGGGAGGAGATGGTGCCTCCCAGAAATGCGCATGGCTCCTCCTGTTGTCTGGTGAATAGCCAGGCAAAGCCCAGTCCTGGCTCTCATAGGGACCCAGTGCTCACCAGGCTGAGCACCACTGGAATTAAGGACCTCATTAAGATGCCTAATTATCACCATGCCACCTTTCCAGGGAGATGAGCAAGCTCAGAGCAGGCAGCCAGGCCTGGCTGTGGGTGCCCAGAGTGCCCTGGTCCTCTGCTCTGGAGGAACAGACCTCCACTGGGCTCTTGTCACCGGACGAAAGCCCAATAATTCCTTCTCTCATCCCAAATGTTGAGCCTCCCTCCTCCATGCCCTGAAAAAATGAAGCCACCCAGAGGACAAACCAACTCCATCACCCTCCCGCTGAACTGGGGCTCTCCTGCTTCTCTGAGACGACACTACCATCTAGTGAATGCACTCTGCATTGGTTTTCCAGGGAAGCCACTGAGCTCCGTGCATGATGTGTGGAAATCAAAACCCAACCCTCGGCCCTCGCACCCCACAGCGGGGCACAGGGTCCCCTGTCCTGCACACAGGTGTCCTGCCCCATCCTGGTCCCTCCTGCAGTGCTTGGTGACCTTTCTGTCCTGCACATCTCCGGGCTGCTCCGTGGGGCGGTGGCTGGCCAGGACATCCAGCTCAGCTGCAGGAGCAGGAGACCCTGCCTGTGCCTGGTGCGGAGGTGGTCACTCCAGAGAGGGGATTGCTGTGCTGGCAAGGCTCAGGGTGGCTGTTTCAGAGACACCTTCACATTTGCCAGCCTTCCAGCTGTTCTTCCAGCGGGTTGAGGGCTGCAGGCTGAGGCTGAGTGTTGTCCTGGCTGCACTCCCCCTCTGGATCCCTCCTTGCCCTGCACACCCCGGACCGTGATGTTACAGCCACCCTGGCAGCAAGCATTACTGACCTTCTTTTTCCTCTTTTGTGCAGAGCTGATCTGATCGGGGCCTACCAAAGACATTAACGACGTCGAAAGTAGCTTACTTTAAGAGAAAATATGCAGAAGAAGAACATTTACATCAAGATTACCATGAGTATTGTCCAAAAGTGAGTATCTCTCTAGCTCCAGACCCCACCCTCCCCGCAGTTGCATTCCTTGATGCTAAAGTCCCATTAATTTACTCCCCAGCACCTGATACTACCAGAGGACCGGACTTGTATCCTAAAATTATCTCTCCAGAAACTCCGCTTCCTGGACGACCCCGAGGCCTATCTCCGTAGGTCTGTATTAATTAACAATCTGTTGAGGAAGATTCACCTAGAGACAGAGAGGGAGAGCTATGAATACTTTAAGGAGGCTCCGTGCTATAGGACTGCCTACTCTGACGCACGAAAACGGCTGAAGTTTATGGTGCAGGAGTGCTGTTCCCAGTCGCTCTATTATGAAGAGCTGCACTCGTATCGCATCGTGCCTTACTCTGCAGAGAACGCCGTTTACGGGATGGGCTACACGGGCAGCCACCTGGAGCAAAATTCTCAGTTGCTTATTTATAAAATGAATTAAAGTAGCTGTTAGACCCACTGATGTTTGTTTCTGGATGCTTGAACTGCTTGTTGAGGTGCTGAGATGAGGCAGTAATTGCAGATGTGTTTGCGATCGGAGGCGGAGGCGCCGGGAGCTGAGTGGAAGGTGCTTTGGATAATGCTCTGCAGCCCCCGCTGTTAACCCCCAGTGTGAAGCACCTTGCTGTACACACAGAGAGGTGCAATACGGAGGCCCTAACCTGCAGAGACTGCGTGCAAGGCGGTTTGTAGAAACAAAGCTGCACTTAAAGTTACCTGTGTGTAGATACAGATGCTCCAAATCACTTTTGCAGTTCAATTACGCCATCCCCGGTGCAAGGGAAGCCCCCGAAGCAGCGGAGTAGTCTAACAGTGAGGGGTAAAACACAAGTTGTCTGCTGTAAAAGTATAGACAGAGAGTTTCTTTGAGAATTGCTTTGACCATGAAGGAGTCAGTGCCAAAGGAATCAGTCTTTAGCTTAGGATTTTCAGAGACTGAACTCGCTTGCTACTTACAGACACTCTATGCTGAGATTTGCAAGGGTTTGTGGGTTGGTCTTTTTAGAAAATAATTGCATTCACCTTTTACTTATATTATCTCTTAGCTGGTATCTACTTTGCTGTTTTAATACGAACCAGAATGACTCACAGGAAAGATTGTTTCTTCAGCCCATCATCGGTGTTCCCTTAACTTCATTTGCCTCTTTCCCTAGCTGTTTCCCTGATACTTCTTTGCATGCTAATTTGCTGTTTGGCCCGAGGTTCACACTGGTGCTAGGGAATAGACAGCAATTTCTTTTTATGTGGACTATAAAAGGCAGAAAAACAATGATAACTCTCATAGATAGAGAATGAATGTATCTGACAGATGCTGGTAAGACCTCAGAAGTTCTCCTGATGAAACTGCTTAGCATTAGTAATAATGTTTCAGGTTAAGTGAAATGTCTAATTTCAATCTGGGAATTAACTTTAGAATATGTAAATATATATATATTTCACAAGCTATGGCGTGTGGGATGTTCAGCAAACGGAATGACTACAAGTGGAAAGTTTCATAGCTGCCAAAGCTACGTCATGAAAATACCAAAGAGTAACTTTAGGGAAAAGATGATGCTCCAGCAGTGGGGTCAGAAGCAAAGATTGCACTATAATCTGGGGGAATGAATGTGATTAATGAGCCTGTAAATTAGCCGTTAGCGATACACGCGCAGCTCCCCCGCGGGGGACCTGCATCCCAGAACTGCTGAACAAGTACACAAGATGGTTCAAAGCCTGTCAGAGTCCTACAGGTCTGTTGGCTTGCAGTGAAGAAAACGGCTTTGCCTCGCTGGCTATCACCACTTTAAAGCTTTAAAGCAAAGTAAATAATAGCGCACATTCAGCTGGAGGCAGATATATATATATATATATATCTAAGAACCTAATTTTTTATTTATTTCGAAAGGCTTTGCTCTTGCAGATGTGGCTGATGCTATTTCTGAAGCATTATATAGCGTGAACAAATGCCGTGGCTTGCCAGGAACATGCTTTTTGTGCCAGATTCCTCCTGTCACCCTGCTCAGAGCATCCTGGTCGTGTGTGTCGCACATATCGTCACAGCTCCCAGGCGCGTGTTAGTGCTGGAGAAAAGGCAGAAAGGCAAAAGCAAAAAGGTGTGAAGAACAAAGTTAACTCTGGTATCAGTAGTTAGAAGTCAGTACAAGTTCAGGAGACAGGAGGAAGCAGTAAAATCCGGATTTTTTTTTTAATTAAAAAAACCTGTCAGCAGTGTAATTCAAAACAAGGATAACCTGCAAACTGGAGAATATAAACATTTCAGATACTGTGGGAAGGCTGAAAAAACAGAGCAGTGCTGTTTGGGAGGTGCTGTTAGTCATGATGAATGTTCAGGTTTCTGTTTTTGCTTTGAGACAAGTCATATTTACTTGTCTCTTAGAAAAGGGTGTGTTTCAATCCTCAGCCAGTGCAGTTGAGCCTCAGAGCTTCCTGGCTGTGTGTGGTTTGATTCCTGCTGCCCCTGGGCTTGCAGCAGCCCAAAATCATGCAGCTGATCCAGTTGCATGATTTGAGAAATGGTTTCAATGTGGTATGAGAAATCTCCAGTGGAAAGGGGCCCATGCCCTCCTCAACAGGAGGCTGGGAGAGCCCAGGCTGCTGATCAGGTGTGTAGGACAGCCCCAGCACCACCAGCAAGAGCTGGCAGAGAAGCCCACCTGCTGTTGTGAGAGGTGCCATTATCCCCCAGGAGCTCTCCGGCCTCTGCAGCACCGGGAACGCCTCGTGCCACCCCAGGGCTGGGGGAATGGTAAAGGAAAATTGCTCCTGTCTTCTGATTTTTCAAACCATGTAATTTTCCACTCTGAAGTGGTCTGATTTATGCACTTTTTCTTTCTCTTCATGTCCGTTTTCACCTGATTTCATAATGATCTGGCATGTACAGGAAATGCTTAAATGCTTCTTTTCTCTCGCTGACTGACTTTTTATATTCATAGGATAGTTCTGGCTTGAATAAACAAAACTTCTAACTTAAAATTAGAAACGTTTCAATGAAATGAAAAAAGCTCAGTGGGATCAAAGTCTTTAATCTCATCTGAAAAAAAAAAAAACATTGGCCCTGTCAGATTCACCTTTGAAGATGTCCTTTGCCTGCTGAAAGAGGCAGATACTTTCTCGCCTATTGAAAGCTTCTCTGTTAAGGCATTGTGATAACTGAACAGATATAACAGAAAAAAATCTGCATCAGGTCACAAAACTCCTTGGGCTACCTAGGAAAGAGGACGATAATTTACTCATATTTTCTTCATGTGTTGTTTTCTTGAACAAAACACATCGTCTCTTTTTAAATTTTTATTTGCTCCAGGAGCCGTTAAAATGGATTATTTCTTTCTAGAGAACAAATTGGGTTTTTTATGGTTGACTTTTTGATATGGAATTGAATCAAAGGTTCACTATTCTAAATGCTTTAAGTCTGCTTCAGTTTTTACTGCCTTCTGCTTTGCCCAGTGATTGGTGCTGCTGAAAAGTGGGTCTGAAAAATTCGACTTGAGTGCTTAAAAATAGTTTATAGGGTGATAAAGAAGTACAACTGTGCAATAACATTGCAAGTGACTCCCGAAATATTTGACACCTTTTGAATTATATACTTATATTGATTTTAACATTTAGTTGCCAAGTTACTGGGTACCAGCATTTTAATACAGCTACATACAGTGATTTTTCTTTTTTGGGTTTGTAGCTACAGTTCAGCTCTTCTGGCTTCTGATGTGAGAATCTGTCTGTAGGTGGTCAACTTTCAGTGAGATAGATTTATATATATATGTTCTATTATGACTGCATTAGGAACTCCTACATATGGGCTATGCTTGCACTGGATGTAAAGAAAGTCCTTGCTTCTCTTTGACTCAGTTGCCTTGGAGATAGAATATTCATCAGAGAGAATATAGACCAGAGCTGGGTAACAAGGACAGACTTGGGGAGGAGAGCTGATCATTTTGAAAATGACTGGCTTAGGACAATTCATTTGCACCTGGGAAGAGCAGCACACTTGGCTGTAATCAGTGTTTCTATGAGTTGAGTTTTCTTTGTGCTGCTTTTCTGGCTGGACGTGCTGGTGAAGGGTGCAGGGGGGTGGCTTTGTGGGGGCCATGGCGTGGGTGTGGAGGGGGTCTGGTGCAGCCTGTGCAGAACCCCGACACTGAGTTTGAGCAGTCTGGTCTGGTGAAGGTGTCCCCAAGCATGGCAGGAGGGTTGGAACCAGATGGTTTTTAAGGTCTCTTCCAACTCAAACCATTCCATGATTCCATGATTCTGTGACATTAGGGCCCTGATCCTGTAAATGCTTGGGTTTTCACCCGATTTCCTCGCACAGACCCTGTCGCTGAAGCCCGAGAGGCTCCTCGTGTGCTTGATGCTCAGCATGTGCATGAGCTTGTGCAGGGCTGGGCTGTGCCCACCGCGGAGATCCCCCTCAATCGCCGCGTTATCGGTGACGGTGACCGTGGAGCTGCCGCTTGAGCTCTTGAGTACATCTCTATTGCACTGTAAATTGAACTTCTGTTTTCCAATGAATGTGTCGAGTTTATGGACTATTGTGCCTTAAAGTCCCATCCTCGTATGAGCCTTTGTAAATGTTCTGTAAATCCGCAAACCGTCTATCGCTGGTATCTCTGTGCACTCTCTACAGGTCTGATTTGGTACTTGGCAGGACCTTGGGAAACCCAACCCTGACCTCAGTTTGCCATGAACACAGAGGGGGTTTGCCAGTTCCCTCTTTTCTTTTTTCAGATTGCTTTCCTCTCTGACATTCATGAAATTCTGTTTTTCTGGTTTCTGCTGTAGCTGGGCTCTGGGCCACCTGCAGCACCAGGAGCCTCTCGCAGGAACGCAGAAAGTTGTAAAAAAGTTGTCTCCAGATTTTAAATGCCACCTGTAGAGCGGTCCCAGGAGGGAATCACAGCTGCATGTAACAACTGTGGCAGGTGTTGTCAAGTATATCATCATATATTTGACACGATTGACAAAGCAGAGAAGGGAACACCTATTTCTATTGAAATGCATGAGCCTGCATTATGTTAAATACATGGTGATTATACACCAAGTAATTGGAATAATACCTACTGGTTCTGTAACAAAAAAAAAAAAGGCTTTTTAATGTTTAAAATTACCTGGGACCTGATTGAAGGTTTTTATGAAATTGTTTTCTAAAGTGAATAGTAGAAAAAAATGTATATGTATTTTAAATATACGTATGATGTGCATGTTATTAATAAAGATCTATTTCTATTGAACCAGATGGACTCTTGTTGAACGTATGTTGTTTGGTTTACAAGTTAACATGTAATGCTACTAAAGAAAGGTTTCTAGCACCACCAAGCCCCTAAAAAACTTACAACCACAGATTCTTTGAGGGACCTGGATCAGAGGGAGAACCTGGGGTAACTCCTCTGTCATGCACTTGTCCTGCCCTGATCCCATTGTTTGCATCCCACCTTGCCTATGGACTTGCAAGATCCTTCTTATTTTACTTTTTTATGTATTTTATTTAAAAATCTGCAAGGAACCACTTTTCTAATGATGTTCTGCTGGGCGTGTTCTAGATGCTGCCAAAGGGTCAAAGTTAAAATAGTTAGCTATTGGAGCATTTCAGAAAAATGTGATTTTTTACTAAAAATCCTGATTACGATGGAAAGATCACCATCTTCCTTATCCTTGAGAATTTTCTTTAGGGTTCTTTCCTTGAAGAAGCTGAAGTGAAACACTGAAAATATTTAAGAGATACTGAAAAGGAGAAATATTTACAGAAGGATGGGCTTTCACGTGTGGGCAGGAGCCTCTTCAGGCAGTCACAAGGAAACATCTTCCAGGGCCAGGTGCTCCAGTGCCTATCTCCAGCCAGGACCTGGATACAACCTGGGGCTGCAGGTCCAGGTTTTTTGAAGACTGAGAATCCCAAGCAGGTTCCATAGGCACAGCAGCTCATCAGTCACCTCCTCTGCAGGCGTTGTGTTAGGAGACAACAGCTGGATGTTGTCAGCCTGAGGACAGCTCTGAGACCACTCATCCTGAGCCTCCCACACTTCTCACGTGAATGTGGTGTTACCAGGATTAGCAGCCACCACCCAAATCCGGGGATGTCCCTTGTCAGACACAGTCCTTTACCTGTCTCTGAACCACTCCTCTTTTTAACCAAAAGGCAATACCTAGACCTTGGCCTAGGGATGTGGATGACTTAGAGGAATGGGCTTTCTTGCTGCATGTCTGCAGGTTTGGCCTGGTTTTTTTCTCATATTTTACGTGAATGACCAAGGGTCTCTGCAGTGACATAGCCCTGGCACAAAGAAATACATTCAAATGGCCAAAATTCCTCCTGAATCCTTGGTGAGAGCTGCCACCTCTGAGGATTCACCATACTGGTAAGAGATGCTGAGGCTTCCTTGGTCCAGTTGTGGGGAGAACTGCCTTAGTGTGGAAACAAAAGGCAGTGGAGCAGCTCCCCACCTCCCAGCGTAGAAGCACTGGGTTGTCCAACACAGGCAAACACTTTCCCACTGTGGATATTTTCAAAGTTGCGTGGATCATCCTGCCACAAAGAAAATTTGTCTGCAGGCTGAAGGTGGGGTCCTCTATGCCAATTCCTCTGCTGCTAAAGGAGGTGATGAAAATACCATGGCCAGACCACTGAGGGCTTGCTCTGCACTCAGCCGTGTTTTCTTTTTAGCTCTTTACAGCCACTTGGAACTGAAGCAGCTGCTGGGCTGCCCTACCCTGGCACTGCCAGCCCAGACTCATGGAGCAGCTGGCACAGGACCCAGGGAGCCCAGCTGAGAGCTGTAACTCACCATTACGTCCCACCCTCGGTGCATTTCAGGGCTTAATTAATTCAGCCCCAAGATAAGCAGCGCTGATGGCCAAACCAGGTGATGCTTTGAGCTCCTGGCTGCAGAGTGAGTGCTGTGCAGAGCCCTGCAGCCTCCCAGCTCTCCTAGTCCAGTGGGGAGGTCTGTTCTGCCTTGCTGCCTGCAGGCTGACGTGCCACTGATTGGAAATTGTCCCCAGCTAGGCTGAGTGGTGCCAAATTGTAGCTCTTACCGGTTGAAGGAGTCTTTTTTCCTGACACGAACTGCTCAGTGGAAATCGTTGCCAATTTGCTACGAGGAGGTTTGTGTGTAACATCTGCTGCCAGGAGAGAGGAAGGATGGCTGGAAAGGAAAAGGTCTTTCTCCCTGTAAGGTGCCAGAATCCCCTGTTCGTAGAGGGGAAGCTGTAACTGCTCGCCTGTGTTTGAGGCTCAGGGCCATGCAGACATTTCAGGCGGGCTGAGACCATCCCATTATAGGGTTCCCTGGGTTCTGTGCCTGCTGCTCCATGAATCTGGGCTGGCAGTGCCAGGGTGGGGCAGCTCACCACAGTCTGGGCATCTGACAAAACCACAGCCCTTGCTGGGATGCTGGGGGGAGCCACAGGAGTTTTTTAACCTGTCCCCACACACACATGGGATCATCAGTCCCATACACAGAGAGCATTCCAAAAGGTTGGATGCACCATGCCCCAGGCAGAAAGGGACTCTCCCAAAGCTCTCTAGCGCAGGCAGGGGTGGCATCTCGAGTTGAGGTTATTCAGGGAAACACTGGGATTTTGTAGGTAGATGGAATTGCAGGGTGTGACTCTGTGAATGCACCCGCTGTGACAGTGCCACAGGGTCCTGCATTGGGTTAGCAGGCATTAATGCAGGTCCTGCATGGCCAGGTGTGGAGAGTGATATCCCACCATGTGATATCCCACCTTTCGATAACGGAATCAGAGCGCTGTTCCTGATGATCCCAATGAGATGGGTCACTTGCTTACAGCATTAGTGTAAACAGCTCTTTTTCTGCAAAATTTTGGGTCTAAGGCCAATGGGCATCTCGGTACCCTTGAGGGGCACAGGTGTATGTGCAGATAGCTGTGGTGAAGGCACTCTGCCCTGGAGGAGAGGCAGAGACTGTGTCTGGCTGCTGCTCAGACAGGTGGTTTGCTGAATGCAGAGGCTGTTTTGGGAGCACCTGAATTAGGACAAAAAAGCCTGGGCCGGGAGGTCTCAACTCCAGAAAGCCTTGCACTTGCTACCAAGGAGTTACTCTTCTCCGGGTAATGGTTTTACCTGGTGTTTTGGGAGATGTGTCTGAGTGACGCCATGACCAAGGGCTGATGGATTGGCTCAGCGGTGTCTGCTCTGGTTCCACCTGGGATAAAAAAATCAATGCTGGGAGGGAGACTTGTCACGAGGCTGAAAAAGCCCACATGGACCTCGGATTTGCAGTTCTCAAGGCTGGGATCTCCTGGAAAGCGAGGGCAAGCTGCAGCTGACACGGGGCAATAGCGAGCCAAATTCTGGTGCGCTGGGGACCGAGCCTGCCCTGCAGCTCACCTCGTCCCCTCCTCCCCGGGCAGGTCCCTACTCCCCCAGCGGTGCAGGGCAGGATTTGTGCCTGAAGATGGCACTGCTACATTGCAGGATTGCGGGAAAATCGCTGTCTGGAGCTGCGTGGAAGAGCAGGCGGGCAGAGCTGCTGCGGGGAGCTCAGGTGTGGGTACCGGCTGGGTCAGGACAGACCGCCCCCAAACAAGGCTGCCTTGTACCTGCTTGCAACATCATCCTGAGTTTTTCCTCAGCTTTTGGCCCCAGAGAATGTCCAAATCTTGTTAGTTTGGTGTAAACTCCCTCCTCTGCTCCCTTAAGAAGCTGTACGGTGCGTGTTGGTTGTTGAGGTCTGCAGAGGTCTGGTGTGAGCAGGACAATACGCAAGGAGCTGCTCCAAATTATTTACAAGGGACAATTCCCTTCTTGCTGCGGTGGTAAGAAGATGGACGGGAGTGTGACCCAGGCTCTGCCCAGGTGCTCACATCAAGTAAAACAGCAGTGGCCAGAGCCAAAAGGTCTGAACGAAGTTGTCTCTTCTGGGCTCCTGCTCCCCCTCCCCTTCACTTCTTGCAGGACCTGAAGAAGCAGCAAGTAATCCCTACATTGTGCAGGTAAGAACTGGACCCTGCAGCGAGGGAATGATGACCCTCCCTGGCGCCTGGATGACCAAGGTGTCCCAGGTCTGTTGTCTGACCATCAATATGTCTCTGTTTCCTTGCAAAGGTGATGGGAGACCGCCTGCAGTTAGGGTGAATCGGCAGTGAGGTCTTGAGCTGGGTCTGGATTTACAGTTTTCTGTGCATTGGCACCCCCAAAGGCCACCAGGAGAGAGAATAATTCTTTGCCCATTATGATAACTCTGTCTCTATGCACACACAATAAAAATGCATGTCTGTGTCTCTTTCTCTTCGCCACTGGAGGGCTGCATCTACCTGCAGACTCTATCTAGGTTACACTAAACCCAGAGCACCTGTCACTTGGAGAGATGTGTTGTGCCAGCGTAATTGGGGGAGGCTGAAAAGCAGAAACTGTTTTCTTTTGGGAAAATCTGGCTGTAAACTTCATCGGTTTGCAGTGAAAGCGCTTCTTCCCCTGTTGGGAGCTTTGTGGTTAGTTCTAATAAAGGCAGTGAGTTGAGAGGGAAGAGGGGGAAATTTTTTTCAGGATAGCAGGGCTGTGAAAATAGGAGGTTTATTTTGTTTTGAGCTGTGTTCCCTTTTTCATAAATTAAATACTAGGGCCACTGGAGATGAAGAGGTCCTTGATCTCCTGAATTTACTCCCAGCCATCTCTTCCTGTGTCGTGCCTGAGCTGGACAGTGGTTCCCTGAGGCTCAGCCCCTCTGGTCTCCAAACCCAAGCCCTTCTCAGTCCCCTTGGGATCAGGTTTCTGTCGAGTCTGGCAGTGGGCTGAGCTCCTTTTTCCTGCTTAACTCTCAAGAGTGAAAGGTGCAGTTGGGCAGCAGGAGCTTGACAAGCGAAATGTTTTATCTGCAGATGTGTGACAGTGTGCTGAAGAGTTGTGCCTCTCTCGGGCTCTCTGCTCAGACTGTTGTGGGTTGTTTTTTTTCAGCTTCACACAGACTTTGCAGATTTTCTATTCTAGCTTTGAATTCCTATAGCCTGGAGACACAGCAGAGCCACCAGCAACAGCAAGACAGGTGTTGCCTTGAGCCATGCCTGCCCCCTTTTCAGCTGCAGGGTGGTGCCTGTGAAGTTTGGTGATGGACTCTCAGGCAGTCCTTCCTCGGGAATGGGAATCCCTTGGGAAGACTACCCCGGTGAAGACTCATTCTTGGCATAGTGCCTTTGTCGCTTGTCCAGCTGGACCCATCACCTTTTTCTCACACCACCTTGGGCTCTCACGTACAAAGGTTGCTGGAGAAATTCAGCTAAAAGCACTAATGTTCCTGCCATGGATTGAATAAAGCTCTGCTTGGACTACAGAGGGCAGCAAATCGTTCACAACACAAAAGGCTTCATCCCGTGCTTGTTTTAGCAGCTGCAGCTCTGTTGGAGAAGTTCCCTGCAGCCGAGAAGAGGAATGAGGCTCCAGTGCAGGGACCAAGGGACAGCAGGGCCACCTTCCTCGCTGAGGATGGCTGCTGTAACCTGTGGCTCTTCTTCATAGACTCATGAGGAAGTGCGTTTGCCAGTAGAGGCTGCCTGGGGTGGAAAATTGTGCTTTGTGTTTTCCAGATGATGGTGTGATATTTAAAGTTGTTTTTTCTCCCATGTAAGTATGTGCTCTCCCCTGAAAAGGCAGAGGAGTAAGCAAGGAAGGGCTGCCAGGTTAAAACCACAGGAAAGTGCTCCATGGATAAAGTCTTTGGCATTGCTTGCAGGTGTTGCATGTGCAGGCAAATCCCTCTACACCTTGGTGTTTGTGCTTCTTGCTAGGAGTTGGGCAGGGAAGTGTGTAACTGCTTCAATGAAAGCTTTTGGGGATTTCTTAAAGAAACCTTTCATGGAACTTCAAATTTTGAAAAGGCCTTTCTAGATGAGAGCTCTTTTTTCTGCTCCTGTGTCTCTCTCCCTCCCCTCCCAGATGACTGGGTTCCCTTTAAACTCCTTTGAAAAGAACAGCTTTGATAAATAAATCAAACAGCATTGTGCCTCAGAATCACTAATGGGATCTGACACTGGTCAGCCACCAAACTGCTCCCTTCGAAACCCTTGCAGAAAGGGAACCAGTTGTATTAGATATCTTGTGTCCTCCTGTCATTCATATTTTCAGAGTTGTTTGCCCACTTGCTTGCCCGGGTTGCCCAGAGAAGCTGTGGCTGCCCCATCCCTGGGAGTGTTCAAGGCCAGGTTGGATGAGACTTTGAGCAACCTGGTCTGGTGGAAGGTGCCCCTGTTGATGGCAGGGGGGTTGGAACTAGGTGGTCTTTAAATTCCCTCACAGCTGAAATAATTCTGTGATTCTTTGGGACATTTCCTTTCTCTGGGAGCCCATGGCATAATTTTCTTTTCAGCATACAGAAGCAATGTGCCAGGAGAAACGGCCATGCAGCTCTGTTGGTGCCTGTGAACCCCTTCTGGGTCACTCAGAGCTTGTGTGGACCTGTGAGTGGTGGCAGCACCTCCCTCTGTACCGAGTGATGCTGGGTGCTGCTATGAGGGAGGCCAGCAGTGCTCACTATCGAACGGAAGGAATGAATGGTGAAGGTTCTGGAGCACAAGCCCTATGAGGAGCAGCTGAGAGAACTGGGGGTGTTTAGCCTGGAGCAAAGGAGGCCAAGAAGAGACCTCATCACTCTCTACAGCTCCCTGAAGTGAGGCTGTAGCCAGGGTGGGGGTCAGGCTCTGCTCCCAGGTAACAAGTGACCGGACAAGAGGAAACGGCCTCAAATTGTGCCAGGGCAGATTTAGACTGCATATTAGGAAAAATTTCTTCACTGAAAGGGTAGTCAGGCATTGGAACAGGCTGTTCAAGGAATCTGAATCCCTGGAAGTGTTCAAAAAATGCATGGATGTGGTGCTTAGGGTCAAGGTTTAGTGGTGAACACATCAGTGTTAGGTAGATGGTTGGACTCGATGACCTTAGAGGTCTTTTCCAAGCTTAGTAACTCTATGATTCTATGAATGGGCATAAACGGAGTGAAATACAAGTCTGTCCATTGTGCATGCATTTAGTTAATCCCCTTTTGCCCTTCCTGCCTACGGGGTGGTGGGAGCAGGACAGAATTGCAGCAGGCTGTAAATGTATTGCTTTTTTACGAAAGGCAGCCTCTTTTCCAGTTCAAACATACACCAAAAGGGATGACAGCAGACAAGAACCAGCTAGGATGAGGTATTAACACAGTGAAACAGGCTGTTTCAGGTGGTCTCTTCACTTCAAGGATAGTTTTGATAGAGGCACAAATGCTGCTAAAGACCAGGTAATGTGGTCCAAAATAGCACTGTACTGTCATTGTTAGCAAGGAATATTTAAATTTTTTTTCTTTTTCTTTTTTTTTTGTTTTCTGAGCTATTTTGAAGGCTCAGATAAGCTCAGAAGGAGCTGGTAGGTGAAATTTTAGTAAATTCTAGCTGGTTTCCCCTT
>VZTG01004376.1:2265974-2322467 GCA_013397845.1 Melanocharis versteri | reverse complement strand
TCCCCCGCCCTTGAGGAAGCATTTCTGAAGCTGTCACAACAAAATGAAGCCTGCTTTTCCTCCTCCAGAAAAAAGGCTTACATCCAAACAAAAGGCTTACATCTGGTGTATTTCTGCATATTTTTATAAAAACAGAACTAAACCTTTACTCACCATGTCTTTAATTTGGGACAATGTGATCTGAAGGGTGACATTCAGTACTTTATCTGTGTCTTCCACTGGTCTTAGAGCATTGGAGTAGTCTTCAAACAGTTCGTTAAACAGCCTGTGAGCATATTTTCCTTTGGCTGATTCTACAGCTAGATAACATGGACTTGTTCAGTACATTAGAGTAAGCATTGAGCAGCATCAGAAAACACCCTCTTTCTGCTGCTTCAAGCAGTATTTGCTATAACCACATTTATCACTCATCTATTGTAGAATATCATTAGTTCAGATACAGAAGTGCACCTGATGAAGTTATTCAAATAAAGACAGCATTCACCTGGAGCAAATGAATAGCTAACTTAAGCTTTTCACACCCATTGAAAAACACTCTGTATACAGCGATTCCTACATTTTTTGAAAGTAAAATATAATTACTTTTATTTTACCAATGACTTTCACAGGCAGAGATAGCTGACTTCCAGTCAGCAAGGTCTGAAATCACACTTACTCACAGGCTAATGGCTTTTGGTGTCACCAAATGCAGCACTGGAAAGATTCCTGCTACTTCCAGAATTTAGTCTTTTTCTTTTTAAACTACCACCTGTAAAAAGTCTGAGCTGCTTTTCTTAGAATATCGGCAATTGCATAATGTGTGAATATATCTTTGCACCAACATCTTTTCCAAACCATGTATTTGGAGATGCTTCTTGCTATCCAGACTTAGATACTAAGGATAATTGACTGAAACTTGAGGTTTTAAATGACACTTTTGCTGTTTCATACTGTTTTGCACATCAAAGTTTCTCTAGGCAGCCTCTGTATCATTTTTACACAGATTCACAAATTTCTGCAAGCAAAGGGCAAGGACAACAGAACTACTCTGTTACAACCCACCCCTGAAGGTGAGGTAGCTGAGGTTCTTGTTAACAAATCCCTAGGGTGGATAAGAGTGAAACAACACTGAATGACTGGTTATGTATAAATACATATATTTATGTATGGCAGGTTTATTTTAGAATAATTTGGTTGCAATGGTTTCATTGAAACTACAGGAAAAACAGAAACTCTCCAACATCTTTTCAATGTTAGAGAATTAGGCATTACTTTATTCTGGGCAGGATGTTATTCTGAGCAGGATGTGGAAGAGAAATTATTTCATCCACACATGCCCGGGTTGTGCAGTGAAAATCATTCCATCATACATGGTTCTTTACCAGACTTTTCACCTATTTATACATAAAAACCCCAAATAAATTCACATTGACTCATCTTAAATTACACAATTCTTAGTCTTCAATCTTCTATTGGTTATTGATCCCTTTGATACTAATTCCGTCCTCATTCCTTGGTCCTCTTATCAGTCTTTTCCCAGACCAGGTGTCTCCGGGGGAGTAATGCCCGTTAATGTTCATTTATTTCCTGTGTACCTTCTGGCTACTCCCATCTGTAGATGTTAAACTCATCAGGCCTCACCCGATGAACAGTCTTTTGAAGAGAAACTTCAATTCCCCTCCCCCTGGGCAAAGGCGAACTAAAGTTACAAAAAAAATTTTAAAAGTTGCATCAATTCCAGCAATGGAAGAGGTACGTAGCCGTACTGGTTACTGTCTATAGAAATGAAACAATATAAATGCATAAAGATAACACTTAAGAAAATACAGAAGGAAAAGAAAGAAAGAAAAAGAAAGAAAGGATAAGAGTAGATAATGGAGAAGACATATCACCATACATGATAAAATGTATTACCCCATCTCACAGGATCTGCTTCTTATCGGTCTTCTCCCTTATCTGGTTCAAAACCCAGCTTGTTGCTAAACAAAGGTTAATTTGTCCTGGTGATCTCTGGTGATGGGTGCTCACCCCCTCTGCACCTGGCGTGTTCTTATGCAGGTTCAAAACCTACCCTCCTCCCCTTCGGTTGAGCGGCGCAAATCCGGCCTCATCAGAGCACCCGCTGCTTTTGCAAATGGCCAATTGTTTGAGTCATTATCACTTCAGCATTTCAGTCTCTCACACACTCACAGGACTTGCGCAAATGCCAGGTGGCAATATGTAGGGAACAAGTGCTTTGAATCACCCTCTCTGGTGATTCACACCGGCTTCCTGGGCTAATTAAGAGTTCAAAGCAGATCTTCCTGACTAAAAAGATATCCCAACAAATCAAAGCTTCCCGGAGAGCACTCCAATTCTGGTCGTACATGATCATTTTGTCTATGCATAAGTGAGACGAAGTAAAACTAAACAGATTAAATACTTTTGGGGCTCAGCCACGTAGGGTACACCAGGTCACAAGATCCTATCGGAGCAAAATAAACCTCAGTGCAACCTTTAGCTAGCAAGCAGTATTCTCACCTTTGGGTATCACTGCTGTGAACAGCAACCACAGAGGGACGTAAAAGGAGGAGAGGCTCCTTATCTTCATTTCTGGACCTTAAATAAAACTGTTCACTCAAGGGCACGAAAGTGCTTACCACCATCCAAAACTATCCAAAACAGTAAATCAAGTCGTAGAGCAGCATCAAGGTGCTGATGCACTGGCGCTCTTCCAGAAGCAACTCGGTGCTCCCCCAGCAGCTGTCCGAGTCCCACAGCGATCGATGGGCTTTGTCCCCGCCGCCTGCGGCTCTGCTGAGCCCTCCCTCCCTCGGTAACCCGAGCGCTGCCTGCTCTCAAGCTAATGCCGAGACAGAAAACCAACAGATTGGGTAACACTGCGAAAATTGTATTCCGTTGCATTTTTTACTACAAATGTAAGATTTCGCCCAATTTGTGGCAAATCCTTTTACAATTCTTTGCAGGGCAAGCATGTTTTGCTTGCCCTTATATTCTGAAATAGCCCGCTCAGAACCAGTTCTACGAAATTTGTGGACCTTCACAAAAAAGTGATCTGACTCAGTACTTTAATAGAAACAGTAACGCTGTACATCACACATCCAATATCACACAGAAGAGAAACAATACCTACGGCCACAGCCTACTTATTTCCATGCTGACGAAACAAGGTTTTCATTACCAAAGTGTTGCCACACGGAAGAGATGCAGTTACACCAAAGGCAGAAAACACATCCGATATTTGCAGTAGGCCAATATCACTGTGCAAACAAGAACTTCAGCAGATGTAGACAATTTGGAGATCAGTACTCAGCACAGTAAATCAGGAGGAAAACCGGACTTTGCAGGTAGAATGCCATTTCCCTTATACAGTACAATTTTTCACAGGTGAACTTGACAAAAGAAAGAATTACAGTTACTAGACAGCACCTACATTTAGCCAAAAGAGTTTCAGGAGAAAAATATGAGCATGAAACAATACCTCACCTGGCCTTCCATCACACCCCGATGGTCAGAATTTCAATAGCTCTGTCTGTAGTACTCATGTTGTCAAGTTAGCTTCCTAGTACCACAAACATTTTCTTTCAAGTTTCTCAGACAAGAGGAGATTACTTCCTCCTCTCCACAGTCCAATCCATCCTTCCTGATATACTGTAGTCCATTTTGCCATCCTGTTAGAACAGATAACAGAAAGCAGTCACTAAAACAGAAAGTGAATATATAGAATGAACTACCAGGAAAAAAATTGGTCCAGAATAGTCCTGATCCACAGAAAACATAAAATACTGTTGCTTTATTCTTCCACAGTCCTTTCGCTAGAAGAAAAGTTATCCTTGCATGCACATAATTCCTACACAGCAGCACTACAAGCAGTCACTGGCTAATGTTTGTGCTTTTGTGGGATTTATAAATCAAATACATTTATGGCCAGGTTTACTACGTAAGCAATAAATAATTTCAGTCAAAGCTCCTGTAATGAAATCCATCTCTGCCATTTCATTTGCTGAATTGTCAAAGGAGTAAAAGAGTGGAAAACAGTTTAGAAGTCAAAAAGGTCAGAACAGCCCCGAGTATGTAATAACCTGCTTTCTCTGTGGGAAGAAGGTATATGATGCTAGAGACAACAAAAATCGTGGACAGAAGACAGAAGATTTTTGGATATGGTCAGGTAAGTGCATTCTCAGGGGATAATTTTAGCCTACAATAAATTGCCATTCTGTCAGCAAGGAGCTACTGCATAACATCTCTTCCTGTAATCACAAGAGTGATCAGGGGTACTGCTTTAATAGAGCTGCTACAAACATTACTGGAACCAGGACTAGCCTTGCTGTACCACAGGTTTGACACAACCGTGTGACCTGTTACATCAGCAATACACACATGTCAAGCAGTGTGGACACATTTACTTTAATTTGCATAAGACCACATATATTAAAGAACCCTGCACATTTATTGTAACAAAGTCTTCTTGGAGTGAAACGGCAGGTCCTCAAAAAAAAACATAAAGCAAGTTTACGTGTTGTTTACCTAATTTATTCTTCTACACACATACAGTTCCATGATATTAATTATAAACTTGCAAAGGGATAGATCATAAGCTCTGATTTACAACCTATGATATTTTCCGTCATCACACTGGACATACACATAGGTAAATGTGAGCACACATATATTAGACATGTTTGTTATGTTTGAGATGCTGCATTGATTGCGCAGTGCTCGCAAAAGTAAAACTAAAATACATCCAAAAGCCTTTTCAATATTGAAGACACAAGAAATTTAACACTGTTAGTATGACAGACCATTTGGCTTTTTTATGTTTGTTCACAAGATATTTGATTTGTATTTTTAATCAAAATGTCCCTAATGTAGACGTTTTGTGTGAAGACCGAGCATTAACACTAATTTCTCATTGATCTGAGAGATTCATCTACAAACCCACACTTCCTAAGAATATAGTTTTAAACTTTGGCATAATGTATATAGTCCCAGACCAAACATCCCATTTAACTTCTGAATGGAGCTTAAATATATAGATAAAGATATAGCTTTATATATAAATTTAAAGAGTTGTCTTTCTTTACAGTAAAAAGTTCTGCTACCAAGCCAGAAATTAATAAAAGATACGAAGCCACTTACGAAGATAATTTGAGAAGCGTCACGGGTGTTCGGAAGTCGAATGAAGCCATTAACCGCCCCCAGAGCTAGAGTCGCTCGCAGCGGAGCTCACAGGGATGCTGTCGGAGTCCCTCTGCCAGCAGATGGCCCTGTCACCCAGCCTACTGGTCCACCCCGAGAGACGAGGCGGTTCATCACACAGAAATCACACCGCAATTGTACTCTGCTTCCATCAGTTTCGCGGATTATTTGCCTTGCACTTGATGTAAGACACGGCGAGGCAAGATGTTCTTTTAAAGAGAAAGATAAGCGGAAGCAACAAAACCGTTTCGTGGCTGAATCCGGGGTGTTTCCGGACTCCCTTCTCGGGCAGGACCCACCAGACCTGAGACCAGACACGGGAGGGTTTCAAGGGAGCGAACACAAGCCATTGGCATCAGCTGGGAGCAGATACAAAACCACATTTGGAGCACAGGCTGCTTCTGCTGATGCGCAGAGTGATTAAGGCCCATGGCACAATATCCACCCCTGCTTCCACATATTTTGTTCAAACCTTTGATTTCGTGGGGATGAGTGTGGGCTATTAACAGAGCAGAACTCTGTGTTCACACGCACACTCAGTGGGACAAGAGTGGACCGTTCATTGGTGCACCGAGCTTATACACCACTCACATAACACGCGTAACTCTTTATGGCTCTAGACACTCACATACACTATTATCAAGACATCATCAAAAATCTAAATTCAGTGTACAGCCACGTAAGGGAAGTTTGACTTTGCGTGTGCTCTAAGGACAGACTGAAGTGGAGATGACAGGAGAGATCTCTTTCATATTAAAACTTCCAAAGTTAGGTATTTATCTTAGCCAAACTATAAGCAATGTAGGTAAGAAGTGTAAAAACCTATTTAGAATTTTGTTCTTTCAATATTTCTTCTCCTGCATAAAATAATAATTTGTTCCTGAGCCTAAGGTTTTTACATGTACGTTTTCAGAATTTTTTAAATGGATTCTTACTCTTTTTTACATAAAAACCATTAAGAGTTTTTCAGCCTTCAACTGGAAAAGCTGCAGATATTGTACTATCACAGGCCTCAAGGCTGTCTGTTCCATTTATAATCCATCCCTTCATCAGAGAACAATAAAGAAGAACAGATTGGTTTCTAAGCACAGTTTGTAAGAAGTGTCTCACAGTCTGCTTCTACTTGCCTTCCTGCCAATTTTTCCCCACAGAAGCTGTTGCTTTCACTTTCTTCACAGCATTTGCTACTGAATATTATCTTGTGGTAGGGTCAAGCAGCACACTAACTGTTCGGAGTCAGACTTCTCTCCTTAGACTAACTGGTCTTAGCAGCACGGGTAACAACAGCCCTTGTTGCCAGCAGAACAGCCCCACCGAGCCTGCTCTAGAGAACATAGCACTTCATTTAGATGCAACATGTTTCTCTCCACCTCATTCTTTCTCACCCACCTACTGCCTCCTCCTTCCTTCTCTCTAAAAATCCCCTACCGCCCGAAACCAACATACTCATTCACATTTTCTTCCACCCTGCTGTACACACGGAAGATAGGAAATACATTAGGAAGCGTTCACAGTTCTAGGTCATGAGATAATGTAGAATATTAGCCACATTTTCCAGAGGTGGGAAATCCTCATTTGCATGCTACAGTTCTGGGGTTTTCTGAATATAAATTATTTGGGTGCACTTACACAGGCAGCTCTGCCAACCACCTCCCAGACCTGAAGAGAAACTTTCTGAGCCTAGGAGTCTGGTATTACTTAATGTGGTCTAAAATGCAGCAGGTTACTCCTTGTTCACCACAATGCTTACAAGCTCATTAGTATTTTGTCCATCAGTATCTGGCAGGTTTAAGGACAAAGCTATTTTATAATTTTAGGTATCAGAGAGCTATTTTATACACAGCTCTTTCTCATTGGGATAATTTCCAGCTTTGTAGCATGCCTTTGAATGGTGGATCGCAGAATCTGTGTTCTACACAAAGACAACCTCTGGGCCTAGACACGAATCACAAGTTTGCTCTGATGCTCCAAACCAGCTGAATTAGAGAAAAATTCCTACGCTGTTACAAGTGTGCTGACAGACCCGAACACCTTCCTCTTGATGATCACTTGTGAGCCATGGAAGGCAGCACACTACCTCAGCATTTGGAGTAGAGGGAAGCCTCCCAGCTACCACTGCAGACTTAAGACAGCTCTAGGTGCCCCAGCTTGTATGTGTACCACAAAAAAACCCAGAGATTAAACCACTATCTGAAGAGACGAGACTGAAAGGCAACAGTTTAGACACTAAATCAAAACTAAAGTTTCACTCTCTCCAAAATTTAGAGGTGGATGGGAACATCCCTTTAAAACACTACCAAAACTCATCACGTCCACAGGAGTACCTGCATAGAGGGTTTAGCATTTTCTGAAAACATATGCTTTCCTGGTAAGCTCACATCCACCTTGCAACACAAAATATGGCACAACTACAGGGGGGAGGACACAATTCTAAATTACTACAACACATTTAGGCCCAAACAAACCTCCCTGTGGGATAAAGCAAGCAGTAACTACTCATCTCTGAGGGAAAAGAACTTTTGATAAGTCATGGGTTTAGCTACTGAAACATCTTATGGATACTGACATGGGTACTGACATTCTTTAAAATGTCCTAGCATGAGCACACCTACATTATGCTATGGTTTAAGCAAAAATATTTCCTCTTGAGCAAAATATTGTAGTAAACATGTTGATTTGTTTAAACTCTGCAGCTACACTCCTTCTGGCACAGGAGAGTCATTTATGTCTTGGGAACAAAGCACCACCATTTCAGCTGAAGAGAGCATCCCTTTTCTTAAGTATCTGTAAACACAGTGGCTCAGCTAAGAGAGACTGTATTCCTACTTTTGGTTTTCATCTGCCAAAAGTCCAAGCAATTGTCCAAAGACATGCTATTGTTTTCTTTGTTTCAACCCATAAATAATGTATTGAAATGAAGTATTTCCAAGTGAAAAAACGAAGTTAAAGTGTTAATACAGGGAGTCAGCACCAAGAAACATCTTTTTTTTTGGCTGAGTGGGCTGAAAAAATTTATTTTGCCAATAAAGACATAGGATTTGCCATCTAAAAGTGTTAGCCTACAACACTGACCTGAATCTTACAGGCTTATGTAGCTGCTATTTTTCAAGTACTGTGGAAGGTGATATGAGGTATAAAAGCTGTTAAGGCCATAAAAAAAAAGTGCTTTAACCTTAAATTACTACTATAACCACGCATCGTATCTGATTGGTTTGTGTGCTTTGGAAAACATTTGCTCCTTGCTTGCCAACAATTGGCAGGGGGCTGTGAAGTATCTTTGCCAATTGCTCAACTGCCTTTAGCTTAAGGCAGTGCATTTTATTCTGAAACAGAACCAAGATGCTGGACAAAATGCAAGAGGGATTAGTGTGGCTTATACCTGTAACAGAGCTACAAGAAGTCAGGCTATCCTACAATCATCCTGCAGTTATTGTAGCTTTTGGGAAATGTATATAAAAGTACAAGAACCAGTTCCTCAAACTAGTAGAAGACAGCTAGTATAAGAGCATTCCTAGAACATGGAACAATTTTTAACAACAAATTCCATATTGGCATTACTCCTGGGCTCTAACAAAAGGAGCATATTACACTGCCATGTGAGACAGCTGTTCCTTATCCAATGGTTTTAATGACTGAGGTACAGTCTAGTCTGGACTCTGATGGATAATTGATTTGTTCTTGGTAGGAAGCTATACATAAGAAAAAAAGCATGGGATTTGTGGTACACAATTTTTTATCATTCTTTCTCTTCTGCCAGTATTTCAAGGCAATATAGGTAGCTAGTATGGTTTAGCAACACACTGCAGTGAATACACAGCCAACCTCAGAGACCAAGACAGCAACACTTTTTCCGTATAACCACTGTAAAGAAAACCCTAAGAGGTTTAAAGGCATTTGGCTATTTATTCTCCATTCTCTGGACTTGTATCTTGGCTATCAAAGGACACTGAATGCTGCTTAGTCAGACTAGCAGAGGATGCTTTCATTCTACAAGCACGAAATACTCATGGATCCTAGCATGAAACCTGGCAGATATCTGATTTTGTTATCTACTTCATTTCCAGTAGATATGAAAAGAAGCAATTTCTTTCAAATTTCATCTATTTCAGGATTATGAATTCTAAGGCACAATTTTAAAAATTAAAATTTTAGCTGGATAAGGACATAAGATTTACACTTGTTTAATTAGTACTGAAGTAGTGAGAAGGCAACATTACTTCTGTCATTCTAAGGAATATGTATTTGATATAAGCATCACAATCAGAATGGAATCAAATGCATACCAACCAGGTGTAGAAGAAAAATTTCTAATTTTTTTTTTTAAATTAAAAAAAAACCCTAAGCACAGATATGTAAACCAGGAAAGAAACCTCAAAGAAGATGTAGCCTCCCCGAAAAACAATGTTAGAAAATCAGTAACAATGGATGAGGAAAAGGCTGAGGTACCCAACAAATTTTTGGCTTCAGTCTTTAATATTGCCTTTCTTCCCACACCTCTTGAGCAGGTGGACAGTGGGATGGGGACTGGGGAAGCAGCTTGTAAGAGAAGATTAAGTTTATGATCACCTGAAGAACCTGAACATGCAAAAGTCTATGGGACCTGGTGAGATGCATCCCAGAGTCTTGAGAGAATTTGCTGATAGAGTTGCTAAGCCTCATTCTATGATACTTGAAAAGTCATGGCAGTCAGGTGACGTCCCAGGTGACTGGAAAATGGGAAACACTGTACCCATCTTTAGAAAGGGTAGAAAGGAAGACACTGGAAACTACCAACCTGTCGGCCTCACCTCTGTGCCTGGGAAGATCACGAAACAGATCCTCTTAGAAGCTGTGCTAAGGTACATGGAGAACGGGGAGGTGATTCGAGAGAGCCAGCACAGCTTCACCAAGCCAAGTCCTCCTTGACCAACCCAGTGACCCTCTACAGTGGAGTGACTGCCGCAGTGTACAAGGGAAAGGCTACAGACCTCATTTATCTGGATTTCTGTAAAGACTTTGACACAGTCCCCCACAACATCCTTCTCTCTAAATTGGAGAGAGATGGATTTGATGAGTGCACTGTTAGATGGATAAGGAATTGGTAGAAAGGTCATATCCAGAGGGTAATAGTCAATGGCTCAGAGTCCTGATGGACATCTGTGATGCCCTTCAAGGGTGCACCTCAGGGGTATGTATTGGGGCCAGTCTTATTTAGTATCTTCATTAATGACACAGATGAAGGGACTGAGTGCACCCTCAGCAAATTTGCAGATGACACCAAGCTGAGTGGTGCTGTTGCCCCCCCTAAGGGACCCAATGCCATCCAGAGGGTCCTGGACAGGCTCAAGGAGTGGGCCCTCATGGTTTAACAAGACCAAGTACAGGGTGCTGCACCTCAGTCAGGACAACCCCTGGTATCAGCACAGCCTGGGGGATGAACAGATCCAGAGCAGCTCTGCTGAGGAGGACTCAGGGGTGCTGGTGGGTGAGAGGCTGGACATGCCCCAGCCATGTGCACTCAGCCCAGGGAGCCAAACGTGTCCTGGGCTGCATCCAGAGCACCGTGGGCAGCAGGGTGAGGGAGGGGATTCTGCTCCTCTGCTCTGCTCTGGTGCGCGCCCACCTGCAGTGCTGCATCCAGCCCTGGGGTGCCAGCACACGAAGGACATGGACCTGTTGGAGGGAGTCCAAAGGAGGCCACCAAGTTGATTAGAGAGATGGACCACCTCTCCTATGAGGAAAGGCTAAAGAATTGGGTTGTTCAGCCTGGAAAAGAGAAGGCTTAGGGGTGACCTAATTGTGTCCTTCTAGTAGCTGCATGGAGCCTAAAAGAAAGATCGAGAGGGATTTTTTACAGGAACATGTCACTACATGGACAATGGGGAATGGATCCAAACTGAAAGACAGTAGGTTTAGATTAGATATTGGGAATTTTTTTTTTACTTTGAGAGTGGTAAGGTACTCCCAGAATTTCCCCAGAGAAGTTGTGGATGCCCCATTCCTGGAGGTGTTCAAGGCCAGGCTGGATGGAACTCTGGGTAACCTGGTCAAGTGAAAGGTATCTCTGCCCATGGCAGGAAGGTTGGAACAAGATGGTCATTAAGGTCCCAAAACAAACAGTTCTGTAATTCTATGATTCTATTACTTCCCCTTTATTCTTGAAGTGTCTAACTACTTAAATTCAGCAATTATAAATTTTAGAAATTTTAAGAATTCAAGCTTCCACATGAATGATTCACCAGTATCTGCACATAATACAGTGAATTCCCACAACAGAGAGTCATCAGTAACACAGGGGTTTTTCAGCTCTTTCTAGAGTCAGTATGCTTAGCTTTTCACCTGTAACATGATAAAAATGCATCAAACCATTAATTAACATGATAGGAAAAATGTGAGTTGAAATAGTTCCCCATTTTACACCTAAATACCCTTCTTATTACCTATTCTGTTTCTATTCTTTAGAACAGCTAAATGAAAACACCTAGTGTTTTAGGTTTACATGGCTAGGTTTTGGCAGCGGGGGGCTAAAGGTGTGGCTTCTGTGAGAAGCTGCCAGGAGCTTCCCCCATGTCCAGCAGAGCCAATGCCAAATGGCTCCAGGACAGCCGTGCTGCTGGCCAAGCCTGGGCCAGTTAGAAATGGTGGTAACGACTCTGTGATAACATGTCTAAGAAGGAAGGAAGTTATCGTGCAGATGTAACTTTGGCCAGAGAAGAGAAGGGTGAGAATATGTGAAAGGAACAACTCTGCAGAAACCCAGGACAGTGGAGAAGGAGGTGCTACTTCCGAGGTTTTACTTCCACTTAGGAGGGGTACAAGATCAAAACTCTGGCTACAGCTATAGAATGTAGGCAGAAATAAGAACACAGGTAATTCTCTTTTCTGCTTCATGTATCAGAGACATAGAAATTACAGATAAGACAGGCATCCATTTTCCCAGTATTCCTGAGCAATCATCATGGCATTTGTTTGCCAAATACCAGGTTCCCCAGAAGACAGACGTACCTAAAAGCTTTCAAAACAGCACTTATATTAAAGGTGCAAGCATTAATACAGCCATTCCTGTCTGCTAGGACAACTATTTGCACTCCTAAAATACTTGCAAAAAACTTTCCTGTATCCCCATTTGGGAAGCACAATTTATTGGTGAAATCAATTAAGTGGAAGAGTCCTAGCAGGTAGTTAAATGGTCAGGCACATTCACTGTTAAAATATTTGGGTACTGGGAAACAGAAATATGAACGGGGCAGCCCCTTTTACCTCTTTCTACAGAGGCCACCCCCACAGTCCCCCCTCCCACCACTGCTGAACCTGTGCCACATACAGCAAATACACAGACCTTCCACAGCAAGGCAACAGACAGTGCTAGAAACTGGCCTGCCTAGATACAGCACAAGGCAGTGAGCAGACACATCACATGCACAGGGGACAGCAAAAACCCAAAGAGCACAGAGCACAAAGCACTTCCTTATGCAGGTATGTTCTGAGTATGTGCTTGGCCTAACAAGCAGCAGCTGGTGAGCACCTCAGAATAATTCCTGGGGAGATGATACATTTGCATTACCTTAGCTCTATTTACACTTAAATTTCATGCACAGAAATAGAAATTACTGTACAAACAAGCAATTCAAATGAACAAAGCAAAGTAATGAAAAAGACAGCTTTAGCTGAGCTTTTAGCTGATATCTCTGATATCAGCATAACCACAGAAGTGTTGCTGCACTGTAGTTACCTCCCACAGTGAACTCAGCACCATGCACAGTAGAGAGTAGTGGATAGGTGCTGCCCTGCATGGACAGGGTGTATTTCAACCAAAAACAAAAAGTCTCAGAAATCATAGCTAATTATCCACATGGAGACCAAGCCAGCATGAAATTTCAGCTAGCTCCCATCTTTCTGCTACCCACAATTTTGTCAGAAAAGGGTATAGTGCAGAGCAAGATACGAAACCAGCCTGTTGAGCTATAATCATAACCCAGGATTGAAGCAGTAATAGTAATAAGAGTGATCTAAAAGGCTTGCTCACCACAGTTCTCAGACAGAGGACTGTCTGACTCACCAGAGGCTATCAAAGTGCTACAAATGCTATTAACACCAAAATTAGAAATACTCGAGCCATTGTACTTTATGGTTATGGTTGAAAACTCAAATTTAAAAAGTAACTTAAAATCCAGGAAAAAAGCAGGTCAAATTAAGGACAGTAAGTATCACATCCTAAGGAAATCATTAACTGTTAGGTGAACCATGTGCTATTTTTGTTATTTAAAATAGTGATTAAGCTAATTATGCTCAGAGGGAATTGAGTCTAGAGGATTAAAAGAAATCTTTTCAGAGGCACAGTTTGATGAAAAGTTGCTATCATCCATTTAAACAGTAAAAGGTTAAAAAGTGTACAGCTATGCCAAAAGAAAATACCATTTAACTACTTCCGCTTCACAGCTATGACCTTAAAAGCTCAGGAGTTTTTCTTAAAAGTCTGCTTGTCATTCTTTGCTCTCAAAGCCAAGATTATGAATTCTGAGTAAAGAGCAACAATAGTACTAGTAGGCAGAAACTGTTTTTAAAAAGGCAGTATTTATTATCTCAAGATAATAAAGATACTATACAAGATAAAAATGCAATCCATGCACAAAGGTTTGACGCTCCCCCCACCTTCAAATACAGACAGAACAAGCAAGTTCTTAGTGAACGTAGGATCACCCCACTGTGAGGTAGAAAACTAATTTCAGGTATTAATACTAAATTCCTGTCAAAGGCTGGAAACTATACAGCTAAACTTGACTCTACATAAAGAAGATGATTCATTAGCTTCTAATTTCAGGTGTTAATATTAAATTCCTGTCAAAGGCTAGAAACTATACAGCTAAAGTTGACTCTGCATAAAGAAGACGGTTCATTAGCTTCTGTTTTCCTGTTGGTCTCCATAGTTAGGATCTTCGTGGGATGATGCAGGGCCATCTTGCCAGGCGAGTGACATCTTCCCCGGGGTACCCGCAGCGCGCAGCAGCGACAGCAGTCCCCAGCCAGAAGGAATGCACGCCGTACTGCTCCGGACACAGCCCCAGCAGGCGCAGGGCACACCGCAGAACGGCCAGGAACTCCCTCCTCGTCACGGTCCTGAAGTCCGAGTGCACAAAGAGCGGCCCTTCCAGCCGGGAACGAGCTGTCAAATAGCTCCGGAGGGCCAGAACAGGGCACACCCACGGCTCTCCAGACTGCGCTAGGCTGATGACATGTCTCTCCTGATCCACAGGAGAATAAGGCAGAAAAAGCAGCACTTTCCTCTCCTCCAGCTGGAGATCACTCAGGTACAGCAGCTCAGGCTGCAGTACATCACGGTGCTTTGCCACCATCTCTCCTATTCGAAGTGCCCCAAAAAAAGCTACAGTAAATAATGCGCGAAACAGTAAGCATTCATAATTAGTTATGCAGACAGACTCCAGAGCTCCTAAGAGAGATCGCAACATCTCAATTGTTACAGGCAAGTATTTATCCCTCAGGATACCCGCTCGACGTTTCAACCCTGTCACCATGCAACAGGTTATAGGATCTTCCAGAGGATCAGAGTTACCAGTCAATTTTGATAAATAAGAGAGTGCTGCCATGTATATGAGTGTCTTCAAGGAGGAATAATTAGATTCCACAGCCAAAAACCCTCTAATTTGCTCCGCTGGAATTGGCCAGGCTGCAGGCATTCCCATGCTTTCCCTAAAGACAAGGAATTTCTTCAGTCCTTCGAGGTAGGCTTGCCAAAGCCTACCATCCCCTGAGCGCTCCAGCAAGGACAACGTCTTCAGAGGACAAGGTCCCAGGGAATGCCTCTGATGATAACTGATCTCGCTTCCTGCAAGAGAAGATCCACATCAGCGTATGGTGACAAAAGGCATAAGCATACTACTTAAGCAGCAATAATGACAGTACTCCTGAGTGCATTACACCTCCAGATAACGCTGTGAGTTTATCTGATAGACAACTCACACACAGCTGCACCAGAGATATTTTTCAAATGAGAAACAAGCGGTATATCAGGCCCATTTCAGCCACTGGATGTGGTAACACTCCGTGGATTTACAAGGTTGCAGAGTAGTGATGGAGAAGACAAAAAAAAAAAAGCAATTTTTAAACCAAGGGGCGGCTTACAGAAGTTACAACAACAAAGGTCACACAGCACAGTCCCGCCAGTTGATAACATTATTTCCCAGCCCAGGAGGGAGAACTCCCTCGAGACATCCGAAACCCTCCAAACCCTCCAGCATCACACAAGAACCCCAGCAAAACCAAGGAGCTGCCCGGTGGGAGGCACGGGCGCCAGCGATGCGGTGCCCCTCAGCAGCGGCCCGGCCCCGGCCCCGGCCCGCACTCACCGCTCCGCGGTGCTTCTCGGCTGCCAGGCGGGGAGGTGCCCGCCTGCCCAGCAAGGCTCAGCTCCAGCCACTCCATACCCGGCTCCCGGGCCAGCAGCGCCAGCATCTCCCAGAAGAGCGCGGCCGGACGCGCGGCCGGAGCGCGGGCAGCGCAGGCCATGGCAGGAGGACGAGCAGCGGCCGCGCCGGACGAGGACTGCCAGAGCCGAGCCCTGGGGGCCCTTTTATCGCCGCCGGGCCGGGCGCAGCGCCCTCCTCGGAGCAGCCCCGGGGGTCCGGAGCGCTGCCCTGGGCCTTGCGGGAGGAGGGTGGGAGGCCGGGCGCGGCCGGACAACTGGAAGGTGTGAAACGTCCAGGCGTTTATTACGTCTTCTGCCAGAGTCTGGGATGTGACTGGATTTAGTGACAAGGTTAAAAAGGAGAGAAAAGTACTTGTGTTACCTCCCAGTTATTTTCCTGGGCTCTGCAAGATGTGATTTCCAGGTTTGGTAGGGATTAGCTCAGGGCAGCTGGCTCCGTTCTGAGTTACTCATCAGCCATCCGTCGCTGTTACGTACAGGCAATGCACTGAGATGCATTTGCAGGGTTTAACGAGACAGCTGCATTTCTACAGTGGCTATCCCTGAAAAATCCTAAGAAAAAAGCAAAGCTAGCAGGCTCCTCAGCCGACACCTTGAGCTTTTGGTCTCCCTTTGAAGAAAGCTGTACAGGGACCCCAGCCGCCTTTCCTGGGGGCTTCCGCTCCCTCAAGATTTGACCATTACTCCCGGCTGTCATAGAGACCCTGTACCGCTTTTGTACCTCCCCCTGCTGCCGGCTCTCTCCTTTCAGTAACAAAATGGCACAGGTTTATGGCAGGGGAGAGGAATAGGGCCAAGGACAAACAGGTTAAGTCACCCGCGGACACATCCCCTGCTCCTTCCTTAGCCCTCAGCTGCAGCACAGTGGAGGCGATAACGGGCCGCTTGGGCAGCTTCCACCCACTGGAAGTCTCCCCTCCCAGGTAACTCCCCCGCAGACCTGTGGGCAGAGAGCGGGGGAGGAAGGATGGGGGGACGCCCGCAAGGACCCTCAGGCACAGGCTCGGATAGGGTGGCAGAAGGGCACGTAAAGGGGGCGTTTCAATTTGGATAGGACGGCCAGGGTATAAGAGGGCAGCACGGTGGCACCATCGAGGAGTTGCTGTTCCGTGCTTCTCACTGCGTGGCTGCCGTTTTGTTGGTGATGCAGAGCAGAGGGGCTGAGCTGCCTGCTGCCCCTTCGCCCTTCTGGGCGCTGCTGGCCGTGCTGCGGCTGGAGCCCGGCATGGGGTGGCTGCCGTGCGGTCCGGACGGCTGCCCCGGATCAGGGGGTACCAGCGGAGCGGAGGCTGGCAGTGGGGAAGGAGCTGGTGAGTGTGCCCTTGGCGGGGCGGGGGGCGGCTGAGTGGTGGGGAGGTGGGTAGAGTCCTGCCAGGTTCTTCCATGGGGTCTGACCACACTGTTGGAAGACTTCTGAGTCTTCTGCGCACTCCTGAATATATTGTTACTTTGTGGTGGCTTTGTCACTCCCAGCCACTCGTGCCCACTGATGGAGGACTGAGGTCACAGAAACCTTGCAATAGGGTGTCAGATTTGTCACCAGGCTTGAGATGTTGCTTTAAAGAGACAAATAGGTGGGGTTTATGGGTTCTGAGAATGTAATCCTTCTGTGTTCTGGCTGTTGGAAACTGCAGATGAGAATCATAAGAATGCATGGGACATGCTTTTTTTCAGAAAAGTTCAAGTAAAGGCTAAAGCATGTTGAAAGGGAGGGAACTTCTATCTGTTTTTGCTTGACATTACTAACATGGTTTTCTTTCAGCAGATAAGCTCAGCCAGGCTCCTGAGAAGCATTCCTTGGGCCCTTGGCCCCTGAAGGCTCTTCTGTTACTGGAGGACTCAAGAGAGAGCCACTTATGGCAAGTCTACCATGAAGGCCTGAAAAACTTTCTTTCTTTTAGAGAAGGCATGGCTCTGTCTGCAGTCTGGCCAATTCCAGTCGAACAAATTAGAGAGTTTATGGTCACCATGGAGTCCCAGGATCTGCCTCCCACAAAAATTATAATGTATATGGAAGGACTGTCCTTCATCTCCAGAATGGTAGATCATCCTGATCCTCTTCCAGATCCTGGTATCTGTTCCATGATGTCAAGGCTGAAACGCAGGACTCGCCGTTCAAATGATGAATACTCTCCTGTAACAATTGAAGTGTTAAGATCTCTCCTGGGAACTCTGGAGTCTGTGTGTAGCTCTCCTTATGAGTGTATGTTGTTCCATGCCATTTTTACTGTAGCTTTTTTTGGTGTACTCCATACAGAAGAGATGGTGGCAAATCACCCAAATATAGCACAGCCAGACCTCCTGTACTTGAGTGACCTCCAGCTGACGGAAGGGAGTGCAACCCTTTCTCTGCATACATACCATGTGGGCCAACGGAGGTGTTTGATCCAGCTGAGATTACGTAAAGAGGTGTGGGTGTGCCCTGTTGAAGCTCTCCGGGTCTACGTGGCAGCACGGCCACGAGGAGAGGGCCCTCTCTTTGTGCACTCAAACAGTATGGCTGTGACAAAGAGGGAGTTCCTCGCTGTCTTCCGCTGTGGTCTTAGGTTTGCTGGACTTCCTCCAAACCAGTATGGTGTGCAGTCCTTCTGGCTGGGGAGCCCTAACAGCCGTATCTCATGGGTATTCCCACAACGTGATTAATAGGATGGCAAGGCGGTGGTGAAGATACTGAAAAAGACATACTTCTGTCTATCTGTTGCACTTTCATAGTAGAGGGTATTTTCTTCAATGCAGAAATTTTATACTTTATACAGGCTAAATTTTCAGTGTTCTGTAAAGTTAGAGAGAAGGGGAGGAACAAGGGGAAGGGGAGTTTGCACCTGTGGTGGTTTTGATAATGAAGTGTCATGGTTTTAAAACTGGGGCTTTTGGGGCAGCGCACATGGTATTCAGCATGTTTGTTCTAATTGCATTTTGACCTTGTGTAATCTTACATTAAATGGTGTTTTCTCTCAAAAACCTCTCTAGGTTGGCTTTTTTTTTACACCCTGGTCAAAGGCCATTCATTGCAGTGGTGACAATGTAACTTGCTACAAGCCTGCACTCTTTTTACTGTCTAGTGTGATGAGAAGTAAAGCTAACTGACAGCCTGCGATAATGTGACACCAGCAGTGGAGTTACTCTGTTGTCCGAGTTGCAGTTCCATAGCAGCTGCATCCGACCTCGCCTGTTGCTGCTGCAGTCTTGGTCTCCTTACCTACAGAAGGCTTCTCCTCGACAATTCTTAGGATCCTTCACTGGTCCCTCTTGAAAGGATGTATCTAACCTGGATACTGATCAAAAGTAGCCTTTAATTAAAGCCTGAACACATCAAAGTTGGCCCTGCTCAGTTCAAAAGTGGCAGAGGACATAAAGAGATAGCTAACAGAAATAACCCTCACTCTGTAATTGATGCACTTGTTAGACTTTTAACACAGATTAAATGACTAGTGTCTGAGAAGCATGATCATAACAAGGTTGAGTGTCACCTTTCATACATAAGGGTGTTCGAAGAAATGGCATCCTGTGTAGTGCTTCACATCAGTGCGTTCAGGAGCTACCTAGGTGACAACCAGGTATTCAGAGAACAGCCAGCATCATACTGCCCTCCTCAGTCCTCCAGTGAGTTTCCGAGAGGATCCTTAGTTAGAGGAAGCTCACTCTGCAGAAGCAGAGCTGTGATAGTAGACAACAGTCTGTTAATTCTCTGGCATACATTTGGTAGCTCTGTTTCTACAGCTTTACAACAAGCTGTTGCAGAATTAGCATGCTCTGATGCTGATGCTGAGCCCCAGTCATCTTGCTCATATTCATGAATGTGAATCTGGGTCCACCGGCACGGTCATCAGGGAGTCTTGATCAGGTTCCAGTATGCATTGAGGCATTACTTGGGGACCAGCAGCCCTTTGGACATTTTCGGTCAACTGATCCATAGAAGTTACTATGGCAATTGGATCGCCTGTCTCCAAGGGACTCAACCCCACAGCCCAATAGGTGGCTTTTGGGGTGAGGGACCAGGGAGTTCCTACTTCCTGTGGTCAAGAAAACCCCAGGTCCCCAGTTGTCCTCAGCTTCTGTTTCTGTTAGCATAAATCACTCTCTACATGCAAGGGAGACTCTTAACACATATTTAGTTTCAGACTCTTTCTGAGTGCAACTGTATTATTTTTGTAATTCAGCCAATTCAGTAAGAATAAAAGGTATTTCTTTGGTAATTATGCAAGGCAAAGCATCATTAGTTCCTTTACACTGATATTCTGTTTTAATTAACAGCCATCATTTTTTCATATCCAGTTGGCACAGTGAGATGCTTTGAACTTAGACCAGTGTGCTGAGTATCACCTCCTGACCTGTTGCTATAAGGCTGGAAGTTTCATCTGGGGCTTTTCTTTGTACAGCCCATGTGAACACAGCCTTTTTGGCAGGTGTTTCCGGCAGAGAAAGAAAACAGGTCCCTGTGGTTAAGCCACATACTACACTCGAGTTTATTCACCAATCGGCACTGAACTCAAGAAACTCCCCCACCTTATCTGAGCCCCTGTGAAAAAGCTCCAGAACATGGAGAGTACTTTAACACCCACCACTAACCTCTGTACTTAATGTCACCCAAAGAAGGCAGTTTAAAAATACCCAAACCCACAATTCATTTACTTAGTTTTCTGTGACAGCAGCTGCAAAAGCTGGGCTAGGGCAGTGGTGCATCAGGTGCTGCCAGCAGCTCTCATGAACCAGGAAAAGCTTCCCAGCCTTCCCTGGCTCCTTGAGCACATCTCCATTGCTGGACTTGCTCACCCTAATCTGAGTGGAAGTGTCGCTACCTGTCTCCTTTCCATCAGGGAGACAGGAAAAATAAAGACCTCTGAAAACTCCTGGAGGAAAACTAAGCAGCAAAATTAAGCTGAAAAATCTAGTGATGAAACACATGGTAATACTCCCACAGGCAGAGCGCAGCCAAGCCCAGTATGAGTGCAGAAAACAAAGAAAGGCTTCCTGGGCCAAAGATTCAGGAGCATGCCTACCACTACACTTCTAACCATACAGAAAGCACTGATGCACATCCAGATTTTTTCTTTTTTCACTATATTTCCCCACTTTGTCCTGCAGAAGCCAGTAATAATATTTTTATTGTTCTTCTTGTGTCCACAAACCCTGAAGAAGGGATCTGGGTGCCCTTCAATTTTAATTGGGGTGTTGGCACCTAAATTGAAGATAGCACCTCGAACACTCGATCTCCCATTTCTGCCTCCAGTCTCTTCCCCTTGCAGCTCTCCAGGGCTGACCCCATGCGCTACCTTTGAGTCAGACTGCAACAGCCAAGACCAGGGGAAAGCCTGCAGGCACATGATTTTTGACCACAATATTTCAAAAACACTTGATTTTCCTACTACATGTGCACAGAAGCAGCTTTGTTTTGACATTGCATCTTCCTCACACCTCTCCTCACCCACCATCCAGAAACAGGGTGTTCCTCTGGCTAAATTTATTTATGGGCGCATAAATAAATTTAAATGACAGCGTGACTTTACAGCATGTCATTTATTCCATGGTAACTACCCATGCATACACACTCCTACTCGACAAAACATATGGCAAAAAGGTGTAAATAACTTCACACTTCATCAAAGAGCAAAAGCATTCACCCAGAGGTTTGTAACCAAGCATCTTACTCCACAGTAAGCTTCGCCTTACTACTGGTCTAATCCAGTCCAGATTGTGTCCTTCGAGGCAATTAGCTTCCTGGCAAAGCTAAAGCTTTCACACATCCTTTAATCAAATTATCTGTCTCTATTTTGGGGTGTCATATTTCTGTTCCGTGGTATAGGATAAGAAAGACCTTAAGTCCTTTTTAAATGGTCAGGCTCTCACTGAATAGCATCTATTATCTCCTGTTAAGTGGGAGATAAAAGAACCCAGTAGCCAAATATTTGTTAGTGCAGAACTGAGTCTTTCACAGAGCTATCCAGTGGTTTCATTTATATGATCATGTTTCTTCTCATCCTAGGTAAGAACCAGTACTTAAAATTCAAAAGAGGAGCAAGATTACACACTCAAGAGCTCTTATCCTGATCCAAGAGTCTTATATTCAGACTTGGAGATGTACATTTGCAATTGATAAAGCTAAGTCAGAAACTTCCAGGTCATTTATTTTTATGTAAAAAATTTAATTTAATTTAATTTATGTCAAATAGATGAATTTTCACCACCTTGAACCCAGTGGCATCTCACAACCTTCCCAATGGCATTTATCTGTGAAGGAGGGATGACAAATGCTGAGAATGCCAGTGACAAACTTTTCAGTGAAATACTTTTTGTTCTGAAATCATCATCCAGGAAATACTGCAGAAGTTTAATGTAAGGACTAGTGAATGTTGAAGTGGGAGAATACTATTTGCAGCAGGAGGATATGCTGGAGACCACAGAACAGGGAAGGTGTTCAGTAGCCAGAGTCCTGTGACTGCTGTGAGTAACTTTTGGTATAGATAAGAAAGATGCCGAAATTAATATTATATATAAGTGCATACTAGTCATACTTATAACAAAAAGCATTCCCACATCCTTGCAGCAGCTCAGCACACTAACACAGATCTACAGATGCACGCAGTAAGGCAGAGGGAAGTTCATCTGCTATCAAAGGATAGCAGATATCTTTTTGCATCTGAGAGCTGCCCCTTCTTCTCTCATTACAGCCTTCTGATAAAAGTACAGGAGCACACCCTAATCTCACCAAAGATTTTATATAGCAAGCATTGCCTGGCACACAGACAGCAGAGGCCTCCCTATTTCACTGCAGTTTCTTATGTGTGTGGACCTCAGAGGAAAAGACGTAGTCCTTTCTAGATCTAGGTCTTGTCCTCCTTTTCTCCTCCATGAAGGGCATAGGGACACCAGGTGGGACACCTCGGCTCCTCCATGAAGGTACTATGGACTAAATTATTGCCTGAACTGTGGGTATGACGCCCACTGCAGCAGGTTCAGCTCTCCTCCCCCAGAACCTCAAGTAAAATTACCAAGTGCTTAGCCAGGTAAAAGGAATAGTATTTCATTTTGATAATTCAGCTGGCATACTCTTCTGTAACGAGACCACATCAAAAAGTGAAACTGCAGTCTCATGCGGTTGTTTGCAGAGCAGATGAGTCAGAGCCTCTCTCTTTCCATGTTGCAGCTCACTAAACCTGTGCCAAGTTTAATCATTTCCATTCCCTTCGGGACAGAGGGACATACTCAAGCTGGGTGAATGCCCAAACACTCTACACCACGTTGTGAAAGATTTTAAAGTCTTAACATTAATGAGTAATGGATGAACAATTCTTCATTTAAATGGTTAGACTTATAACACATCTGCTTCGGCAGAAAAACATCTATGGCTAAAAATCCAAGAGACTGTAAACTTCACTGTTAATTCAGTGTTAAAATGAACTCTGGATTTCTCTCTGGATGTAATTCCAGCTGCAAAGTTAACAGGGACCATTTTATGAGGGAAGATAGTTAAAGAGGGAGGGCTCTACCCATTGCATTAGCATCAGGCCGTGCCTTCACACTGCACATCCCTCACACCCCATCTGTGTCCATCCCTGTCTCAATAAATCCTAAATCTGACATCAAGTCATCACAATTGACTTTATATCCTATGCGACACGAAAGCTCTGAAGTGGCTGCTGTGAGATTAAATGTCTCAAATCTACAAGGCAGAATATCCCTGTCTTGATCTTGATGTAGAAGTTGAACTCCAAAGATTTAGGCCTATATACTTATCTTTGTCTCTAATACCTCTGAGTTTAATTTGATCCTACATCTAATATACATGATTGTACCTTTATGCTGCTTTCTTGCACAGTCATTCCTGGCAGTTTATAGTTCTGTTTCTGGTGGGGAAAAAAAACATTTAAAGTGCAATTAACTTCAGAAAGACAAACAGTAGCTGTGACAAGTGCCTCCATCCCTCTTGATGGCATTTTAATACAAAATAAGGTGTAAATGCAAGCAAAAATCTGTTATATGTGTGCTCACAGTTTCAATAGCAATGTCTCAATCATGTATTATGTTGTGGAATAAGGTGTTTGGAAAGATTTTTCCTTAGGTATCAGACTAAGCACAAAAAACAAGATGATCACTCTACTCACCTCAATTCCTAAGGAAACAAGGCTGATGTGATTGCTTTCTGCTTGTTTTCTCTGTGATAATCTGTTCATGCGTTGGCCAATTTCAATTAAATTCAATGGAGGAGCAAAAACCTCAGAGATTCTCAGGTCTTAAAAATGTCATGGAAATGTGAAAAAGCTGTGATCTGAGTTGGACTCATCCACCTTTGAGACACAGATCTCTGGGAAACAGCTTCACCCATTCTGCTGCGACACAGAGGCACCAAAGCAGCAGTAGCTGTGTCAGGACTCACCAGACCCACATCAGAAAAGGCAGGGAGGGTCTCAGAAGCTGTGCTGTGGTCTGTGACAGTGTCTGTAGACAAGGGTGGAATGAATCTCCCCACCCTCAGATGTCACAGCATGGACACCTATGGCTGAGCAAGTTGTTTAGACTCCTTTTACAGTTGAGACTGAGCAACACGTTTTTCTGGGGCACGGTTCACCTTACCAATGTCTGGAACAGACCAGAGGAATCGCATGTCAGAAGTACCTATTTATCTCTGCTACGCTGCTGGGTTTGCTTTTTGGGAGAGTGGGTGGGAGGCAGAAACAGACTCCTGCCCACACTGCTGCACATCTGCAAACGGCTGGCGCTGATAGAGCCCATGAGAACACTTCTGCAAGCAGAGGGTAGAACACAGCCCATGACCACGTTGCCGACAGCTGTTGATTGCTAACCTTACATTTCTTCAATTCTGCAAATGCTTCTTTCCTGACAATACTTCTGCAGTGCTACGCAGATGGGCACGTGGATCTGAAACACGTTGAAATACCACCTGTTGGGCCAACAGCTCTGCTCTAAGCTATGCTCAGAGTGATGTTGTGCCAAAAGCAAACCCTGCAAAAACCCATTTGTATGTAGAGCTCATATTCCAAGTGGACCCTATGCCACCAGAAGCCACTTGGTCACTCTAACATCTGTAGGACTTCACAGGAAAGTGCCAGTCCCTCAGCACACGCTCTGAAGGCTTGCTTTCTGTTTATCTTAGGCACAAGGTGATTTTCACTCTGACCACTCAACTGGCAAATGAAACTGCTGCATGCTTGTCAGGCTGCTCCTCGGCAAACCCAGGCAGCAAACCCATAGCTCCAGTCCCAGCAGAGTGTAAAGCGCCTTAGTAAGATGCAAGACTTGCTCTGGGTGAGGTTTATCTTGGAAACCTTTTGTTTAGCAACACAAGGCCACTAAGCCTTAGGTTTCCCTACCAGTTCTATAATGTTTGTATTAAATATGCAGGCTCCAAAGCACCAAGGAAAATACCAGCAATTTCGCTGCCACAAACACAAGTGCACCCTGGCTGCTACCACTTGGTGTCACTGGCTGTCACAGTTCTTGTGCCCCGCCGCACCCCAGGGCATTCACAGATGTTCTTCTGTCCTCTCTCCACAGCCCTCCTGACCCAGCACCACTGAAACAGCCACCCCACGTGCTCCTCAGCTCACACTTCTTCTTGCGGGCACAGGTCCAAGCTCCTGGCCCTGGGCAGAGCTGCACAGGCCAAGGGGCAGCTTCCCCACCCCGTGTGCCACAGTCCCTGGAGCCAGGGACATGTGCCCCGAGCCCTAGACAAGGTTTGGGAGAGGAGCAGGTAGGGAGGTGAGCATAGGGCCATGCATGAGTGTCTCAGCCTGCTGCAGTGCAGGTACAAAACAATTTTGCTTTTTTAAGGGTGCATATTAAACTTTGCTTTTAACTCTGCCTGTGAGTGCTGGGTTGGGGATGGCCTTAGATGTCCTTCTGCCCTCTCCTGCCTGGCAGACTGACCTCACTGGAGAGTCCTTCAAATTGACAAGCAAATGCAGGTCATTCCTCATGTTGCCCTTTTTTTTTCAAGGAATTCCTAGTTGGGATATCACATTGGTCTTCTCCTAGTAGGAACATCAGAATAAATTGTTCAAATACATTCTTGGGCTGCAAACCACACCATGAACAGCTTTTGGAAACAGGAGTGCAGGGCTGAGGAAAAGATCCCTTCAGCCACATGGTCTCTTCTCTGCTTTCTTCAGGTCTCAGCAGCTTTTTTCACTTCTTACAGCCTCAGCTATTTCCTTTCGCTACACTTTAGCTCCTACTGTTTTGCTTACAGCAGCCCACCTCCCTCCTCTCCTTCCCCCTCCTATCTACTTTGAAGACCTTCTTGAGAGCAAACCACATCCTTACATTCCTCTCATTGTTAGAGCCTCCACCACTGCTGCTGTTATGGTTCTTCACTACTTTTTGATAAAGTGGTCTTGGCACAGCTATGAACCTAAGTGTTCTTCAGACATTCTCATCTGCAGGTGTGCAGACTATCCCAGTAAGCTTATTTTACATATGTTTGAACTAAGTTCCCCTTAACTATGCCACATACACCTCAAAACTGTAAATTATTCTTTGCAATATGTGCAAGCTGTGTATGAATTTGAAACTCAGTGCAGGTTTGTTGTCCAGTAAGAACAGTTTGCTAAACAAACTGCTGGACACTTCAGTGAAAGAAAAAAAGATTATTCCTGTTTGTGCCGTTTACTCTGGGCTTAATTTTGTGGCCATTGATGCTAGATCTGTGCATTGTTGGATCATCCAGGGATTACTCAGACTTGAGCTCCCTGAAGCACAGGTACATGACTGAATTCTCATTACACCGCCAGCAGCATTTGCTCTTTCCTAAAAAGGGCATGGAGAAGTGATCACAAAATCCAGCTTGTGTCAGCTTTCGCAGACTGCATCATCTCTATCCTTCAGCTTGATGGTATTTTTCATTCTGTGACCCTAACCCTCTTTGCACTGTAGAAATGTCTGAGTTTATATTTGTCTTAAGGGAGTTGCCTTGCTGTGTCCAAGCAGCACCTCTGACAGAATTGATTGGTTTTGCAATTTGATCAATATTTGCTGCATCAAAAGGGAGCTTTCTCATTGACCTGGAGCACACTGGAGGCACAAGATGCAGGCCCGTTTCTTAGTGATCTGTTTCATGCATGCATTCAGCCTGTGAAGGAAAAACGTTTTTGCAAGGGTTGTACTGTACATGTTGGAAGATCAACAGTGGAGGCCTCTGGACTGAAATAGATGGGAAACTGCTGTGCTAAACTGGCCAGACAGGGAGCATGAAGAAAGGCATATTACTCTTTTGACATTGTGTTCCTAATGGGTTCAAACCCAAGAATGCGATCACCACATCAGCGGGAGATCCTTCAATCCTGTACAACTTGTCCCAAACAACCTTCAGTAGTTGAATGCGGAGGAATTCACACGGGAATTTTGCTTTCCAAGCATTTGGCATGGTCAGTGGGAAGCATGGTACTACAGGCTGGCTCCCTAGGACAAGCTCTGTTCCTCATGGGGAAGCAGAAATATGACTGCATCGTCCAACAAAATGGATGCTTTACACCTCCAGCTGGTGTGATGAGGCACATGACAACTGTACTTTCCACATCTCCTTCCTCTTAGTTGAGTACAAATAGGTCTGGCACCAGCCCTGTGCCCTGATCCTCAACCCACAGAGAAAAATGGAGCTCCTGCACTACCCTCCATAAGTGATAATCCTATCTACCTAGCTGATGTTTTGAAGCTGTTACCAGATCCCTTCAGTTACACGGCCAGTTTATAAGTAGTGACAGAAAACCTATTTTTGCAGACTTGAGTCTGACCCTGCTGGTCTCTGATTCTGTCTCCTGTTTTCCCTCAGTCCTGCACAATATCTGTGAGGTGTAAAGGATGAGCAGACTTTAGTCCACCATGGTCACTGCCTGATCCAGCTGTGGCTCCTTCACTCACATCCCAATGAGAGCATCAAATCATAAGATGCTTGCAGGGATGCAAAGTTTCCCACAGCTGCTTGCTGTCATTTAAAGCTCTGCACACACTGGAGGCACAGAATTAACTGGCCACTGCTTTACTTCAATTCTTTTTTTGCACCTCTTATTGTGATTGCTGTATTATCCTGGCAAGCTTCTCCTGAAAACTTTGGTGCTCCAGGCACACTCAGTGTCCTGCAGCCCAGTCCCGAAGCCCATCACACTCTGTTAAAACCAGGTCAAAGTCGGACCTGTTACTGAGGTGAACCCATCTTTTAGTGCCACATCAACAGAGGCACAAGCTTCCTGCTTCAGGGACTAGTGGCTTTAGCTCAGGCACCTCTGCCCATGTGGGCTACAGACATCCCTTGAAGGCCTGTATTCTACACCCCTCATCCTCAGCCAAGCCAAGCCAAGAAATGGTAAGTGTTAGACTCAGTCTTGCTGCCAGACATGGTCCTGCCACAGCCCCTGCGATGTCCACAGGGTCTTGTGGACCCTTTGCTGCCACCCTGGATATTGACACAGCTCCTCTATTTTGTTTTGGTTGCAACTCAGCTTTCTCAGGCTGCTGCATCTTGGGAGACCTTTCTAGGAAAATGGCTGGTTCACCACCTCCTTCCCTTTGGGCTTCAGAGAAAGTGTGGCTCATTTCTCTGTAACCTTGTCTGCCAGGGCAACACCAGCACAGGGTTGTGCTTCAGAGTCTCACTGTCCATATTTTCCACCAGAAAATCTCAGCATCACCTTCACAGAGTACTAGCAGCTCTGGAACCCCCTGGTCCAGTCCAAGACTTTTATTTACGTACCTTCTTATGCACCTGCAAGTCCTCAGGGGCCCTGGCATAACTTTTTTTCCACAGCCCAGGGATTTTTTCAGAGGTTACTTTAGCACTACAGTTGCTTACGTATCTCTGCACTGTACAGAAATGAATGTAATTTCCATTCACATTCATGCTGACTTGGCCCATCTCCTGCTGCAGCTTTGTTCACTGCTCTTGTGAAGAGGACCTCTGAGCTCCCAGGCTTTTGCCTTCTCCTCATGCCAGGTGTCTTCTCTTGGTGCTTGCAGACACCAATGACATGATGTGGTTCACTGCTGCTTCTATGTTTTGCTCATCATGCCTGGCACTCCCATAGCTTCTCATGTTTTTCATGGTACATGCAACTCGACAGACTGATTTTGTGAAGTTAAAGGCAGTTTTTTTCATGCCACCCTGCCTTAGCTTTCAGTTTTCCCATTGTTTTGATTCTTCTGTCATAGGCATTATACCAGAGCACTACCCTGCACACATCAAAGATCCTATGCTTGGTCAATGCCCTGTTAATCCTGGATTGTTCAACAGCATCCCTGAGTGATTTGTCCCAGATTCCAATCAGAACTTAGTCTTTTAACCCAGTTAACCAACCTCTTCTGGCTTGGATTTTTCCTAAACTCATCTCTTCTGCTACTTGTATAGCAAATACTATACAGATGCCACTTGTGCTCTGAGCTCAAAGCCGTATCACTCATGTATTTAATAAGCAATGCAGTGATATTCCTCCAGTCTCTTCTGTGCAGTTTCACAAAGACTTAACTCCACCAGCATTGGCTGTCACCTATTGCAAAGATCAACTGCACCAGAGCTAGCTATTCTTTGTGGGGTGTGGTTGGGAAGTTGCAATTTTTTGCTAGGCAAGACTCATGGGATTTCTTTCATCTGTAAACTAAAAGTTAAATTGTGACATATCCATAGCGGGAGCCAAAAGCACGTGTCAGCTATGAAAGAGGGAAATACCTTCAGTAAGGATGCCTCATTTTCTTTAAATGTCTCTGGATATTCAGGGAAAAATAACAAAGATATATCCCTGCACAATAGAGAGACAAAAACTTGAGAATTCTCCAAATCAAGGGCAGTGCATTGGTTTTCTTGGCAACCAGGTGGAAAGTTGTGGAAGACATGGAGCAGAGTCAGATGCTCCTCTCCTTGAGTTAATTTCCTTAAGTAGTGTCTTGTACTCCATTGCAAGCCTGAGATTCTATATGAGTACCCTTGATTGTTCCCTCTGCAGAAAAAAAATCTTTACCATCACAAAGGGCTGTAAGAATGTTCCTGTTGCACACACTGAGATCAATCCAGCCCAGAGTCCAGTCACTACAGGAAATGTAAGAGGACGCTCCTAAAAGAGGGATATGTTTAACCATGGAGGGACGTTCTCTCTACTTTACCTTCCCAGCATTCAGCACAGCTCTCCCAGGAAGAATTTGATTTCTAAACATATCACTGATGAATGAGATGTTAGCTCATCCCATACTGATGTTCTGTAAAATTAAAAAGGGCATTATGTTAATTACAAGCTGCTAAGGTAGTAAAGCAATTAATTCTTCGTTATATCTTGTCCCTTCTCCTTCTGTCCCTTATGCTTACCTATTCCCTCTGGCTTCAGTGAACTGAAATTCGGGAAAACCCTAGTACCTGTGTTCCAGACCCATTCAGAGTAAACTCTGCAGGTCAAACCTGTCAGCAGGAACATCTGACAGGCCTGACAAATGCAAAAGTACCCACCACAACCAAGATCTTTCATGACCAACCGAAAGTTCTTTAAAAAAAGGTCGCTGCCATGTGTCCATCTCATGTGGGGGGCCAGTAGAGCTGTGGCTTGCCTGGTGTCACCCAGCTGCAGAAGTGGGGCCAGGGACACCCAGTGTGTCTGTGTAGTAGCATTTCATGCTTGCAGTTCATCCTCCTGCCATCCACCAGACAGCCACGGGGAGCAGGCTCAGGCAAAGTGAACTCATTTGGGTCAAGCTGATCCTAAACTGGTTGGTCACACCACCAGTCAGTTTGGAGTTGCGTATCTAAAAGTTAATTGTGCAGGCTTACACAGGCCTGACCCAGAGCCTGGTTAAACTTGAAAGCTCCCCACCTGATTGAGCTTTGGCCAAGCTCTGCACAATGGGGGAGGGACTGAACAGCAAAGTTCATTGTCTAAGCCAACACCCTAATCACGAGCAAAGGCTGCAACTCTTGTTTAGATGATCAATAATTCTATGATGGATCAGATACCAGCACTAATTCCACATACAAGAGAATAATTTAAAATATCTGTACACATTTTAATGCCCAAGATTCATAAGAAGTTCTAAATTAGTCTCTTGTGGAATCCTGTGACCTTTAACACTTCCTCAGATACATGCTGTGTTGAACACTGCATCACTGGCCTTTAAGCAGCAGATCTGGTGTCACAGTGACAGATAAATGGAAGTGATAAGGTAATAGCCAGAAAGACACTTAGCATTTTATATATTTAAAAAACTGAGTTTTCTAAGAAAGAGAAAATTCAGCAGTGGTTATGTGTTACAAGAGGTTTGGCATATAAGAGACATCTCCCTCCAGCTGCTTCTAATTAATTCATCTGCCAAGTTGAGAAGTATCAGCCTTGGGTGTCTCCCCTTACACCCTGAAACTGGCTGTGCAGGTTTGGCCACCACTGCCCTGACTATGGCTAGCAGACAGCTAGCAGACATAGCCACATCCTGGGCAGCTGACATTTGCAAGGGATCTTGGTTTTCAAAGCAAAGCCATCTCTTTTGGAAGTCTCACCCTTCTGTGGTACCTGAACAGCAATGGAGCATTTTGGGAAGGCAGCCAAGGGAGTGAGGGGAGACACCTGGGTCTTGGCATGAGAGTTGTCCCAGATCAGCTTGCATCCTCTGAGGCACAGTCCGGAGCTGCTGGGGTGCCTGTGGGAGCCGGTGCCTGCTGGAGACTTCTCAGAAACACTGCGGACGCAGGCGAGTGAGCACCTCACGCCGAGCGAAGACACCAATCGTCGTTTCCTTCCTCTTTTCCAGAGACTGAAACAACCACCACCACACAGAGGCCCAGGCCCTGCTGCTCCGCCCCTGTATGAATCAGAGCCGGGGCGAGAGGAGCAACGACAGAAACCCCCCTGGCAGCCTTGTGCAGGGCGGTTGTGAAAGACCTGAGACAGACATGTCACTCATTCACTTCGTAACCAGAACGGCAGCAACAGCTATTATTTTGTTTGCTAATAACTGACTCACAGCCCATGCAAGGCTGGAGGCCAGCTCCCCACGCTCAGGATGGGATGTGCCACAGGGTTTAGCTCAGTGCTTTGAGACATCCCCCCTCGTCCCCCCTCCAAAATGCAGCAGCTGGAGCTCAGCTACCAGTACAACAGTGGCTGCAGAAACCAGGCCTCAGCAATGACTTGGACACTGACACTGATTTTAGAAATGGCATACAAAATAAATGTGTTACTGCAAGGCCACTTGAAGTGACAGAAGTCTGACCGAGGCAGGGCCAGCTCTGTTTGCAGAGTAGGGCAATTGTCTATGATGCAGGCAAGAGGAGTCCCGAGGAACATCTCTTCTGTCCTGCTGAAAACACGGGGCAGCTTCATGGTGATGCTCTTCTGCCTCACGAGTGACATGGACCCTGCTGACATACAGCAGCTGCAGTGTCACATCGCAATGGAGCAAGAGGTCCAGGCCAGTGGAAAGGCCACCACAGCTGTAGTTAAGCAGCTATATAACATAAACACCTACATACACACAAAAGTTGTTTTCTCCCTGAATTTTGTTTTCAATAACTAGCTGCTCAGAGCACAAGGTGAAGGGCACACAGGTCAGCTATGACAGGTACACACACTGGTAACTAGGCAGGATGTTTGGCTCTTACCATTGTGAAGGAAATCTCTGAGACATAAAATGTATTTCCTCACATCCAGAGGCAAGAATTCATTATTGTTGTTTCAGAGCAAGGGTGTTTGGCTAACCCAGTTGTGGTCATATCTGGCTTGTTTGAGAGGCTGAACTGACTTTTAATTAAGTTTAGGTAGTTAACTTGCTCACAAAGGCAAGAGCAGACAAGCATTCTGACGTTCTGAAATGAAGCTTTTTATACCTTTTATATTAACTTGAGCTGTGTGCAACCAAAGCACTAGGAGAAAGTACTAAAAAGACATGGATTGCCCCATTTATTAGAAATTATTCTAATGGCTATATTGACTCAAATGCCATAGTAGTACAGGAAAAGCTGAGATGTCAAGAGTGCTGACATTTCTTTTTCCTTCATGTCTGATCCCTCTGGTGACTTCTTTTATAATGGTGCCGTATATAGAGTCTCTTAAAAACATTTTTTGTACTAACGCAAACATCAGCTAGTTTGTGTTCACAGACTTCAGTAATTGCAGAGTACCCACAAAAATTGCACAAAAATTTGCAAACTTTTAATTGCAAATATCAGGCAAAATAGTATCAATTATATCTAGCAAGCTTGAATAATTTTCCATATGAAAAATCAGGAGGACAAGAGTGATGATTTGAAACATATTTTTACTATTTACTTGTAGAAAATATTTATATTGTATGCTGTGTATCAAGTAAGTTTAAAAGTCTGGGAAGTCTGTGTTTAAAATAATCATTTTTTAAAAAAACTTTTAACCTATTTTAGTAGCAAACAAAAATAAGATTAGCAACAGAATAACAAACTGAAAGGGATTAGTTTGAGAAGATAGAAGGAGAATATTTGGGCAAGGTCTCTTCCCTCTGCTGAAAGCTTGACCCAACTGAGGCAAGGCTGCACATTTTTTCTGTTTTGCTGTTTTTCAGAGCAAAAGAAGTTGAAATTTCACATGTGTCATTTTAATGTATTTTAAATACCAGAGCCAGATTTCAACCTCTAAATAATACCCAGGGACCCTGTTATCCGAGTAAACACAAGCAAAACCACCCTGGAAGGGTTTCACAGGAGACCTCAGCAGTCCCTCGTTGCTCCCACCACAGACAACAGGGCTGCAGTTGTGCAAGCTGCAAACCCCAATAAACCACTTGGCCAAATCTTCATCTGAGTTCTGGTGTGTCTAGATTTCAACCTCTGTTTTGGGGTTGCCACACTTTTTGAGCACATCAGTTCTATAGCTCAGGGAAAAATTCATAATTACAGACACTAAAATATATGTGCTTCACAGTTTGTTCCCAGTGAAAAGTGCCTTTTAGCTTTGAGAGTCTGAAAACAACCAGGCTGTGAAAATTTGAACCGTTTTTTTCACAGAGCACCAAACCAAAATCCCCATTACTTTATACTCTTTCCAAATTGATTTTAAAAATCAGCTGGCTTTCAGCGGCCTCACAGCTTGCACTGGCTCTAGAATGCACAATCAGGAGTGTATCAAGCTATCCCTCAATTTCATGTGTGTCCTGTATCATCAGTTCAGGCTTCTCAAGGAAGCCTATCCACTTGGCTTCACTGAATTGCGGCAGACATTGACTTCTTAATTTCGTAACACACCGTAACAAGCTTTGTGAAGCTAATACAGATGAGATAAGATTTTCAGTTACAGTGTGATTCTGGAATGCCTCTTTACCTAGCTTTGTCTGTGATAACAATTCTGTGGAGCCTTTTGGTGCCTGAATGTGGCACTTTGTGGCAGATACCACAACACAGCATTCTCACCCAATGATTACTGCTCTTAAGCACATAAAAAATTCAGCATGAACTGTTGTAAACAAACTTTAACCCTCTGAGGAAAAAAAAAGACCATTGAATAGAGCATTCTGGAAAAAATATATCTTAAAAATAGTTGAAGCCAAGTATTGAATCCATTAGTGGAGTGGGGAAATAACAAAAATGTCCCCAGCTGTAACAGATTTGAAAATTCATAACATGATATTTTGCATGCAATCTTTAATGTTCAAACAGTAACAATGGCTACTTTTAAATTAGGGTTACAAAACACAAGACTTCCAGTGGAGAGGCATTGCAAGAGTTGACATGTAGAAGAATATTTCTCCCAAAAGCCAAAATATTTTTAACAGAGGACCACAAATACCCAGCCACTTGTGTAACTCTACACAAGTACAATGCCATTCAGATTATTTTACAAATATGTCAGTTTTAGTGTTTCAGGAACGAATCAACACTTGAGGAGAAAGAGAAGTAGGAAAGAGAAGAATTCAGGAAAGATGGGTGGTGACAGAAGTCCTTGTCTTGTGTGCTCAGGTGCAAAAGTTTGTAAAGATCTAAGGCTGATATAAAAACCTCATATGAGCCCAGGATATTTTTATGATCAGAAGCCTCCCTTACAATCAGGCTGATAAGTGGTAAATATTCAACAGTCTAGAAGCTGGTGGGACAATCACAACACCAGGTGTTCTGTGCCCCACTGGTACTCAAGGTGCCCATAGTGTAAACACTTGCTCACCTACATCACAGGTGAGATAATCCTACTGTGCTATGTGCCATCTTTTATGGCACCATGCTATAAGCCCCTCAAAGGTTAGTTCCGAGCTAGCTGAAGGACAGGGAAAGGGACAAAGAAAATCTTGCTGCACTAAGAAATTCTCCTGGGATGAGACAGATCTGCAAGACCTGAGAGAGGGTGCAGGACAGAGGGAACAGATAATCTGGGGAGGAGGGGACTGCCGCAATTCACAAGGAATGTACAGCATTGTCTGGAGCCCATTTCATATCCTAGGGGAGTTCCCTTACACACCCAAAGTTCCCATTTCCCTAGCCTGCCTTTCTGTGTGGGATGGTAACATGGCCCCAGTACATACATCAGGATTTTACTCTTAGAATTGGCAGGCTCCCCAGGACGTAAAGACTGTTTCAGTCTTACTTGGACACAACCTAGGCAGTTACACTTAGCATGCAAACTCAAAAAAAAGTCATTTAACCATTCTAAAGACACCCATTCAACCTTGCTATGTACTCAATCTTTCACTAATGTATGTGACTTGTTTCACTAAAACTACTGCTTCAAAAAAAAAAGTGGACAAAAAATATGTGAGAATTTAAGTGCTCATGAAAAAATACCTTCCATCTCTAGAGACTGAAACCCTTTGCCTCCAGAATTACAGCAGGGACAACAGAGGTGATGGTAGCACAGATTCATCCCTACCAGCCCAACTATATGTCTAAATCAACCCTGTCTGCAAGCCCTGCTGAGGTTGTGACCCAGTGAAGTCTAGGAAGAATCAGATTAGTTTCCCATCTTTGACCATGCTGAGGAACAATACCAAGGTAACAAATCTCACAAAACTGCGGGACAGCTGTGAAATATCACTAAGTTTTGATCATTCATATGCTGGACATACTGATGACTATTTGCAATGACTCAGGCATGTCTAAGAAGCACTAGGCTTGCCTGCAGGCCATTTATTACATGGATAGGACAATTCATTTCTGTGGTTAGCTAAAGGGAGAACCTCCAAAATATTAAAACGAACTTTTGGAATTTTACAATGATATATACAAGAGTCCTCTAAATAAAATACACATTGGTCAGGTTTTAAATACTATGTTCTTAAGTAAAAAAAATCCACATGGACAGAAGTGGGGGTTGATCCAGGCAGAAGTTTGTTATTAAATAAACGCAGATACAGACAAACCAACAACTGAGGAGCATTGACAGAAACAAAACCAAAATGAGTACTGCTGTTATCTGCAGATCTCCAGGATAGGTCTGCTCTAGTCCAGGCTAGCAAAGTCCAAACATAGGCTTATGAATAAGGGTATGCACCTTTCGTTTTTCAAGATAGCGCCCATATGTTTTGGAGGGGAGAGGATCAGATAAAGAACACATCTGTCTCACGAGAGGCACCTGCACTGTGGTCCTGCCAGAAGCTCTCCTTTAATTCACCTCCCATTCTCTCTGCTGCAGTATCTTTGTGAGAAAACAGAAAGAACAAACGTAAGCCAAACCACTGCTGTCAGTCCTCAAAAGATCTTGCAGTCATTAATGGAGAAGAGCTTCCGCCTGTTCTGCCTTTTGGCTTGATTGACCGCTGTCCGCACGGCATACTCAAACACCTGCTGCACCCCCCTGTTGCTGAGGGCAGAGCACTCCAAATAGCCTTTGGCTCGCACATCCTGGGCGAGCCGCTTTCCGTCTATTGGGCTGATGCAGGAGGAACGGTAGGGACCCGTGTCACGCTGGTCAGTTTGAGTGGCCACCACCAGAACAGGGATGCGGGGCAAATGGCTGCGGATCTCGCTGATCCATTTGTTCCTCAGGTTCAGAAAGGAATTGTGGTTTGCTACCGAGTAACACATTAATACCACATCTGCCTGTTGGTAGGAGAGGGGGCGAATGCCTTTAAAGGCATCACTGCCAGATGTGTCCCAGAGACCTAAGCTAATCTGTACACCATCCATGAAGACATCCACTCCGGTATTTTCATACACGGTAGGTCTGTAGTCATCTGGAAAAGTCTCAGAGGTGAAACGTACCAAGAGAGATGTTTTCCCAACTGCAGAGTCTCCCACCAGAACACACTTGATTGAATCCAGCATTTTATTAATGTCCAAGGCCCAGAGCACCGTCTCTGTGCAGCAGGAGTGGGATGGAGAGATGTAATGGTCTTAGAGGCCTTCTATAAAACTTCCATTTAGTGAGAAACCATCCAAATCTCTGTACTTCTTATGACTTGATTCTGTCACTCCAGCCTAAAATTCTGTTTTCTCCCACATGGCTCTGTCGGTTCTAAATCTTCAGTGAGTCAAATGACGTTTCTGGAAGAGTAAAAATAAAATGTAACATTCATAACTACCAGAGAACAAATCATTCCTCATCAAGATAAAGAGGCCTGGACACATCTTTGGACAGGCATGGCAAGTATCCCTTACCGAGGATGATGATCTTCGCCATTTCCTCCCAGCCGGCTGTGTGTGCAACAGCCATTCATGTAAATTACCTTCTCACTTTTCCACAGGGGCTAACAGTCTTATCACCATTGCCATTTTCCACTGAAACCAACTATTTTTTCCCTCCAGATGTCTAAAGACTAATAAAATTATTTTAACCTTGTTATAACTGCTACTAATATGCTGTGAAACATTCCCTGCCTCTGACTTTCACCAAGACTGACAGAATCCTGAATCCTTAAATGATCCGTTCAGATTCCCTTGAAAATGTATCCATGCTCTCTGGAGGTAGTCAAGAGAAAAAAAGTTCTTTGCTAACCAATTTGACCATTTAAACAATTCTATATGGAACGGTAACACAGAACCACTTGTGACAATGAAGAAGCAAAGACTTCAGGTGTGAATTTCAAGTCACATGAACCTGAACAATTTTCAAAAGCAATGAAGGATTCACAGCAAAAATACCAAAAAAGAGCTTAATTTTTTTCTTACAAATTGCTTTCAACAATCAAGAAGCACAAGCCAAAGAAAGCCCCACTACCAATGCTTGCCCCAGTCGAAATTTCATTTGAAGGGGATATAGCTGCCCTGGCATTTACTCTCTTGTAAAACTGAACTAAGAGTACTCTTCAGAGTATGTAATTGCTTTTGAGCTCCTGCCAGCATTCAGTCAAATTTTCCTATTTTGAAAGCATTTGTTTCTTTCCCACTAGCTGTGTGCAAGATTCACTGCTCACACAGGGTGACACACAAGATGCTCCGAAAATCACTAACGGCAAAACTGAAGACAAATTAGTTCTGATGAAAAAGAATAATTTTTTAAAAAGTAGCACTGCATAATTTCAAAATGTCATGTGTTTGTTATATAAATAATATATTTCTGTTTCCTCTACATATGTAGAGAGACATCACAGCTGAAGGGTATTTGCACAGAAATGAATGATGGCCACAAAGGGCATATACTGTATTTTACTGCAACACTTTCCACTTTCAGTACCCTAACACACCACAATCCCCCCTTTATTTCTAGTACGCTCCAAGCTTTGGCTTACTCCACAAAGGGGGAAAAACAAAGGAAAGGTGCTAGATGAGCTTAGAGAGAACATTTTACAGGCACTGACAACTGCTATTAGCCCTGCTTTCACTTTGTAGTGAGGCCATGCCCTACCTCCTCTGGTGCTGCTGGCACACCTGCATGTCTCCCACAGATGCCCCGGCTGAAGGAAGATGTGTGGCCGGAGCACGTTGCTTTATAGAGGTGCACCGAGTCTGGGGGCCGACCCTGTGCGTACTTGAGTTACGGTATCTGCGGGAGTCATTGCAACAGACGGTGCTTCCTGGCCTGCCAGCCAGACCGCGCTCTCACCGCCGCCGCTCGCTTCTGGGAAGTGGGATGGGGGCTGAGGCTGCTTCACGACATTCCTGGCTGCCGGGAAACAAGCTGCTCCGTGAATTTAAGTTTTAGTGGCAGCAGTTGAAAATTTGCTTTTAAAGATTCATTAGGTCTAACTCCACTCTCTCGCCTTCTCTGTTCTCCAAACAAGCTCTCAAGGGAATTAAACAAGATTTTTACAAAACACATCTATGAAAAATTCAAAAAGCATATGTAGGATAAACATTCCAATTACTTATATGAATAATAATCTCCCTTTCAGAGGATTCTACTTTAAAATTGGGTCAGCAATACAGTTTGAAAACACCTCAATTCACCACAAGACAGTAGTGTGCTATTCAGATGAAGCTGCATATTCTCCGGAGAAGGTTTCCAAGTACCAAGTGTCCTTTTCAGAATAAGCATTTCTTTGGTGAGAGCAGTCCTTACTGCCTTAATGTTCATTATTTTGTGCATATTGGAATGTCGGAGAAAATAAGGATGTCCAAAGCATGACTTTTGCAATTTCATAAATGCCAAAACAAAGACAGACAGATAAAAGGATTGTTCTGGCACTCAACTTGATTACCAGGTCCAATTATACTGGCTATTTTGAAATGAAGTTTATAAATGATTAAAGACTGAAAGAGATATTAAGGACTAGTGAATATGGCTAGTTGACAGACAATAACGAAAGCTGAAATTGTGACACTGCAGAATTGTTTTTAAAGCAAATGATATTGTTCTATATTCCATCAACGAATACTAAAAAAATCCTGGTATATAGTAAGGTCCATATTCTGATCCTGTGGACAAACTGCCCTCAGTGGCCCTGATCCTGCGTTTGTTCACAACCATTCACGTGCCTTTGTATATAACCGGGACTACATATGTGCATATTGAAGTATTATCTTTAATTAGGCACACAGCCAATTGTGTGCTTTGAGTCCTTGTTGCAGCCTCAGGGTAAGAGCAGTATTAGTGTATTAAAATAATTACGCAAGTTCACCTCAATTAATGGAAAAAGCTTGATTAAACTTCAACAAAAAGCAGTGTCCTTTAAAGAACAGTACTTTAAAGTGCCCTTTAAAGACAGTACTGGGCACTTCTGTGCCTCAGTATACAACCATTTTTATAAATATTTGCAAAAGTTTTGGTCCCTTTCTCTCATATTCTGTCTTGGTCCTACAGTACAATATGTTACACCCATTACAAGACTACAGAAAACCTTCTGATCACAGATCAAAGATGAAGTCTAAACTGCTGAGGGATTTTTTTTACCCTCCAACAATTTGATTTTCAAACATTTACCAACTTTATTAAGTTCATTTGGTATCTGGAATTAAATATATATACACTTGTATCTTCTTTTACGCTTTTTTTGGTTTATGCTTTTACAGCTCATAAAAATAAAAGATATTATTTGAATAATAAGGTAAGACCTTTTATAAAATCATTAGATATAAGAATGCATGTCTTATTCTTGTGTGGTCATGCTGAATAGTGATTTTTAGTAAACTTCAGGTTTTGTTCCCTCTGTCTTTGGAATACACAGCCCTGACACTAGTGTGTGGTTACAGAGACAAAGGACTTCACTGACAATGTGAGTACAAGAAACTCTACAACAGTCACTCCCTGGCAGTGTCTGACCTGCACCTCAGCAATCTCATGCAGGTAAAATGCCTCGCACTTGATCATGGCTGAATGTGAGATGGAGAAGGTGAGTGGGGTTGCCAACCCACAATGGGATGGGATGGGATGGGTAGTAGAGCACAGCGGCACCGAGCTCTTTGCAGGTAGAGGATTCAAGTGAATATACACCCCATGAAAAACTAATATGGTATTTGCTGAAAGAGCTCAACCAACAATGGAAAGCAGGACTGTTGTATCAAAAAGAGTAAGTTTATCAATGGAACAAAATGGGATTTTCATTTATGCCAAGAATATCTCTGGCATCTACTATAAGATCATTATGAGCATGACTCGCTATGGCTAAACATCTCCAGGGGATGGACAGCGTCTTATGATAGGGGAAAACAAAAACAGTCAGGAACTTCTAATTTCAAAACCTATCTTAGATACTGATAGTGCACCCTCAGGTAGGCTGGAATTTCAATGGAATTAGCTCATACGTAAACAAACCATGCTGGCAAACAACCAGCTTTTTAGATCAGACAGTCACAAAATGCTTCAGAGAGTTAAAGCTGTTAACATGCTAACTATTATTGCCATTATCCACTCCCTACCTCAATTACATCTCAGCTGAGTTCCTGTTTATAGCAGGATAACAGCAGGCTGATTTTTCAGTTTGAGCACTGTTTATACTAGTTCTTGAAGAGACTTGACACGGTGAGGAAATAAAAATATTTATACTAATAGGAAAGGTTGAAAATCACTGGAGAGACTTCCACTTGCTGTGCAATGCTTGAATGTATATACTGTCTTTGCCTATCTACTCTATTCTTGTAAGTCCCACCTCCCACAGAGATGGGGTCTGCAAAACAGTGCCTACAGTTCTCCAGTGTGTTGATTGTAACCACTGCTCCTTCCAACTGCACCACAGATATGTAAGAACTGTCCTTGCATCCCTTAAAGGCCCTCGAGGAGAGGAAGGAGGAACAAAGACTACTCTCACTGACCAGAACAGTCTGTAGCTTTACACCTTCACCTCCATGGGCACAGTGGGCACTGCAGGGCACAGGCAGGGCCTGAGAACAACTCCTGCAAGCAGAAGGAGAGGGAGGAGGAGGAAGGCTGGTAGGAATCAAGACAGGGCAAAGACGCTGTTGCCTGGTTAGTGACAGCACCCAGAAGATGCAGCCCTTGTGACACAGAAACCGTGGCTGTTGTGACTCTAGCCTGGACGCTCTGCTAGATCACCAGGTTGTCAAGGTCACACGGCCTTGTTTTCAGCTCTGTGGTTGAGGTGTGCTTGCTCCATTCAAATACAAAACTCCAGATTGTTTCCACAGCACAGGTCTCCTGATAACTAATCCATCAGCTGCAGTCCGTCTGGAGACTGCAGCTGGTCTGCAAGCAAATGGCCCCTTGCTGCACCCATCATGCATTCATTAAGCTGATTCTCTGACATTTGCATTAGCTGCATCCTGGTTTTTTAACTCCTTTTAAGACAATGTTGGTCTATAGCCCTGTCTTGCCAATCAGCCTCCCACCACCTCAGAGAGTGTCAGCGTTTCAGTCCATAGTGGCATTCAGTGGTGGTACCACCGCCACGAAGGAGAATTGGCTCACAGCCTGTACCTTTGCAAGGTGCTGCATCTTCCCCAAACTACTCCACCAAAAAATCTCTATTCAACTCATTCACTTCCCAAGCCGGCTACCACAGGGGCCACTATCTCCATTCTTTGGCCCAAGAGCAAGACGGCAGGTTACTCATAGGCAGAATACTTCAGCTGTCTGATATATTTATAATACTGACAGATTAATTGCCAGATTATCTTTCAATGTGCTTTTATATTTCAAAGGATGCTTAGAAGCTTGGATGAGAGCTTTTATACAGATATTTTATCCTTAAGTACAATCATTTCTGCAATGCCTTTCTAAAGTTAGAAAAGCAAGCAACATGCAATGAACACCTATTTTCAAAGCCAGAATGTCTTGTCATCTCAAAAACAATCTCCTTCCAGAATTAAAAAAAAAAAAAAATTTTGCAGACATAGAAACTTGGAAATTTTTATTTCACTCCCTTATTCACAAAACTGAAATCCTCTTCCTGTTTTCAAATTTCAGTGTTTTGTTTTGAAAAAAATACAAAACTAAATTTTGGGTTTAATTTCTAATTTATGAAATTTTGAGAAAATAGAGAATCACTTTCTTTGAAGCCTTTGCAAAAAATCACTTCTGGATCAAGACTACACCTGAAAATACTTCAGTTTCTTTCTCTGGCAGTTTTAACCACTGCAGATGAAGAGAAGGATTTATGATCAAATATTCAGTAATCTTGTCAAATTTTTTATTAGCAAGGGAACTCAAGTTATCAGATTTAAAGGAAATTCCCTCATATTGAGAATGGGAAATCTTGATATAAAACAACAACAAACACAGACCAATGTTATTTACAAGATTAAATGAGATGTGAAGTCCTAGAAAAGGGATGAAAGCTTTTCATGTAACGAAACGTTCATATTTACACACACGCTCACACACTGCACATACATATAAAACTGCTTAATGAGCTATCTTAAATTAAAAAGAAGATTTCTATTTAGTTTTTTTAGTAATAGTACCTATAACAATATATATATAAACAATGGATCATGACACATCTATTCAATTTGCTATAGTCACTGAGAAAAACTATTTAACTCTCATTCTAATTATCCAATTAGACAAAAGAAATATTTCTTTTGTCTTCAAGAACCCTCTTGCTGTGGCTAATCACACCTTGATTCAGCAATTTACAAATTACATATGAGCACAGATTGTTAGAACCACTCCAAAAATTAACAAAATGCCTGTAAGACTCTCATGTACTGATCCAAGATCTTAAATCTCTAAATAGAACTCAATGAGACCTGTCAATGCTAAGTACCCACTTAAAGATTCAAGCCATTAATCTGAAGTAATTTTTCTCCTCATGTTTATGGCATGACATGGTAAATTACGGACTATGCGGCATTCGTGGCATTAGGGAGCATTTTCAAAATGGATCAATTTTCAGTATAAATGTTCTCTCCAAATAAAAGTCTGGGTAAATCAAGCATAGGAAAGTAATCCTTTCACAAAGGATCAGCTCGTAAACCATTCTCAATCTGATCCAATACCCCCAAAGTCACCAGAAATGGAGCAGCGTGTCATGCCTGAAGTTAGGTAAGCCTAGCATTTTCCTTCTGCAAGATACTGGATATGTCACCTCTCTTTCCCACCCTTCTCTGTGCTTAATTTTTCTCCTCTGCTCTTAAACAGAGAAGAAATTTTTGAATTTCAGTACGGACACAGCCGCACATGGAGCAGCTGGTGTGCAAATGTCACACGTGTGTACGTTCGAGCAGAGAAGTTCATCAGCCATCTGTCCGTCCGCGTTCCCTCATAGTCGCTGTTTCTGTACACACACATATACATATATGTATGTACATATATATTCACCACTGACACACAACTACTTCTGGGTCCAGATGGGGATACAGATATGCTTGCAGATGAACATGGGTGAAGTGCTGCGTGCTGACTGCAGTGCTATCACACGTACCTATGAATAATTTTTCTACCAGAATCACTTACAGGTCAAAAGCAAATTTTCAGCAAGTCTAACGGCATTGTAGCCAAACTGAAGCCTTGATAATATAAAATACATTATATTTAAGTAATTGACTTCAATCAGACTACTGTGTGTGTAGAATTATTGACATGTGGAAATGTTTGCAACTTTGGGCCTCAAACCACTTCAAATTTTTCATGCCACATCCTCTTTTAATACAGTTCAATTTTTCTTGAAGTTTGAGACAAATCAAAAAAGCATTTACGACATATTTTTGTAGGATTTTTTTTACAGATTTAACTCCTCAAAATCTCCTTGATTTTTTTTGGCTGTTGAAATATTCTTTGGCTCTTTTATTTACAACCTTCAACAATTACTGTGTTTTCTTTCCAGTGAGCCTAACCCTACCCCTATTTCTGCTTGTTCTTTTTTTTACCATCTGCAGACATGGGCGTAATCATCACGAAGTATTCACTTCTCTTTCACACACAACTAACATTTTTTAGTTTTAAATAATCATTTGTAATTTCTCAGAGAATGATGCATTATTTGCTAGATTGGATGCATAGAAGTGTATATGCACATATATAGATACACAAATATATTGAAAATAAATCAAGTGTATATTTAAAATCTAACTATTTCAGTAATGAATCAATACATCCATGTACAAAAAATGTAACATCCATATGTACATGCATGTGTGTATGACCATATACATATATATATATGGACACATTAATATTAATTCATTGCAAAAGACATTGCTACAGATTGCTGTAGGAAACAACATACTGTGGGCAAGATATCTTACCATCATTTGAAAACCTGCATACATATTTTGCATCAAATGGATGCATTATTGGAACTACCATGGTCTACATACAGGTACACGTGTCTTTGTATGAACATGAGCAGAGATTACTGCTGTGCCAAACAGGGATTTGCAATAACCTAGGTATCTAATTGATAGAGTTTTACATATAAAATTACATAGTCATCCACTGTAAACTATTACATTTCTGCTGTGTCTGCAGCCATTACATTTATTAGACACGTCTTTACAATATGTTACAATGATTTGTTGTTAAGGAGATGCATGGATTTATATTAAATCCCGCAGAAGTGTAACATGATAAATTGTTAAAACAAACTGGCAACTCCATATACACACTTGCATTTGCAGGCAAAAGGGCTTCCCCTCTTTCAAAGCCTGTGCCAAGCCCATTGCAGTGGAGAAGGCTGACTTCTGTGTGTTTTGGCTCTAACCTGAGGTAGGACTGCACTCCTCTCCCTTGTTTGCACACTACCTGCATACTTCTTGACTGGCTCCCTTTAACACTATGAAGTAATCAACAGTAACAGTATAGCTAGAAGCTAATACATGAATGATATGGGTGATATAACATCCTCCTTGATGTTAAAAGGTGTTTAAAAAATTGCCCTACCATTTGTCCATTTTCCTCAATGGATCCCTTGCAAGATCTCCAACGTCACTTTCAGAAGTTTCTTCAGGTTTAACTTTGCTCTGATTTTATAAAATGCCTAGCACAAAATAAGGAGATTCTCAAGTCTAGATCATCTCCCCGTAATATCAGCGGGAGAAGAAGGAGGTTCTCCATGTTCATTAAGTTATGTATTTGCACAGGTTTGATTTCAGTGGGAGGGAAAGGTGGAGGAGGAAAATGTTAGTTAGAACAGAATTAGCCAGTGTTCCATGGAAGATAATTTTTGTATATTTTGTGATAAGAATAAAGTGTCAGATGTACAGGTGTTTTGAGTAGTAACAATGATATTGCAGTCGATCAAACAATTCACAATCATGACCTCTCGCTAAAACATAATGATTTGGTTTTAATTTAGGAAGAACTCATATTTACTGTATGTCATTGTTCATTTTGCTGTGATGAATAATAAACTTCTGAAGTTAATGAGAAAAGGTAGCAAAGGAAGCAACAGTCATTTGGTTGGTTATATATTTTATAACACAGAAACTCCCTGATAATTTTAGATTTTTCTCCTTAGGATTGCCAGCAACAAAAACCTTTTTCTTGTCTCTGTATATATCGGAGTGTTTAAAATTATAGTCTAGATTTCACACAGTGGGAAACTGCCATCTTTAATATCATTCTTAAATTTTGTGTGCACACATGTACATTAAAATGTTAAAAATTTGAAGAGCTTGCTTAGAAATAATTTCAATTACTTTTCAAGTAGCAGGTGTGATATAAAACATACAATTATCATAACTTGTCCTGCATTTGTTGAGTTACGATTTTTATCTTTTTGATTTGTTTTATATATTTTAAAACAGGAGTTGCCTTCCACAGTCTATGCCATGACTCAGTATTCATGCACTATATCCAGCACATGGATAAAATAAGAGATAATACATATCTACAGTACAAGCAGAATTTTTTTTTTCTTACCATGCAGCCTCTCTAGAATTCCTTAATTGTAGCAGATTAAATTAGATAAAGTAAATAGGCATGCATACTTGCCTTCATCAAACTGCCTCCGTTCCATGCATAGTTATGATTAAAGCCCAATTTCAGAGAAACATGCTTTCTTTTATTTTCTTTTTTTTTTCTGGAATTAGCACAAGTTATACTTGGTACCTCAGATTTTATATTGATTTATATCTTACACCAACCATATGCCAGAGCAGAATATATATTTTAGTGCCTGTTTTCCTTTACTTTTCTCTGATTCCATTACAACCTCGATCTCTTGCCACCTTTATATAAAACATAATACTGCAGACAGTAGCGGGTCATATGGAATAGGTTAAGACGAGAAAAGACTCTACAACCAAAAGTACTACATACATCCTTCTCACTCATTCTTCAGCTGAGTATTTTGAGAAGCCATTTCATATATTTATAGCTGACATCTACTTGGCTTTCAGTTGGTTTAAAGATCATGCAAATCCCCATGCTACGGTAAATCTTAATGCAGAGTTCTTCAGGGAGAAGCATAGAGAGTTTTCCTTGATTTTCTCGATTTTTACATATTTTGAGTGAAAATGATCACACATATGAAAAGAGAGATATTTTAGGAGAGAGATGTTTGAACATTATGAGAACATTTCCCATACTTTATTTTTGAATCCTGGTGGACTTGATTCAAACTCAGAGATATTTTACCCAACGGCTTTTCATCCAGAATTAAAACTCCACTGAAAGAGATGGGAATTTAAAAGCTTGCATTTAAATTGATGGAAACTAAAGAAATTACATGAAAGGTTTTCACGACAGCTGTTTCATAATATATTTTTATAGTGAAAAAAACAAAATAATTATAGAATAATTAATAGATAATTAGATAATTAACAAATAGATTAATTAATAGATATTTGAGTATATCAGTAGCTCAATAACTTCGAACTCCAAAGTCTTTACCAGTTTTTAAGCGCAGTCATTTGATGGAAAAAAAAAGAGGCAAGCTGAAGACTGTGTGTCCACTGGCATGCCTATCAACGAAAGGAAAGAACCATTTTCTTGCAAGTTTGAGAGGTTTCATATTCCTTCAATGCCCATGGCACAGGAGACAACCAAAAGAGACCCCTAGCTACATAGGGGTCTTGGTCTCACGCTTTTGTATTAGGAGAGCCAGTTATATCTATATTTTGACATAAATCAGTCTAACCTTCAAAAGCAACACACTGTCAGTCACAAGAAGAAGCGGTATCACCAGATGGTACAACAACCTCGAGCTGGCAAGTGTCAGTCACTGGTACTCCGCGCTCACACTTGTGTGTGAGAAACGGCATCATGCACAGTACATCACCACAGCCCACTGTGCCAGCTTCTGCCAGGAGAGGTGTTTGCCCCTTTTCCAGCACATGTTGGGTCTTTCCTACATGACAGGTCACCATGGCTCCCCATAGGGAAATCTCCAAACCACAGCAGAATCCTCATGTGGTTTCCAGCAGGTTCATACATTTTGTCAGGTAAAGAGAAGCATGCCAAGTTCAGCCCCACCCTCATCCCTTAGGAATTTACACTTCCCCATGGCTTCTGTAACCAAAGACCAAATGCAATTCCTTGTGCAAAAGCAATACAGTGCAGATGCAGCAGAAGGCAACTGTGCAGGGGGGGAACGATAAAGGGTCTGCGATAGACACAGGGCACAGCCACAAGCAAGGCTGGCCACAAACCACTCCCATACCCACTCTGGGAGGAATACACGTGCACACTAAGCGCTCAGACCATGTTCCCTGCTATCCTCCAGCCACCCTGTCAGCAGTGACAGACTGTTACTTCTGGGACTATTGCTCCCTGCCACTTTGCCAGCTGCTCACATTAGACCTGATGCCCCAAGGTTTTGTAGCCATGACTTCCAGTATTCACACTCACTGCTGCATTACAGAGGTTTCGCACGCTCCAAAAGTCTCCCCTTCCACTGTACACTGATCCTTCTGATGGGTTGAGAAAGTTTTCCAGTTCTTCACTGACATAAAAATTGAAGGACAACTAAATTCTGTGAGGCAAATATGAAACTCTACTTGGCTTTGTGGAGAAGAGCTAATGGTAGGCTACAGCACACAAATTTTGTTGTTACATTTCTTGGTTGTGTTTGTGTGATCCTGTCCAGTATTTTAAGGCCATAATGCTTTAATAGTGGACTTGAGACACCTGCAGCAAACTTCCTTTCTTAATTGCTATGCTGGGGTTATCTCAAAATATTTTTCAGCTGTAAGTTGTGTCATAGCATGGAAACATTTGACAACTGCAGATTCAATAAAACCACACACCACTAGCCAAAAAGTGAGAACCTAATTTGGGAATGATGTTAAGCTGTGCGGTGTGATGTCTGAAATGTTACATCAAGACTTTGAAAAAGGTAAGTTTTACAGTTACTTCTTTTATCTCTTTTCAAACAATAATCAAAAGCACTATAGAAAAAGCTGCAATTTTTCATTTTATGGCCAATGTCAATCAAATTTATCACTAGAATGGTGCATTCAGTAACATTCTACAGTTTCTTAGGGAAAACTGTAGAATCACAGCACCAACATTTCACAAAGAAAATGGGGGGTGAAGAGGTAATTTTCACAGAAAATTTTTAACATTAAAGTGCCTAACCCACCTGCTGCTGTACATCTAGAACTGCACAGCAAAAGCAAGAGGAGAAACAGCAGAATTTCATCTCCCTGCCTGGGTGTCCTCCTGGCTGATTATCAGAAAGCATTACTGAGAAAAGCTCCTCGGGAGCTTCCGCTGGTGCAGACCCACCGCTCTACAAAACGCGTGCAGCCTGCGAGACCGCCACCACACTGCTCATTTCCTGTGTTCTCTGGGTATGCTGCAGATCACCCACTTACATCTCTGAGGATTTACATGGCTTGCCCCTCACTGTACAAGAGATTACTTCCCTAACATCACTGGCACCAGCAGCTGTTACCAGCAATGCGACTTTAGCTTCAGTCTCTCAGTTTTGAGGCCTGATGCTCTTCTGCTATGAGATGATTTCACACTGCTTTGGCACAGTAAAATTACCTTAAAATGGGATTAAATGACAGTAATTTACAGCCATGTTGCCCTGCTGATGGCCTATGAATTTGTGTCTTGCTATACATGAATATCAAACCCATTTTTAAATTTAATTCTTTGCTCTGGAACTTAAGTACAGATTACTTATAAAAACACCAATTATAACTCTATATAACTCTATATACTCTGTATATACAAACCTACAATATTTCCTGGTTTGCAGCACCTAATCTAGGGAACGTCAAACTTGGTATTATGCCTCACCAAGGCCTACTGTCTAAACTTAGCAGGAAGCAAGTGCACATGTGGCTTTTCGACCCCGCGGTTACTGCCCAAATCTCAAACATGATATTTACATGAAGTCTGTACCCATCCTCTCTGGTAAATTTGACTTCATTTGTATGATAGACCTTCAGACTGGTCTCTGAAAAATTAGATCAAACCCCATTCTAAAGTCAATTAAGTATACACATATGGTCCTTCCTACTGGAAAATCACAAACACACCACACACTGATCTAAATGGTGAGGTTGAAAATGTGAAATACGAATCAGCGCAATATAAAGCACAATCCCACCTTATTCCAACAGCAACAGACACCGAAATTTGCTGACAGATGTGCCTGTTAACAACTAACTTATCTCATTTACCCTACCTTTTTCTTCTGCAAGTATTTTCTTCAGGATGAATCCCACGTTAAAGCTGGCCTCTGCCAGATGCCACAGCTCAACTCCTGCCCCATCCACAGGTGGGAAACACAGCTGAAAGGAGAAGTTAGAAAATCTCAAGTCCACATTCAGATTTTCTACGGGGACCTGTGTCAGAGAGATGGTTCTAGCCTCAGTGTGCTCTATCCTCATTTACCTTTCAGATTAACTCCATCTCATCAGCAATGTGACAAGACCATTCCACCACCACTAGAGCATTATAAGATGCAGGTTTTGTGAGCAGAGTCTGGAAACGGGTGTGCACAGATGTGCACACATGCACATACAATACATACTGCTCTGTAAGGGGATCCCACACCATAAGCATGCCACAGTTGGCTCAGAAAGCAGAGAAGAAGCTGTGGGAGTGACCTGAATGCAGAGCTACAGGCATGGCCAGTTAGATGGAAATCTTCCATCTCAGAAGGTGGTACAGGCATTTGTTAGACTCAGCAGGGTCAGGCAGACACTGGAGCCGAAGCCAGTGGCAGATATGTTGATAAATTAAAAATACTTTGAATCTCACTCCAGCCCTAAGAATGTGTTTCTAAATTCTCACAATAAAATCTTCACCCAAATTTGCCTGGGAATATTTAAGATGAAGCAGAACAGTTTTCTCATAAGCATGATAGCCTTCACAAACAGGGAAGAAGACCATCATTTGAAGTGCTGCAGATTTACATATGTCTATCACTCCTGCGTTCATAGTTCATATACCAGAAAAGACCATCAGAATCAGATCCACCATCTTGAGAGTAACTCCCATTTTTTCTGTTTTCTTATATCAGTTAACATGGAAGAAACTGGTATGGCACAGCCCATCACACCCCTTTTTCTACTTTATATAAGGTTTTTTTATGCTGAGGTGAAAAAAAAACTCTGGAACAAATGAAAATCCAGAAAATGCAAGATCTAGACCAGTGTGTAATTGTATATCTAAGCACTGAGCATTTAACAGATGGTATTTAACAGAAAAGTAAAACTGATTATGTGAACCAATTTCACAAACTTATTATTAAAAGTAATTAACAAAGTAAAACAAAATATATTGAATTTGATTCAGAATATCAATTCACATTAAGACTTATAGAAAAAAAAGAAAATGCAATGAACTCACCAGAGGCAGGAAGCTGAAAGAGGCTGTTGAAAATAAACGTTACGGAAGTCAACTATCCTAGACGAGACAAGGGAAGAAAAAAAGAAGAGTGGCGTTCTGTGTTCTTGGCTTTTTCAGATAGACTTCTTTTTTACCAGATTAGAACAATTATATCATTGAGAGGACAAAAAGCCCAAAAGCTCTAAAGGTAACCAGAGACCCCTGCGCATACAGGCCAAAGTAGTCCTGGCAACTGGGTCCAGTTCATCTGGAGGCAGCAGTGACAGCAGACCCAGATGCAGTGTGACGAGAAAGAGTGGAGAGGTTTAGCATAAGTCAGCTTCCTGGTGAGAGCTTCACAGCTCTGCCTGTGCGGGTTTGTTGTGGGTTGGTATATGAGTTGGTATATCTTTCTCTGGTGACTATGGGAGCAGATGTAAAAACCTTGAAGACGGGGGAGGGAGGCAAACCCTCCAGGCTGCAGAAAGCTTTCTCTTTGCACTCTGCTGCTCCCACAGCTGCCTCCTCCCTACAGGGGCTAACGGCACAGCGCAGCCCAGCAGCTCAATACGTGCAAGGAGAAAAGGAGCAGATCAACAACTGCCCGGCATGGCTACGTGCAATTCAGTCTCTGCTAGCAGGAACAACACTTGGGATATTCTTCTGCAACCTGGAATATGGCCCTGCCTTTACAGAGGAGAGTATGCGTGTTTAACTGACTGTGCAAAAAGCCAAGGCAGGCACTTCGGGCTGATTCAACATTGGTGTACATGGTTGTGCTGTAATTCAGTGAGGATCCCTCTGAAGCACTGGTCAGGATTGATCAGTAGTATCAGTACATCATCAACAGCATGTATGTCCTCTCTTCTACCAGCATAAGGAGGCTGAGTAGGTGGAGGCACCACAGACATTGAGACTCCCACCTTTCCCGGCATAGACAAATTGAGCTGGCCAGATCCTCATCACTTCCAGCTACCACAACTACTGCCACAACACTGAAAGCAAAGCTGTGATGGTAGTTTCAGGATTTCAGGTGTCTATGGTCTATACTTTAGGAGCCATCAGCACAAGAGGCAGTCCACTTTGTATGATCAGGCAATCAGACTGCAAGGAGGGCACTCCTGTCCCTTCTCCTGAAGCAGCCCAAGGGCACTGGCACAGCAGGAGAGCTGCCCCCGAGCTGAAGGCGAGGGGCCCAGATGACCAGTGCAGTGGAATGTCTGGTCCTCAGGCAGGCATGAGCACTGGCTTCCCAAGCAGCCTTGAAAACCAGAGGCACAGAAGTGGAAACTAAGTCCTTTTCAGCAAGTATTTTGGGCTCAGTGAAGTTATCTCAGACCATCTCTAGCCATGAAATGGACTGCCTGATCCAGATCTAATGCCATGCATTTTATGTTCCTTGCAGGACAGAAACTCTCTGAAGACAGCTAATGAATTGGTCCACATTAACATTATGACAGCACAATGCATTCCAAGATAAAGTCATACTGCTTCCAAGAAAGATTAAAAACCAACAGAATAATTTACAAGATAAAGCAAAAAGAAAACAAAAGCATAATTTATGTGTAGATGAAAGGCAGTTCGTGCTAAAAATATAAAAAGAATATAGCCTATGTAAACATGCTGTAAACCTGCTGATGCAAAGCTTGCAGACCACTGCGGCACAGTTAGGCAGGGGAATCAGTTTGTTTCTTTTCCCTATGAAATTGAATTAATTCAATTAATTATCAACAGTGATGAAGGTAAGGAAGGTTCACAGAAGGCATTCTGGGAATCCTATCTTCTTAAAATCTTCAATTTTCCTTTTAGTTTGAGGCTACATTTTGAATAAGGAGCTTCAGTGCATCACCAGTTTATGTGAGAACTTGTGTTTCCTCATTTTCACATTAAACATCTATTCATCTGTTTTTAACTGGGTTTACGTTTCCCAATACCAGCCTAAGCAATCAGGCAGTAAGTTTCCACTGCAATTGTTATAAAGCAAATCAGACACCCAAACATTTTGAAATGTTTCCACCAGAAACATTCAGAACTGTCAGAAGTAGAGAAATAAATACTATTTGCAAATTATACTGATATAAATGTCTTTGGTGATCATCACCAATTTTAGGTCTGCTACAGACAGCATTAAAAATGCAACTACTAATCTGTGTTTCATGCTGAGATTAATCCAGATGTGAAGCCATCTGGCTAAGTAGTTTGCATTTTGGAAAAAGAGTGCATCCATCTGTAAAATACTTCATAAACAACTTTTGAACTGAGTGAACTCAGCAAAGAAACCAAACTGTAGAGTAAGAAACATGTTCTAACGTCTTGATTTCCACCCATTTCCCTCCACTATGTCTCCTGAATGATCTTGACCCAATAATTTCCCAAAAATAGTTGAATTTGATTTATTTGAGACCTTTCTCAGTAATCCACATGCTTCATGCATTTGATCCATTATTTCACTTCCAAGAGACCTGTAACTCCAACAAAAGACCCTCAGCTCCATGCACTCTGCACGTGTAGGTAATTCCAAAGTTAGATGTAAAATTGACACCTGGCCCATTTCTCTTGATCCTTGGTTGTTTGTTGGGTTGGCTTTGGGTTTTTTTTCTGTCTTTCTTACTGAAATTTGTCTGCTCCTTTTCACCTCTTCATGCTGTGCAATGAAGGGGAACATCTGGCTGTGAGAGAATAGTTAATACATTAAAAAATACATTGCTTCTCGTTTTCTAAAAACTCAGTATGAGTCATTATCTGGGACTTTCAGAAACAAACACCCTGTTGTGGAAAATATTTATGGGGGTGGAGTGAAGGCTTGCGATTTATTTTTGCATTGAGAAGTAGGCTGACAGCAAAAAATAAAGTCTTAAACCACAGGTAACTAAGGGTTTATAAGAAATTATTTAAAATAACATTACATGGGTCAGTCTACAATGAAAAGTCATATTTCTTCTTAATCCACTGCTTTCTGTCGCTCTTGGAGAAAAAAGAAAGCTGCTGATGTTAGGAAGGGGGTTGAAATTAAGGAAGGAAGCTGTTCCCGTCCCCCCTGCCTGATTTCCTTTTTGTTCTCGGATTCGCTCAGCTCTGATTTTGATCTGCCTTGGATAGTGTGGTATGTGCAATGCTCAGGAAGTAAACCATGACACTCTTGATACCCACTGCATTTAACCCTACAAGCCTTTCTCCTGTCCTAGATGATCATTAAATTACACAAAATAAAGCTAATTGTTGCTTATGTCTAGCCACTGCACCAGATACATAAACAACACACAAGAAGTATGCTTATTTTGTGAAAAGAGAGCCTAATTCCTTTTTGGTATCATTCTCAAAGGGAGGCAGGAAAAATGTATGTGGTCAGGATGCCAGCTGTGTGTTGGGAAAACTGGGATGTGCCTATTTGCTTTCTCCTGAGTTGCTGGGCAGTATAGGGGAAATCAGGTAGGTTGCCCAGACACATTTCAGCCTGGGGGTGCAGTCATTCCCTTCCCAGGAACAGGTACCTCAGCAGAAGGGAGGCTTCCTCCCAGCACGGCAGAGAGCATTGCTAAGGGAGTCTCTAAAGCAGACCAGGCACAGTAACTTCTGCAGCATTACTCATTGCGAGAGCACTCAATCTGAAAGAGGAAATGAAAACGCAGTCTCACAAGCACTTCCTATATGGATTTTGGTAAAACTCTCACACATTATTTACTATGCCTTGATGAGTTTAGGCTTTGGTTCCTCAGCAACCTAACGTTGTGGGTTAGATACCCTTCAGGCTTGGTAGTGAAGTGGCACAAACTGAAGCCTGTGGTGATAAAACAGAACACAAAATCTAGCATGAGGCAGGCTCCTGACACATTGTGTGGGCAGGACTAGAGGCCTTCAGAGGGTGAGTCAAAGCCCTCCAGAATACTTAAGACTGGAGCACGCCTGACAGAGAAGCCTAAATGAAGGAATATGCCTGAAATGCCACCCTCTCCCTGTGGACTCTCCTGCCTCCCTCCCAAGTTACAAAGTTCAACTTTCAACTCAGCTCTCGAGCCCCTTCCCATGCCATTGTCTCTTCCCCTTCAGTGACAGGCCTGCCCTACACTTCAGGTGGCCACAGAGCAGCCCCCCAGCTACTCCTGCTCTGCAGGATTTGTCCCTGAGCTGCCCAGTTTCTGAATGCAGTGCTGAGATGGGTGCAAGGCACAGAGCAACTCAGACCTGGGCATGCCTGAGCAGCACAGACCTCTCAGGCCCAAAACAGAAAACCCTGAGTTGTGCAAACAATGATCAAACTTGGCTTTGGCACCAAGATTTGGGTGCGGTCATCTCCACTCATCCAGCCTCTTTTCAAGACTGATGCAGCTCCATACATTAAACCTATACACTTCTGAGGGAAGGCAAGCAGAGATTTCCCCACTTTCTGAGACCACAGCTTTCTGTTATCTCGACTACAGAACTATTCTTTATTACTCTTATGTTTCTCCACTGTGTAGAGGTTACTAATTTGTTATTTCTCTGGGATATTTCTCTTGAGATCAGGTTGTCAGCAACACATGCTATGTGACAAAACTAACATTTAAATACTTTATGTTTTCTTGGAATCTGATACACAGAATCTGGTGTCCTAACTTCCTAGCACAATTCCTCCTGTGACGTGAGCATGGAACTGCTGGACAATGTACGGGAAATGCTTTCCTCCAGAGCGACATGAAAACCTACATCCCCTTTCTTGAAAGTGAAGCGTGCTTAGGACCTGCACTGAGGGTTACTTAACTCCTCCATCTCTCATTCTGGGGCAGCCTAGCATAAAAGCAGCCACATCATATAATCACAGAATGTTTACGGATTGGAATGCACATTAAAGATCATCCAGTCCCAACACCCCAGGCCATGGGCAGGGACACCTCCTACGAGACCAGCTTGCTCCAGGCCTTATCCAACCTGGCTTTGAGCAATGCCAGTGTTGGGGTGTCCACAGCCTCCCCGGCAACCTGTTCCAGTGTCTAAGAACTAATTCAGTCTTCTTCCCCTGAATCAGGTACTATTTCCAGAACACCCATCCACCCTATTGAAGGAACAAGATTCTTTCAGTGCTGCGTGGCTGTGGCTGGCACAACCAGCCACAGTGTTTGCTGGTGTTTTGGGAAAGCATTTGCCACCTCACAGGGCAGCCCTGGGGCTGAGGGCAGGCCTCTCTGACTGGCGGAAGCTGCTCCTGTCCCCCCTGCCTGATTTCCTTTTTGTTCTCAGGTTCGCTCAGCTCTGATTTTGGTCTGCCTCAAGTAGTACGGTGTGTGCAATGCTCAGGAACCAAACCATGACACTCTTGATACCCACTGCATTTAACCCTACAAGCCTTTCTCCTGTCCTAGATGATCATTATAAAATAATTATAAAATAATCTGTCTAGTACCAGAGATATAAACAACACATAAGAAGCATGCTTATTTTGTTTGAAAAGAGCCCTTTTTTTTTTTTTTTTTAATTTTC